>CM016617.1:114384379-114941448 GCA_005393395.2 Gossypium australe | reverse complement strand
GAAAAGGCTGGACGGCAAGTGGAAGAAAATCTCACAAAGATAAGGATAATAAGGGCAAAATTGGAATTTTGTAATTTTAATATGTTATTAAGATAAGATTGAAAATAATCTAGAGTAATCTTCACAATTATCTCAGCCAAAACGTCAGAGGAGTTCTGGAGAAAGCTTTTTCATACTATTACATCCTGTGAGTTTAATTCATGCTTTTTCTTGATAATTTTTATGTTTTTATGACTTTTACAACTAGATCCACTTATAGAATTCATTAGTTTTTGATTTGGTGGGAAAATTAAAAGTTACCCTTGCTGAAATGGAAGTTTATGATGAATTATTATGAAAATTAAATTTAATTTCATATTAAGGTGGTTTTATTAAGTAATTTTGATAGGAAATGATATTTAGGACCTAATTGTGAAAAAGTTGTGAATGGTGAAAAAGTTGTGAATTAGGTTGGTTTGAAATTCAGAATATCAAAGGTTGTGAAATAGTTTGTAATGATAGAATAAAGTGTTGATTGAGAAAAATTAGTTCAATTGATGGCTGAATTGAGCAGGGACTAAATTGTAAAAACTGTAAATTTTGGGGTAAAAGTGCAATTTCGAAAAATTGAAGAGCATAATTATGAAGTGAAATAGAAATGAAATATATGCTGATGAGTGAAAATATTTTACATTATAGATCAAGAAACCAAAGAAGAAAGAGGAAAAGAAAAAGTTGCAGAGTAGTCCCTAAATTTCAAAATCTTCTACAAATCAGCCGGGTAAGTTCATATGGTTGAATTTATATGTTTATTTGTGAATGATTGAATGATATAATGTGCTGTTAAATATGAATTTGCTGTGGGATTGTGAAAAATATGATAAATGAAAGAATAAATGGTGGTAATTCAAATTAGGAAAAACGCAGAATTGAGTACGTTCGTGTCGTGACATGTGATGAATTGACGGATAAGACCATGGTTAATCCATGGCAAATGTGAAATGTAGGTATGGTATCATCCATACTGAGTTATGAAATGTAGGTATGGTATCATCCATACGAGTTATGAAATGTAGGTATGGTATCATCCATACCGAGTTGTGAAATGTAGGTATGGTATTAACCATACTGAGTTGTGAAATGTAGGTATGGTATAAACCATACTGAGTTGTGAAATGTAGGTATGGAATTATCCATACTGAGTTGTGAAACGTGGCACTGAGCAACGACGTACTCAAATTCGTAAGACGTTTCCTAATTTGATAAGAAGTAATATAAATGAGTGAATCAAATGGAAGAGATTGAGTAGTTGTTAATGTTGAGCTCAACTATGTGAAGTATTTTAACAATGGTTGTGAATGGCAGGAACTTTAGTAAATGTTTTGTATTGTTTTGGAAATATTATGTGTGGTAAGCTACTTTTAAACCTATGAACTTACTAAGCTTCATTAAGCTTACTTGTGTGTGTTTGATATTTTTATGTAGATTGAATTAAAGAGAAGTGGAAGATCGGATCATCACAGCAAAACTCACTATCCAGATCAATTCCGGTAGCTTTTGTTTTATGTTTAAAGGTTTATATGGCATGTATAGAGTTTAAATGAGATGGAGTAAAGATGTTATAACTAGTTAATGATATTTTGCAACGAAACAGTTTTTGAATTACAGCAGTAACGTGATTTTGAAAAATCACCAAAAATAGAAGAAATGGAATTAGAAAGTGAAAGAGATATGAATTGAAAGCTCTTTGAGTCTATTTTCATATGAAAGAAATAGAGTAAGCAAAAGATATGGAAATAATGAGATATTTAAATTTTAGTGAAACTGGTTCTGAATGAATTCGTGATCCCCTGTTCTGCCTTTGAAAAATCATTAAAACTTGCACAAAAATAATTGTGGATTAAAATTTATATGTATGAAATTCTGAATGAGTCTAGTTTCAAATGAGCTAAACAAGGAGGCCATCTAAATTATGTACAAAGAGTAATTTGATTCGTAGTGAAGAGAGGTCAGAGCAGTTGAACAGTAAAATAGGGGAAACTTTAATGAATAAACTGTACTAATTGGCCACATGAAAAATTCTGGAAAATTAAGTAAAAAGATATATGAGTCTAGTTTCAGGGAAAATTAACGGATCTTAATTTGGAGTTCCGTAGCTCCAGATATAAATATTTTAGTGACTATGACGCAGATGGACAGTTTTAAATTTTATGCCGAATTAGTAGTTAAGTTTAGTAATGCCTCGTGCTCGACTCCGGCAACGGTCTCGGGTAAGGGGTGTCACATTTATTGGTATCAGAGCTTTGGTTTAGACGATTCTCGGAACGAATGTGATGTATAAAATGTTTAGAAATACATGCCATATAAATCTGTGATAGTGGGATGTGAATGATCCGATCTAACTATTAATTTTTGTTATAGATTGTAAAGATGTCTGATAGACCCGAGGGTGCTGATCATGAAGAGGAAGTTAATAGTAGAGTACAGACTTCTGAGCAGGGAACAAGTAATAATGTTTCGATTTCTTTGATGAGAGAGGAAGAACTTAAAAATTTGATTTATGGGGTAATGAATCAGTGGTTTAGTGAAACAATACAAGGAAGAAGTCAGGCACAACAACCTCCTCCTCCCCCTACTGTACCACCAGTTACAGCCCCAGTTGCTCCTCCTTCAGTAGATGAATCTATCAAAAGAACACCGATTGAGAAACTCAGAAAGTTCGGAGCTGAAGAATTTCGGGGAAATCGGATGATGATCCAGTTAAAGCAGAGTATTGGCTAAAGAGTTTGGAGAGAGTTTTCAAACAGATGATTTGTTCTCCGGAGGACTATCTGAGGTGTGTAGTTTCATTATTGAAAGAAGAAGCGTATAATTGGTGGGAAACCATTGAGGCAGTGGTACCTGCAGATAAACTTACCTGGGAATTCTTCCAAAATGAGTTTAGAAAAAAAGTATGTGGGAAGGAGATATTTAGATAAAAAGAAAAGGGAATTCCTTGATCTTCGACAGGGGAATAAAACAGTGGCTGAATATGAAAGAGAATTTGTGTATCTCAGTAGGTATGCTCGGGATGTTGTACCGACAGAGGAAGAAATGTGCATTAGATTTGAAGAAGGGCTTAATGATGAAATTAGAATGACGATGGGAGGCACTGAGATTCGAGAATTTGTGGTTCTGTCTGATCGAGCTCAAAAGATGGAAGAAGTGTATAATAGAAAGATGCAAAGAGAAAGAAAAGGAAAAGAAGTATATAAAAGAAGTTTCTATAGACCAACTTCGACTTTTCCAGCTAAAAAGTTCAGAGATGATTTTAGTCGATCTGTTACAATTCCGGAACGACCGAATAAAAGTAAAACAACTCAAAGGGAGGTCGGAGTGACTAATAAACCAACAGCTAGTACTGGTAGTGTGCAAAATATTCCGAGACCTAGATGCAAAAATTGTGGTAGATTTCATATTGGTGAATGTTGGGGAAGAACCGGAGCTTGTTATAGATGTGGTGGAACTGATCATTTTATTCGGGACTGTCCTCAGTCATTAAAAGAAAATAAAGAACTAGGCGAGAAACAAACAAATACTCCTCAGAAAAGTAGACGTTCGGGTCAAAGTAGTGCTGCTGAGACTGCTCGTTCGGGAATGAGAGATACTGTAGCCCGATCAGAAACAAGGGCACCTGCACGTACATATGCTACTCGGGCAAGAGAGGAAGCTTCTGCTCCAGATGTGATAGCTGGTATTTTCCATCTTTTTAATGATTCTGTGTATACTTTAATTGATCCTGGATCTACGCATTCATATATTTGCACTGCATTAGTGTCAGAAAAGAAAATGACTGTTGAGTCCACTGACTTTGATATGCAAGTCACTAATCCGTTAGGGCAAAGTGTGTTAGTTAATTTAATATGTGGGAAGAGTCCACTAAAAATACAAGGCTGTGAATTCTCTGCTGATTTAATGTTGTTACCTTTTCGAGAATTTGATGTTATTCTTGGCATGGATTGGTTGATTAAACACGATGCCATAGTGAATTGTAGAGAAAAACGGGTTGATTTAAAATGTCAGACAGGGGAAATAGTTTCAGCTGAGTTTGGAGATAAAAAGAATGATGTCAAAATTATATCAGCCATTACAGTTCAGAAATTGATTCGGAAGGGTAGTGAAGCATTTTTAGCTTATATTCTTGATACTCGGGGTTCTGAATTGAAGATGGAACAATTGCCAGTTGTTAATGAGTTCACTGATGTGTTTCCGGAGGAACTACCTGGTTTACCCCCAGATCGTGAGGTTGAATTTGTAATTGATGTAATTCCGGGTACAGCTCCGATATCAATAGCACCATATAGAATGGCACCAGCTGAGTTAAAAGAGTTGAAGACACAATTGCAAGAGTTATTAGATAAAGGGTTCATCAGACCGAGTACATCACCTTGGGGTGCACCTGCTTTATTTGTGAAAAAGAAAGATGGCTCATTGCGATTGTGTATTGATTACAAACAGCTGAACAAGGTAACAATTAATAATAAATATCCATTACCTCGTATCGATGATTTATTTGATCAACTGAAAGGTGCTGTTGTGTTTTCAAAGATAGATCTTAGATCTGGGTATTATCAACTGAAGGTTAAAGAGTGTGATGTGCCAAAGACTGCTTTTCGAACTCGGTATGGTCACTACGAATTTCTGGTAATGCCTTTTGGTTTAACAAATGCCCCTGCTGCATTTATGGATTTAATGAATCGGATTTTTCAGCCTTATTTGGATAGATTTGTGGTGGTATTTATTGATGACATATTGGTCTATTCAAAGACAGAATCTGAGCATGCACAACACTTGAGAATTGTATTACAGACTTTGAGAGAAAAGCAGTTATATGCAAAATTTAGTAAATGTGAGTTTTGGCTTCATGAAGCTGGATTCCTGGGTCACATTGTATCAGCTGAAGGAATTCGTGTGGATCCAAGTAAAGTTTCAGCAGTGGTGAATTGGAAAACACCGAAGAATGTAACTGAAGTGCGAAGTTTTCTGGGACTAGCAGGGTATTATCGCCGTTTTGTAAAGAATTTTTCCATGATTGCTTCACCAATGACTCGTTTGTTACAAAAGAATGTTGAGTTTGTATGGTCTGATGAATGTCAACAGAGCTTTGACCAATTGAAGAAAATGTTAACAGAAGCTCCAGTTTTGACTCAACCAGAATCAGGTATACCGTATATTGTGTACAGTGATGCATCTTTAAATGGTTTGGGTTGTGTGTTAATGCAGTCGGGAAAGGTAGTGGCTTATGCTTCACGACAATTAAAACCACATGAAAAGAATTACCCTACACACGATCTTGAATTAGCTGCAATTGTTTTTGCTTTAAAAATTTGGAGACACTATTTATATGGTGAGAAGTGTTATATCTATACGGATCACAAAAGTCTGAAATACTTAATGACTCGGAAGGAACTGAACTTAAGACAGAGACGATGGTTAGAGTTGCTGAAAGATTATGATTTGGTTATTGACTACCATCCAGGAAAAGCTAATGTAGTTGCTGATGCACTTAGTCGAAAGTCATCTTTGTTTGCGCTTCGAACAATGAATGCTCAATTGGCTCTTAATGAAGAAGGTGCTGTATTAGTAGAATTGAAAGTGAAACCCATGTTTCTTCAACAAATTCAGAAACTGCAGAATGAAGACCCGAAATTGGTATTTAAACGACAAATGGTTCAAGATAATTTAGATTCAGAGTTCAGCATTGATGATGAAGGTATGTTGCGTTATCATAACAGAATTTGTGTTCCAAACAATTCTGATTTGAAGAATAATCTGAAGCACATAATAGTATGTATTCTATTCACCCGGGCAGTACGAAAATGTGTGGTGATTTGAAAAAGATATATTGGTGGCCTGGTATGAAAAGAGAAATTTCAGAATTTGTTGCAAAATGTTTGATTTGTCAGCAAGTTAAAGCGGAGCATCAAGTGCCAACGGGTTTACTACAACCCATTATGATTCCTGACTGGAAGTGGGAGCGTGTTACAATGGATTTTGTGTCAGGATTGCCTATGACTCCAAGAAAGAAAGATTCGATATGGGTGATTGTTGATAGATTGACAAAGTCAGCACACTTTATTCCAGTCAGAACAGATTTTTCACTTGAGAAGTTAGCAGACTTGTATGTGTCAGAGATTGTGAGACTACATGGAGTTCCAGTATCAATCATTTCGGACCGGGATCCAAGGTTTACTTCGAGATTCTGGAATAAACTGCAAGAAGCTTTAGGTACCAAATTAAATTTTAGTACAGCATTTCATCCTCAAACAGATGGACAGTCAGAGCGAGTGATTCAAATTCTAGAAGATATGTTAAGATGTTGTATACTTGAGTTTGGTGACAGTTGGGAAAGGTATTTACCTTTGGCTGAGTTTGCTTACAATAATAGCTATCAGTCTAGTATAAAGATGGCACCGTTTGAAGCTCTTTATGGTAGGAAATGCAAGACTCCATTGTGTTGGTCTGAATTGAGTGAATCAAAAATAGTTGGGGTTGATTTAATTCGGGAAACTGAAGAGAAAGTCCAGGTTATTCGAGATAGTCTAAAAGCTGCTTCAGATCGTCAGAAGTCATATGCAGATTTGAAACGAAGAGACATAGAATATGCAGTGGGTGATCGAGTATTTTTAAAAGTTTCACCGTGGAAGAAGGTATTACGGTTTGGCAGGAAAGGGAAATTAAGTCCGAGATTTATAGGGCCTTATGAAATTGTAGAAAGGGTTGGTCCTGTAGCTTATCGGTTGGCTTTACCTCCGGAACTTGAAAAGATTCACAATGTGTTTCATGTGTCTATGTTAAGGCAGTATAGGTCAGATCCTTCACACGTAATTCCTCATACTGAAATTGAGCTTCAACCAGATATGACTTATTCAGAAGAACCAATAAAGATTTTGGCTCGTGAAGTAAAAGAGTTGCGGAATAAGAAAATACCATTGGTTAAAGTATTATGGCATCGGCATGGTATGGAGGAGGCAACCTGGGAAACAGAGGAGTCAATGAGATCACAGTATCCAAATCTATTTTCAGGTAACAAATTTCGAGGACGAAATTTTAAAGGGGGGGAGAGTTGTAACGGCCTAATTTTTAGTGGTGTCGGAAATGGTGATATGAGATCACTAAATCCGGCAAGTAAGATTGAATAAGATAGTAATTTAATATTTATGAGTCAAGTGAGAATTTAGAAAAATTTGTGGATTGGTGAATTTAGTGAATTAAAAGAATTTATTAGGTCAAATGGGTCAAAAACGAGGTATCGAGACCTCAAATTTGAAAATCGAGCCATAAATATTTTTAGAAATATTAATGGAGTGTTATTAAGTTAGTATTAAAGTTTGGTTGAGAAATTTAAATGTTTGGGTAGCCAATTTAATAAAAAGGACTAAATTGTAACAAATGCAAAATTGCTAGAAGAATTAAATAGCTCAAGTGTTAAAAGAAAGAGGATTTATAGGGCAATTAACCCAAATTTGAAAAGGCTGGACGGCAAGTGGAAGAAAATCATCACAAAGATAAGGATAATAAGGGCAAAATTGAAATTCTGTAATTTTAATATGTTATTAAGATAAGATTGAAAATAATCTAGAGTAATCTTCACAATTATCTCAGCCAAAAACATCAGAGGAGTTCTGGAGAAAGCTTGTTTTCATACTATTACATCCTGTGAGTTTAATTCATGCTTTTTCTTGATAATTTTTATGTTTTTATGACTTTTACAACTAGATCCACTTATAGAATTCATTAGTTTTTGATTTGGTGGGTAAAATTAAAAGTTACCCTTGCTGAGAAATGGAAGTTTATGATGAATTATTATGAAAATTAAATTATAATTTCATATTAAGGTGGTTTTATTAAGTAATTTTGATAGGAAATGATATTTAGGACCTAATTGTGAAAAAGTTGTGAATTAGAGGTTGGTGTTGAAATTCAGAATATCAAAGGTTGTGAAATAGTTTGTAATGATAGAATAAAGTGTTGATTGAGAAAAATTAGTTCAATTGATGGCTGAATTGAGCAGGGACTAAATTGTAAAAACTGTAAATTTTGGGGTAAAAGTGCAATTTCGAAAATTGAAGAGCATAAATTATGAAGTGAAATAGAAATGAAATATATGCTGATGAGTGAAAATATTTTACATTATAGATCAAGAAAACAAAGAAGAAAGAGGAAAAGAAAAAGTTGCAGAGTAGTCCCTAAATTTTAAAATCTTCTACAAATCAGCCGGGTAAGTTCATATGGTTGAATTTATATGTTTATTTGTGAATGATTGAATGATATAATGTGCTGTTAAATATGAATTTGCTGTGGGATTGTGAAAAATATGATAAATGAAAGAATAAATGGTGGTAATTCAAATTAGGAAAAATGCAGAATTGAGTACGTTCGTGTCGTGACATGTGATGAATTGACGGATAAGACCATGGTTAATCCATGGCAAATGTGAAATGTAGGTATGGTATCATCCATACTGAGTTATGAAATGTAGGTATGGTATCATCCATACCGAGTTATGAAATGTAGGTATGGTATCATCCATACCGAGTTGTGAAATGTAGGTATGGTATTAACCATACTGAGTTGTGAAATGTAGGTATGGTATAAACCATACTGAGTTGTGAAATGTAGGTACTGAATTATCCATACTGAGTTGTGAAACGTGGCACTGAGCAACGACGTACTCAAATTCGTAAGACGTTTCCTAATTTGATAAGAAGTAATATAAAATGAGTGAATCAAATGGAAGAGATTGAGTAGTTGTTAATGTTGAGCTCAACTATGTGAAGTATTTTAACAATGGTTGTGAATGGCAGGGAACTTTAGTAAATGTTTTGTTATTGTTTTGGAAATATTATGTGTGGTAAGCTACTTTTAAACCTATGAACTACTAAGCTTCATTAAGCTTACTTGTGTGTGTTTGATATTTTTATGTAGATTGAATTAAAGAGAAGTGGAAGATCGAATCATCACAGCAAAACTCACTATCCAGATCAATTCCGGTAGCTTTTGTTTTATGTTTAAAGGTTTATATGGCATGTATAGAGTTTAAATGAGATGGAGTAAAGATGTTATAAACTAGTTAATGATATTTTTGCAACGAAACAGTTTTTGAATTACAGCAGTAATGTGATTTTGAAAAATTACCAAAAATAGAAGAAATGGAATTAGAAAGTTAAAGAGATATGAATTGAAAGCACTTTGAGTCTATTTTCATATGAAAGAAATAGAGTAAGCAAAAGATATGTAAATAATGAGATATTTAAATTTTAGTGAAACTGGTTCTGAATGAATTCGTGATCCCCTATTCTGCCTTTGAAAAATCATTAAAAATTGTACAAAAATAATTGTGGATTAAAATTTATATGTATGAAATTCTGAATGAGTTTATTTTCAAATCAGCTAAACAAGGAGGCCATCTAAATTCTGTACAAAGAGTAATTTGATTCGTAGTGAAGAGAGGTCAGAGCAGTTGAACAGTAAAATAGGGGAAACTTTAATGAATAAACTGTACTAATTGGCCACATGAAAAATTCTGGAAAAATTCAAGTAAAAAGATATATGAGTCTAGTTTCAGGGAAAATTAACGGATCTTAATTTGGAGTTCTGTAGCTCCAGATATAAATATTTTAGTGACTATGACGCAGATGGACAGTTTTAAATTTTATGCCGAATTAGTAGTTAAGTTTAGTAATGCCTCGTGCTCGACTCCGGCAACGGTCTCGGGTAAGGGGTGTTACATTGTCGACTTTGAATTAAAAAGGTAGTTATTTAAAAGAGGGAAGACACCTATGTTTTGAGGTACAAAATTATGACTTATCTCGTTTGATTCTTTAGGACGCTTTGAATCAAATTATCCATGTATGAATTCTCTATGAATTAGGATAAGACATTGTTGATAAGAATTATAGATCATGGAAAGTTTGTATTAACGGTAAGATTAGAATTTTGCTTGAGGACAAGCAAAAGCTTAAGTGTGGGGGTATTTGATAAACCGTAAAAGTAATATATTTTAATCCCACATTTAATATGCTTTTGGATGATTTATCCCTTATTTTATATAAAAAGGTGCTCTTAATCCTTTCTTTTCATGTCTTATACCCAGGAAAGCACCCAAGGATGAAAAGAACACAAAACGGGCCTAAAACAAAGTAAATGGGCCTTAGCACAAAATTGACACAGCCTGGCCCAAAGTACACACGGCCGTGCCTCGACGAACACCTAGAGCACGACATCAACTCTGTCACACAAGGCCATGCCTCAAGAGAAATCCGAACACGGTCAGGTCTCGATCCACACGGGCGTGCGCCATGGCCGTGCCTCTGTCGCCGGAAAAAGCTATTTCAGTCGGAAAAGGATACTTAGGGAGAAAGAATCGAGTTCCAAGAGCCTATAAATAAACCCCAAGTACCACCTTTGAAAGGGAGCGAAAGCGAGGCCAATGAGCCAAGCCGAGAAGGTCAAAGTTAGGAAATAACGCGAGGATAGCCAGTTGATCCATCCCAAGAAGCCGGGATTATACTCAAGACGGTAAAATTCTCCTTCAATTCCTTCAGGGGGTTTTAGGGTTTTTCTTATGTTTTGTTTTATCTTTTCTCTTGCGATGTTTTGCTTATTTATTATGAACTAAACCCCTCAGATACCTGAAGGGGATGAAACCTAGATTGATTTTATTATTTGATTCTTAAGTTATATGATAAATTACTTAGTTTGTTCTTAATTATGTTGCTTAATCCAAATCTAATGTGCTTAGGTGGAGGAGGAATAGACCCTGCCAAAGAGAAGATCTAACATAATTAAGCAGAGTTGATCGAACGCCTAGAGATAGGGTTACAAGATTTTGCCGGATTAGAGTGAAACCTAATATGGGAGTCCATTGATCGATTTACTGCTATCCTAGGGGGTTATTATAAGCGAACGAGAGTTCCACTAATTAACCTAGGGTTAGACGCTATTCGCTTCGAAAGAGGGTTAGGTTAGGGAGTCTCACGGATCAAGCTAAGTAAAGAAATCATATAAATTAGGGTTAGATAATAAGTGAAGTCTAGGTGGATTCTTCCCGAAGGTATCATCGAAATCAACTGAGTTTTTCTTCAAAGTTATTTTCCAATTCGTCTTCTTGTCTTTGTGTCCTTAGTTTAGTTGTCGTCACT
Source organism: Gossypium australe (assembly GCA_005393395.2). Lineage (NCBI taxonomy): Eukaryota > Viridiplantae > Streptophyta > Magnoliopsida > Malvales > Malvaceae > Gossypium > Gossypium australe. The sequence goes on along the minus strand of CM016617.1, from coordinate 114,930,286 downwards.
TTAGTTTAAAAGTAATCTTCACGCTAATTTTAAGGCTAAATAATAAAAAAAAAGTGAGTATTAATACTTCTAGTTCCTTTGGGTTCGATAACCGGTCTTGCCTAAGCTATACTACTGTTGGATAGGTACACTTGCCTTAATATTGTTGTCAGAGTTAGTCTCTAGGTTTGATCATTCTTTTATAAATATTTAAAGCTCTGATTTGCTGCGATCACAGGGTCTATTCCTCCTCCACCTAAGCACATCAAATTTGGATTAAGCAACATAATTAAGAATAAACTAAGTAATTATCATATAATTCAGAAATCAAATAACAAAATTCATCTAGGTTTCATCCCCTTCAGGTATCTGAGGGGTTTAGTTCATAATGAATAAAAAGAACATCTCAAGAGAAAAGATAAAACAAAACATAAGAAAACCCTAAAACCCCCTGAAGAAATTGAAGGAGAATTCCGCCGTCTTGAATATAACTCCGACTTCTTGGGATGGATCAACTGGCTATCCTCGCGTTATTCCCTAACTCTGACCTTCTCGGCTTGGCTCTTTGGCCTAGCTTTTGACGCCTTAGGTTCCGGCTTCTGCCGAACTCCCCTTTCAAGTTGCCCCCTTGGGTGTTTATATAGACTTTGTGATGCCTTACTTGGCCCCTAAGTATCCTAATTCATGTAGAATTCCTAGTAGGGTGTTTGAATAGGCTTTGGAATGTGTTTCTTTGCCTCCAAGTATCCTTTCCCAAATGAAATTACTCTTTCCAGCGACAGGGACACGGCCATGGCACACGCCCGTGTGAATCGTGACCAGGCCGTGTTCAGACTTTTAATGAGGCACGACCGTGTGCTATTTGGGCCAGACCGTGTCGATTTCTCTCTTGGCCCAATTTGGTCCGTTTTAAGCCAATTTCTCGTTCTTTTTATCCTTGGGTGCTTTCTTGAGTATAAAATATGAAAAGAAAGGATTAAGAGCACCTTTTACATAAATCAAAGGATAAATCATCCAAAAGTATGCTAAATGTGGGATTAAAATATGTTACTTTTACGGTTTATCAAATACCTCCACACTTAAGCTTTTGCTTGTCTTCAAGCAAAATTCTCAATTTACAATTAAAATGAACTTCCTTGATTCATAATATTCATCAATAGTGTTTCATCATAATTCAAAGATAATCCATACATGGATAATTCAACTCAAAGAGTCTTAAAGATTCAAACAATCTAAGTGATAGTTTTTATAGTATGAAAACATAGGTGTTTCCCCTTACCTGAATAATTACCTCTGATTCAAAATTGACAAGAGTTGACATCCTAACTAAAGATTCACTCAAATCACTCAAAGTGTTTAAGGTTCAAAATTAAGCACTCAATAAGTCGAACATGAAAAGTTAATCCCATAGGCTTGCATGAAAATCAAATCTCCACCACTATAAAATGAGATGATACACAAATCAAAAGTTCTTTAGCAGGGTTGTAATGGGGCTTAGGTTAAGGGTATGGATAAAGGCTAAATTAGAAGGTTAGAATCGAGATTGACCTGACAAATTACCTAACTAGAAACACGAACTGATGATAAGTAATTGCATCAAATGAAAATTTGTAATACTAATACTCTAATACGATCTTTTTCTTCAAGACTTGAAATTTACATGCATAAGCTCACCTAACATAGAACTAATAATTAATATACTTCGTCGTTTTTTTTAGAACAAATTAAGTAATAAAGGATAAATTCAACTTACTGAAATAATATAATTAGGTAACTAATCAAGTCAAATTTCGATATAAGAGTAGTCAAGGAATGGTGATAACAAATACAAAGGGGTTTTAGGTTAATATTGGTGGGTGAGTCAATAAAAAGGGTTGTTAGGATCAACGGGGTTCACTAGGGGTTAATTATGGAGGTAGGCTGTTTAGTGGAGTAAGTGGGTTAAAACCAAAGTGCCTTTATCATCTCTGTATATCAAATCAAAAGTGTGGTCTCGACATGCATAATCAATGCAAGTTCTAGAATAACAAATCCATGTTGACACACTCATAATTAATAAAGTGAGCAAGAAAAAGAATATATGCTCTATAAGGCTCAAAATCTCACAAAAAATTATGGGTTTTTGATGTCAACCTCGTAAATTTCAAACTTCAAAGTAATATTCAATTTCAGGTAGACAACTTAGAAATTTTTTTTTAATTTCTGAAAAATAGACTTATCGTGCTTGATTCTCTAGTATCCTTCAAATTTAATCATCAATGCACAATTATCAATAACTTACTCCAAAACATATCAATAAAGATCATACATCATAGGAAATTTCATTCTAATCATAATATGAGAGACTTTACTTTTGAACAAGGCATAATTCAGGGATTTTCAAATAATACTCTAGTTAACCCCCCATACTTAAGATGTACATTGCCCTCAATGTACAAAGATAGATAAAAGCAAAATAATCATAAAAATCATAAGATGGGGAGAGAAGTGAAACTTCCTGAATTTTGGATGAAGTCAATGAAAAGAAATCAGATAGGATTGGAGGTGAACGTGGAGAAGTGTCTCTAACCGTTTGAAATTGAATCCTCGAAGCAGCCGATCTGATTTTATTGTATCCTAAGCTAAATCTAAATATCATAAAGAACAAGAAGAAGAAAATAAAATAAAATAAAGTAAAAAATAATGAAATGAAAATAAAATAAAAATAAAAATAAAAATAAATAATGGAAAATGAAAGACAACTAGAAAAAGGGAGAATGAGGTTTAAATAGAGATGTAGCCCGTGTTTTGGGATTTTGAATTTCGGGCGCGTTCAGGGTGTTCGGGCACGGCCGTGGGTGTAGTGGCATGCCCATGTCTTTATTCACACGGTTATTTAATACGGGCGTGCTCCTTCCGTGTTCGATAAGTCAGAATGTTGGCACAATTGGAAGGCACGGCTATGTTTAGCCCATGCTTAACAAGTCAGTAACCTTGCACGGGGCGTCGGCACGAGCGTGGACTATTATGGCCACCCGTGTTGGGAAAAGAAATTTTTCTATGTCGTGCACGGCTACTGGCACGCCCATGGTTCATCCCCTGGCTTTCACACGCCGTGTGGCCTAGAAATCTGCTCTTTTGTTAGTTTATGGTTAGGTGCTAAAAGGAAAAATAAAAAAATGTAAAAATGGGGTTAGTGCTCGGGTTGCCTCCCGGGAAGCGCTCGTTTATAATCTTAAGCTAGACTTTACCTCTCATTCGTATGGTCATGGTGGTTTGAAGAGGTGAAAATCCTTTCTCATGCGATCACTTCGGTTATGGATATATAGTTGAAGTCGAGTAATGTTTACCTCAAAAGTGTCGAATTTAGGATTGTTTACCTCGACTGTGCCGTATAGAAACACATTAAGTACCTCAAAAATGATTTCTTCGTTTGTCTTGAGGTCTGAATTGGTGTTTCGAGGGTCTTCCTTATTCAACAATACCTGATCTCCTACTTTGAAGTGATTCGTTGTTCCTATCAGCTCGTCTGGAGGCTCCTTTGGTTTCATTTCGTGTGGTTCCGGTTCTTCTTTAAGTTTTGTTTTCCACTCTTCTAATTTGTCGACCCTAAGGCTTCGTTCCTCATACAATTCTTCTTTGTTGGCACGAGGTCTAAGATCTAGCTCAGCTAGGTGATTTCGTGATGTTTCCAGTAAAGAAGGTTGAACCAAATGATTATCAATAGAATTAATGTTCGTACCTTTATTACTCGATGTCCTAGCTGAGTCAAGAGCTTGAAGAGTGATTGTTTCATCGTATACTCGAAGTCTGAGTTCACCGAATTCTTCCTCTGTGTGGTCTTTTTTTATTGCATCAAGATATGGCACACGAGGTTCGTACTCTGTAACTGCTGGTTTTGGTATATCATGGCACACCTCAACTTTACCTTCACTTACCATAGGTTCTCCCCTTGGGTTTGGTTCGTCTAACCCTTCACTATCGTAAATGGCTTGATTTTGCTCTCTCGGGTTAGTTTCAGTATTGTTTGGCAAGCTTCCTTGTGGTAGTTCTGATATTAGCTTTGCGGGTTGTTCGACTGCATTAGTGACTTCCTTGACTGACTTAGTAAGTTCCCCGACTCGGTTCTCGTTGCTTTTGAGTGTTTTCTCAGACTCTTTGAAGCGGTTTTCTGTGGCTGCCATGAGTTTTGTCAGCATCTCCTCAAGGTGCGACTCCTTTTCCTGTTGGTAAGGTGGTTGTTGAAAGTTTGGAGGAAGTTCTGGCCTTTGGCTCTTTTGATCATCCCACGAGAAATTGGGATGGTAACTCCAACCTGCGTTATAAGTGTCATTATAAAAATTATTTTGTGGTCTAGAATAGTTACCCGTATAGTGAGCTTGTTCGTTCTCCATGCCATATCCCGTAGGGTGGGTACTCAGGATTCGCCATGCCTCCTAGATTCGAGTCATATTGCATTACTGGGTGTACCTGCGAGGAACTATACAAACCACCAATCTTTTTATTCATCATCTCTAGCTGGTTAGATAACCTGGTGACCACGTCGAGGTTGGAGACACTGGCGGCTTTTGTTGGCGTTGTCCTCATAACTTGCCACTGATAGTTATTTAGTGCCATCTCCTCTAGACTAAAATTACCTGTCAAAGCAAAGAAAAATTAGCAAAGTAAAAAAATTGCAATAATAAAATAAAAAAAATGGCTAAAGTAATAAAAATTAAGCTTTCTTAATATTTTAGTTCCCCGGCAACGGCGCCAAAAACTTGATCGTTGAAATAAAAGCTTTAAAAATTTATAAAAGAATGATCGAACCTGGAAACTAACTCTGACAACGATTAAAGGCAAGTGTACCTATCGAACAGTAGTATAACTTAGGCAAGACCGGATTATCGAACCCAAATGAACTAAAAGTACTAATACTAACTTTCTTTTTATTATTTAGCCTTAAAAATAGAGTGAAGTTGCTTTTAAACTAAATTGACGACAACTAAGCTAAGGACACAAAGACAAAAAGAAAGATTTGGAAAATAACTTGAAGAAAAACTCAATTGATCACGACGATACCCTCAAGAAGAATCTACCTAGACATCACTTGTTGCCTAACCCTGAATTATATGATTTCTTTACTTAGCTTGATCCGTAGGACTCCCTAACCTATATTAAACTCTCTCTCGAGGCGAATAACGTCTAACCCTAGGTTAATTAGTCAAAACTCTCATTCGTTTATAATAACCCCCTAGAATAGCAATAAATCGATCAATGGACTCCCATATTAGGTTTCACCCTAATCCGGCAAAATCTCGTAACCCTATCTCTAGGCATTCGATCAACTTCGCTTAATTATGTTAGATCTACTCTTAGGCAGGGTCTATTCCTCCTCCACCTAAGCACATCAGATTTGGATTAAGCAACATAATTAAGAACAAACTAAGTAATTATCATATAATTCAAAAATCAAATAACAAAATTCATCTAGGTTTCATCCCCTTCAGGTATCTGAGATGTTTAGTTCATAATGAATAAAAAGAACATCTCAAGAGAAAAGATAAAACAAAACATAAGAAACCCCTAAAATCCCCTAAAAGAATTGAAGGAGAATTCCGTCGTCTTGAGTATAACTCCGGCTTCTTGGGATGGATCAACTGGCTATCCTCGCGTTACTCTCTAACTCTGACCTTCTTGACTTGGCTCCTTGGCCTAGCTTTTGACGCCTTAGGTTCCGGCTTCTGCCGAACTCCCCTTTCAAGTTCCCCTTTGGGTGTTTATATAGACTTTGTGATGCCTTACTTGGCCTCTAAGTATCCTAATTCAAGTCGAATTCCTAATAGGGTGTTTGAATAGGCTTTGGAATGTGTTTCTTTGCCTCCAAGTATCCTTTCCCGAATGAAATTGCTCTTTCCAAATACAGGGGCACGGCCATAGCACACGCCCGTGTGAATCGTGGCCATGCCTTGTTCGGACTTTTAATGAGGCACGACCGTATGCTATTTGGGCCAGGCCGTGTCGATTTCTCTCTTGGCCCAATTTGGTCCATTTTAAGCCCATTTCTCGTTCTTTTTATCCTTGGGTGCTTTCCTGAGTATAAAATATGAAAAGAAAGGATTAAGAGCACCTTTTTACATAAATCAAAGGATAAATCATCCAAAAGTATGTTAAATGTGGGATTAAAATATGTTACTTTTACGGTTTATCATCCATCATAATTTAAAGATAATTCATACATTGATAATTTAAGTAAATGGGTCCTAAAGATTCAAACAATCAAAGTCATAGTTTTTGTAACACGAAAACATAGGCGTTTCCCTTTACCTAAATAATTACTTTTAATTCAAAAATTGACAAGAGTTGACATCCTCACTAAAGATCCACTCAAATCACTCAAAGTGTTTAAGGTACAAAATTAAGCACTCAAAAGTCGAACATGAAAAGTTAATCCCATAGGCTTGCCTGAAAATCAAATCTCCACCACTGTAAAATGAAATGATACACAGATCAAAGGGTCTTTAAAAAGGGTTGTAATGGGGCTCAGATTTAAAGGTGTGGATAAAGGCTGAATTAGAAGGTTAGAATCGAGATTGAATTGACAATTTACCTAACTAGAAAAATGAACTAATCCTAAATAATTACATTAATTGAAAACATGAAATACTAATAACATGAGCTTCTTCTCAAGATGTGCAATTTAAACGTATAAGCTCACTAATAATGAATATACTTCATTTTTTTTAAACAAATCAATACAATAATGAGAAAGAACTTTTACAACTGAAATATAGAACATAGTTAGGTAATTGCTTAAAATCAAATATCGACAAAAAGGGAATCAAGGAATGGTGATAACAAATACAAAATAGGTTTTAGGTTAATATTAGTGGGTGAGTCAATAAAAGGGTTGTTAGGATCAAAGGGGTTCAATAGGGGTTAATTGTGAAGGTAGGCTTTTTAGTGGAGCGAGCGGGTTAAATCCTAAGCGCCTTTATCATCTCTGAGCAAGTTCTAGAATAACAAATCAATGTTGACATACTCATAATCAAAAAGTGAGCACGACAGAATGTATGCTCTAAAAGGCTCAAAATCTCACAAAAATTATGGGTTTTTGATATCAACTTTGTAAATTTCAAACTTCAAGATAATAATTAGATTCAGGTAGATAACCTAACAAAATTTTAATTTTTGAAAATAGACTCATCACGCTTGATTCTCTAGTTTCCTAAAGTTTAAATCATCACTTCAAAATTATCAATGACTTAATCCAAAACATATCAATAAAAATCATGATTCAAAGGAAATTTCATTCTAATCGTAATATGAGAAAATTACTTAAGAACCATATATAATTCAGGGATTTTTAAATAATACTATAGTTAACCCCCCCACACTTAAGATGTACATTGTCCTCAATGTACAAAGATAGATAATAGCCAAATACTAATAAAATCATAAAGTAGGGAGAGAAGTGAAACTTCCTGAATTTTGGATGGAGTCAATGAAAAGAAACCGGATAGGATTGGCAGAGGTGAACGTGGGGGTGCGCCTTGAACCGTTTGAAATTGAATCCTCGAAGCAGCCGGCCTGATTTTATTGTATCCTACGCTAAATCGCATGAAGAATAAGAAGAACATACTAAAGAAAGTAAAAAGAAAATAAAAATAACAATAAAAGTAAAAATGGAAAATGGATATGCATTTAAAAAGAAAGGGGAAAGGGGACGAAGACTTTGGGGGGGAAGGGAACAGAAGAAGGGGATTTTAAATAGAGGAATGGCCCATGCCCAAACCCTGGACGTGTTATGTCACACGGCCGAATCGTATAGCCGTGTTAAACTTCATGCATTTCTCCCACACTCGTATAAAGTGTTTGCACACCCGTGTTGCTTAATCAGTGTTGCCCACGGCTTATAAGCACAGCCGTGTCGCACGCCCGTGTTCTTTAGTCAGCTTCGACCATGGCCGCATCGCACGGCCAAGGCATTTTATCGCAGCCCGTGTTTTGGGGAATTTTTGTCCTTGATTTGCACGGTCTCTGTCACGCCGGTGTGCAAATTCGTGGTGTCCACACGGCCACGGCCACGCCCGTGTGCAAGGCCGTGTGGTAGGAAACTGTAACACCCTAAACCCGGCCCATACGTTTCAACCAGATCTGGCATGTTACGGGTTTGATGTTGAAAACGTAGTTCCTTATCGGTTTTGGAAATCATAAGTTAATTAGACAATAATGAATAAATAAATGGCATTTGAAAAAAAAAACCTTGTATTACTATTATTTCGTATAATTAAACCTTTGACATAATTTCATAAGTTGCAAATATTAAAAACTACTTAGTTGAATATAAACTATGGGGCCTTATTACATAAATATTCCCAAAATTAAAAACTAAATAAAAGAGAACATTGTATTTTAAACGGAGATATATTCCTTTAAATAAAAGTCCTTATGGCGCCTTGAGTTTGTCTTGGCTCCCATGTCCACGGTATACTGCTCATCTGAAAGAGTAGGAAAAATAAAAGGGTGAGTCACCAAGACTCAGTGTATAAATCCCGAAACACACAACGACCTGAGACCCACAAACACATTATGGGCCTCGGCCCATTCATAATGGCAACAAACATAAATACATGCTAAATGAATAATGGTAAATGATAAATGGCCCAACCCATCCTAAAAGTCCATCCTCTACACACCAACCCGTACCAACCATCACACCTCGGGGATTTCTACAATCAACCCATCAACCGCTACACACCATATCGACAGCCGTACTGCCTATTCCTATTAATCAGGAATCATTTAAACGTGGCTTGGCCACCGATCACTATGTGACCTAACATTTATATTCGTGGTTTAACCACCGATCACCAAGTGACCTATCATGCTCTTCCCCTTCATTATCATAATCCCACCCCATGCATACACACATGAAAAATTGAAAACATCATACCATCTTTGAGAAAACAGGCTTCCATATATATATCGATACACATAGAGAGATTTCTATGGTTACGTACCTGGCATCCTTTGCCTAACCCCTTTCAGGTTTTATTCGACTGTCTACACAGCCTCTTTCCGGCTTTTTAACCCATAACACATATGTATTACAGTTAACTAGTGTGTTAGAGATCTACACACCTGATTACTGTTAGAACAAGACTCTCTAAGTCAACAATATCCGTAGCCAACACAACCGCTATCTGCCTAAAGTGTTGTTCAGAAGCCAGTCCACAACCTGGTGGCCAATTCCGTACTGCTGACACTGCTCGCTTCTTAAACTTAGGAATCAGGTTTTCAAATCTAGTCCCCTCCTTTGCCTGATCGACATTTGGTTCCATCAAAAAGGCCTTATTAATCATAACATATGATTAAGATTGTGATTTCGATATCGAATCTAATGAGAGTCTAAGGAGAATCCCTTACCTTGAAATTCCCGAAAAGTGATATGAGATTCATAGACTAGTGTTTCTGGCTTTTAGATCTAAGAGATCTACTTCAATTCCCACTGTCGCCAAATTAAGAACATGAAAAAGAGTGGAACGTTAGACCGAACCTTAATAGCCACCTGGCCTTGATTCTCAAAAACCGAAAGAGAAAGGAATAGATCTGATGAAATCGGTTCTTACCTTCACAGGGAAATCGGCAACTCCAAGAAGATCCCGGTTTTATGGAAAAATCGGCACAAGAGGAAAAGAATGGAAAAAGAAAGTGAAGTGAGAGGTTTCGACTTTTGAAGAAATGAAATCAAAAGAAATTGTAGAGAATGACTGAGAGTTTCGGCACAGAGAATGAAGAAAAGAATAGGGTTCAAATGCCGGAATTGAAGAGATACCCCCTATTTATAGAGAATTTCGGCACTTACTTATCAAAACCCGAAAGTTCCCTTCCTGATAACTAACAGTTAATCAAATAGTAGGGGAAATTTCGGCACCGTTTTGCCATAAAGAAATCGAATTCTTCCCCCCTCTAGGAGATGGAATTTCGGCCAACACTATACTCAGCAGATAGCTCCTATCTTTTCTCCGTTATCTTAATCTATTCATACCTTTAGAAGAGGCCTAGATAACACCACCTCTCCCTACTATTATCAGCACATTATCCATATTATCCCAATCATTAAATCCCTCCCAAAATTAAGCCTCATTACCGTCCCCCTCCTTGCTCCTTTTAAGTGCCGAAAATGGCCCAAATACATGGGCTCCATGCGGCCAAAACTTGGGCCCTCTCCATCTACTAGTGACGCCACCCTCTAGCTCCTTTGCAACGCCACCTAACTTTGGGCCACAAGCCCACTTTGGTATTTTAAACATAAATACCACCTTTTTAAACCCTATAGTGCCCAAACAGAAAATTTAACCAAGGCCTCCGCCCAAACCTGAGCCCAATTTGGACCCCTAACACTCAAATTTACACATTAAACGCATAGTTCCAATAATTCAGGATGTTACAGTTCTACCCCCTTAAAGAAATTTTGGCCTCGAAATTACCTGGTCAAAATAGATGTGGGTATTGCTGCCGCATTGCCTCATCGGGTTCCCAAGTAGCCTCTTCAGAATCGTGATTCTGCCATAGAACCTTAACTAGTGGAACCGTTTTCCTTCGCAATACCTTGACATCACGATCCAGAATTTCTACTGGTTCCTCTTCAAAAGATAGGTCAGGTTTTACCTCAATTTCTTCCACTGGTACTATATGGGATGGATCCGAACGATATCGTCTCAGCATAGAAACATGGAACACATTGTGAATCTGGCTTAACTCTGAAGGTAGCTCTAGCTGATACGCTACTGGTCCTACTCGTTTCAACACTCGGTATGGTCCGATAAATCTGGGACTCAATTTACCCTTCCGTCAAACCTCAGTACTTTCTTCCACGGCGACACCTTCAGAAATACCTTGTCACCCACTGCAAACTCTATGTCCTTACGCTTTAAATCAGTATAGGACTTCTTTCTGTCCGACGCCTCCTTTAGTCGAGCTCGAATTATCTCAACCGTCTCCTCCATCTCGGTGACCAAATTCAGACCCAAAATCCGACGTTCCCCCAATTTCATCCAACAGGTAGGAGTACGACACTTCCGCCCGTACAATGCTTCATAAGGCGCCATCTGAATACTAGACTGGTAACTGTTGTTGTACGCAAACTCCGCCAACGGTAAAAAATCCTCCCAACTACCCCTGAAATCAATGACACAACCCCTTAACATGTCCTCTAAGATCTGAATTACCCGCTCAGACTGACCATCGGTCTGAGGATGGAACGTTGTACTGAAATCCAACTTCGTACCCAACGCTTGATGCAACACCTTCCAAACTCGTGATGTAAACCTAGGGTCCCTGTCCGATATATCGATACTAGTACTCCATGCAACCTCACTACCTCTGCTATGTATAACTTAGCCAATTTTTGCAGAGAGTAGTCAACCCGTACTGGTATGAAATGAGCAGACTTCGTCAGGTGATCAAAAATCACCCAAACCGAATCTTTCTTGGTAGGCGTAAGGGGTAGCCCACTAACAAAGTCCATTGTGATCCTTTCCCACTTCTGTTGTGGAATCTTTACCGGCTGTAACAACCCTGATGGTAACTGATGTTCCGCCTTTATCTGCTGATAGGTCAAACACTTCCCCACAAATTCGGTCACCTCTCGTTTTAAGCCCTGCCACCAAAACTGTTCCCACAAATCCCGATACATCTTGCTCCCTCCCGGATGCATAGCTTATGGACTACTATGCGCCTCTTGCAAAATCCTACGCCTCAACTCAGGCTCCTTTGGCATGCAAACTCTCCCTTGAAAACATACTAATCCTTCCTCATTCACACTAAATTCTGTTGGCTCATTACTTGAAATCAACTGCAACTTCTCCTTAAGCAATCCATCGGTTTGCTGTTTCTCTCTAACTTGACTGACCCAAGAGGGTTTCACTTGAAGTTCAGCTAATAGACTTCCATCATTTAAGCTAAGGTGAGCAAACATTGCTCTCAAGTCAGTGATCACATTACGGCTTAGAGCATCCACCACCACATTAGCCTTACCCGGGTGATACTCGATCGAGCAGTCATAATCCTTTAACAACTCGATCCACCTCCTCTGCCTTAGATTCAACTCCTTCTGAGTCAAAAGGTACTTTAAACTCTTATGATCTGTGTAAATGACAGATTTCTCCCCGTACAAATAATGCCTCCAAATTTTCAAGGCAAACACCACCGCCGCCAATTCCAAATCATGGGTGGGATAATTTGACTCGTGCGATCTTAACTCCCGAGATGCATATGCAACAACCTTTCCATCTTGCATCAGCACACATCCTAATCCCGTGTGTGAAGCATCACAGTAAATTACGAACTCCTTCCCCGCCTCCGGCTGAATCAACACTGGAGCCTCCGTCAAAATCCTCTTTAATTTCTCGAAACTCTCCTGCTGCTTATCAGACCAAACAAACAGAACTCCTTTCCGTAGCAACTTAGTCAATGGTGCCGCAATCCGAGAAAATCCTTCAACAAATCTTCTGTACTACCCCGCCAGACCAAGGAAACTCCGAATCTCCACCACCAACCTAGGCGGCTTCCAATCCAACACCGCTTCAATTTTTCGAGGGTCAACCCGAATCCCCTCTGCCGACACCACGTGCCCTAGGAAAGTAACTTCATTCAGCCAAAACTCACACTTACTAAATTTGGCATACAACTGCTTCTCCCTCAGAATCTGCAAAACCATTCGCAGATGAGCATCATGCTCCTCCTCCGACTTTGAATAAACCAAGATATCATCTATAAACACCACGACACACCTATCTAGTTAGGGTTGGAACACTCGGTTCATCATGTCCATGAACGCTGCTGGCGCGTTGGTCAATCCAAATGGCGTCACCATAAATTCGTAATGACCATAGCGAGTCCTAAAAGCCGTCTTATGAATATCCGCCTCCTTGACCTTAAGCTGATGGTACCCTGACCTCAGATCTATCTTCGAAAAGACTGAGGCCCCCTTTAACTGATCGAACAAATCGTCGATCCTCGGCAACGGGTGTTTATTCTTGATGGTCAACTTATTCAACTGGCAACACCGACGCTCCCCAAGGCGACACACTTGGTCGAATAAACCCTCTATCCAGCAACTCCTGAATCTGCGCTTTCAATTCCACCAACTCCTTTGGCGCCATTCTATATGGAGCAATGGATACTAGCGCTGTTCCCGGAAGAAGATCGATTCCAAACTCCACTTCACAATCCGGGGGTAATCCCGGAAGCTCTTCTGGGAAAACATCAGGAAATTCCTTCACCGTCCTGACGTCCCCAACAGTTAATTCCTTGGCTTCCAGAGCCCGAACAAACATCAGAACCGCCTCGCACCCTTTTCCTTACCATCGTTCCTACTCTTAAAGCAGACACCACATTTGACAAACCATCCCCCCTTTCTCCTATCACCAGCACTTCGTCACCCTTAGGGGTCTTTAACACCATACACTTGGCTGCACAATCCAAGTTTGCTTGATACCTCACTAGCCAATCCATGCCTAAAATTAAATCGGATTCCCCGAACGGTAATTCCATCAGATCCGCTAGGAAAGTTATTCCCTGAACTTCTAAAGGTACCTCCCGATAGAGTTTATCCACTACTACAAATTATCCTAGCGGGCTAATTACAGTCATTGCCCAAGGGGTAATCTCAGATTCTAACCTTAAAGTTCCAGATACACTACTAGCTACATACGAATGTGTCGACCCAATGTCAATCAAGGCAGTGTAAGGCAAGCCAAAAATTAAAAACGTACCGGTTAAGACATCCGGTGCGTCAACCTCCTCACGACGTCTGGCAGCATAAACTAACCCCGGCTGTTTCACCTTAATGTTTCCTGCCCCCTGCCTGGAGCTCCACGACCCCGACCAAAACCATTACCACCTCTAGCTGGACCACGACCTTTCTGTGGCTGCTGACCTCCTCTGCCCGACTGAGCATTCTCCTGACTTGTGGGCCCCTCATTGCCCCGTTGCTGCGGACAGTTTCTAACTTGATGGTCCGTAGATCCACACCTAAAGCACTTCCCACAGCCCGCCCAACACTCACCAACATGAAATTTACCACATCGAGCACACTTTTGTGTCTGGTTAACAGTAGCAGGTCTCTCCTCCCGTTTCGGCCCATCTAACCTAAGTCTTTTCTGATTACGCCTAGCTGACCCTGACGGTCCAACATTCCTCTTATTCCCACTCCTACCTCTATCCCGATTCAGTTTCTCGGTCCATTTTACCTCCTCGGCTATCTTAGCCTTTTCCACTAGGACAGTAAATTCCCTCTCCGGCTGCGGGGCTATTAAAACACGTAAATCATCCCTCAGACCATCTTCAAACCGAACATAACGTTCATGTTCCATGGCCACAATCCCTCGGGCATACCGGCTAAGGCGTAAGAATTCAGCTTCATACGCAGCCACTAACCTACTCCCTTGAACCAGATTCAGAAATGCTCTGCGATGCGCATCCACATAACTCGATCCAATGTACTTACTCTGAAACGCCGTTTTGAAGAGATCCCAGGTGATACGGTCAACCACTATACCATCCTTAACCGTAAGCCACCATTGATATGCTTCATCCCGCAGGAGAGATACAACCCCTTTCAACTTCTCCTCCTCCGTGAAATCCAAATCCTCCATTATGCGTTCCACTGCCTCCAACCAATACTCAGCTGAACTCGGGCCTATACCAGAAATTCCCCTAAACACTTCTGCCCCATTGGCTCTAAGTCGCTCCGGCACAGATTTCCGGGCTCCTGTGCCCATGCCTACCCCATCAACCCTCTCTAAAAGCCTTAACATTGCCTGAGACACCGCATCATCTCCAGCCGTCTGATCCTGAAATTCGACCTCCGCACCTGGTGGAACTGGCATCTCATTTCCTAACCCATGGCCAGATCCTACTGGTTCTGACACGGCCATTCTACCCCTACCACGGCCACGCGCAGGACGTCCACGACCCCTTGTACTCATTCTACCGATTCACGTTTATCTGATTAGAAATTTTATGAATTATTAATTTCTTCCACCAATTAACCACGAACAATCTTATGGAAAGTAGTTTTAAGAGTAGTTCTTTCGAATTCGGACCTATCTACAGTTTCAGTCTCAAGTTTATCTCCTAATTCTAGAAACCACATACATTCAACCATCACACATCAACATACATATAACATCCATGAACTCACATTCCTCACATAAGGGTATTTTCGTCATTTCACTACCCAGGGGTATTTCCGTAGTTTTTCCCTACAAGGTATTTTCCAAAATAGAGTATCTTGGTGATTTTCTTCGAATTAGAGATACTTTGGCACATTTTTTTTATAAAGCGAGGGTATTTTGGAAAACAAGTTTTTTTAACGATGGTATTTTGGTAATTTCCTCAAAATGGGGTATCTTGGTTTTTTTTCGAAATCGATATATTTTGATGTTTTTTTTAAAAACAGGGGTACTTTGGAAAATTTAATTTCGCAAACTGGGTTACTCTTGTAAATCTAGGGGTTTTCGGGTAAATTTGCGAAACATGGGTATTTTATAAAATCACGGTTGTTTTGAGGATTTTCACAAACCAATGGTATTTTGGAAATTTTGCCAACCGGAGTGTTTTGGTAATTCTACAAATTTTGGTAGTTTTACAATTCTGGGGTATTCTGGGGGAATTTTCACAAATCAAGTGTATTTCGGAAATTTTACAAAACTTGGGGGTATTTTGATTGTGAAATAGGGTGGCTGGTCCCTTTCAGGTTTTAATTATAGATTTTGCCCCATCAACAAATCCTCGTAGCTAAGGTGAACAGTCACTACACACCAGGTAGGATTCCAGCGAAGAGGAGGTGAGTCACTAGGACTGCTTAAATACCAAGCTCTTCCTGAATCCAATCCTAGACATGCGTATGCCTGTTGCCACACCCTAACCCAGTGATTTGTTCACGGGTTTGTTTGGATAGATTAAGTCTTATGAATTTAAAGAGTTGTTTAAACTAAGCCTAAAGTCCATCAATGCCTAACATACTAGTCTACGTCCATCAAGCCCATCAACCCAACATGTATATCATATCAAGAGTTAGAATACTTACCTGCGTGGATCGGGTGCCGGTAGACTCGAAGGCCATATCTCAACCCAAGGCATGTTCTTAGATTCACCTCAAATTTTCAAAACAGAATTAGACCCATTTCACAGCCCGAGTTTTGAATCGGGCTCTGATACCAAAATTGTAACACCCTAAACCCGGCCCATACGTTTCGACCAGATCTGGCATGTTACGGGTTTGATGTTGAAAACATAGTTCCTTATCGGTTTTGGAAATCGTAAGTTAATTAGACAATAATTGAATAAATAAGTGACATTTGAAAAAAAAACCTCGTATTATTATTATTTCGTATAATTAAACCTTTGACATAATTTCATAAGTTGCAAATATTAAAAACTACTTAGTTGAATATAAACTATGGGGCCTTATTAATAAATATTCCCAAAATTAAAAACTAAATAAAAGAGAACATTGTATTTTAAACGGAGATATATTCCTTTAAATAAAAGTCCTTATAGCCCCTCGAGTCTGTCTTGGCTCCCATGTCCACGATCTACTGCTCATCTGAAAGAGTAGGAAAAATAAAAGGGTGAGTCACCAAGACTCAAGTGTATAAATCCCGAAACACACAACGACCTAAGACCCACAAACACATTATGGGCCTCGACCCATTCATAATGGCAACAAACATAAATACATGCTAAATGAATAATGGTAAATGATAAATGGCCCAACCCATCCTAAAAGTCCATCCTCTACACACCAACCCGTACCAACCATCACACCTCGGGGATTTCTACAATCAACCCACCAACCGCTACACACCATATCGACAGCCGTACTGCCTATTCCTATTAATCAGGAATCATTTAAACGTGGCTTGGCCACCGATCACTATGTGACCTAACATTTATATTCGTGGTTTAACCACCGATCACCAAGTGACCTATCATGCTCTTCCCCTTCATTATCATAATCCCACCCCATGCATACACACATGAAAAATTGAAAACATCATACCATCTTTGACAAAACAGGCTTCCATATATATATCGATACACATAGAGAGATTTCTATGGTTACGTACATGGCATCCTTTGCCTAACCCTTTTCGGGTATTATTCGACTGTCTACATGCCTCTTTCCGGCTTTTTAGCCTATAACACATATATATTACAGTTAACTAGTGTGTTAGAGATCTACACACCTGATTACTGTTAGAACAAGACTCTCTAAGTCTACGCTATCCGTAGCCAACACAATCGCTTTCTACCTAAGGTGTTGTTCAGAAGTCAGTCCACAACCCGATGGCCAATCCCGTACTGCTGACACTGCTCGCTTCTTGAACTTAGGAATTGGGTTTTCAGATCTAGTCCCCTCCTTTGCCTGATCGACATTTGGTTCCATCAAAAAGGCCTTATTAATCATAACATATGATTAAAATTGTGATTTCGATATCGAATCTAAGGAGAATCTAAGGAGAATCCCTTACCTTGAAATCCCCGAAAAGTGGTATGAGATCCAGAGACTAGTGTTTTCGGCTTTTAGATCTAAGAGATCTACTTCAATTCCCGCCGTCGCCCAAATTAAGAACATGAGAAAGAGTGGAACATTAGATCGAACCTTAATAGCCACCTGGCCTTGATTCTGAAAAACCGAAAGAGAAAGGAATAGATCTGAGAAAATCAGTTCTTACCTTCACAGGGAAATCAGCAACTCCAAGAAGATCCCGGTTCTATGGAAAAATCGGCACAAGAGGAAAAGAATGGAAAAAGAAAGTGAAGTGAGAGGTTTCGGCTTTTGAGGAAATCAAAACAAAAGAAATTGCAGAGAATGACTGAGAGTTTCGGCACAGAGAATGAAGAAAAGAATAGGGTTCAAATGCTGGAATTGAAGAGATACCCCCTATTTATAGAGAATTTCGGCACTTACTTATCAAAACCCGAAAGTGCCCTTCCTGATAACTAACAGTTAATCAAATAGTAGGGGAAATTTCGGCACCCTTTTCCCATGAAGAAACCGAATTCTTCCCCCTCTAGGAGATGGAATTTCGGCCAACATTGCACTCAGCAGATAGCTCCTATCTTTTCTCCTTTATCTTAATCTATTCATACCTTTAGAAGAGGCCTAGATAACACCACCTCTCCCTACTATTATCAGCATATTATCCACATTATCCCAATCATTAAATCCCTCCTAAAATTAAGCCTCATTGCTGTCCCCCTCCTTGCTCCTTTTAAGTGCTGAAAATGGCCCAAATACATGGGTTCCATGTGGCCAAAACTTGGGCCCTCTCTATCTACTAGTGACGCCACCCTCTAGCTTCTTTGCAGCGCCACCTAACTTTGGACCACAAGCCCACTTTGGTATTTTAAACACAAATACTACCTTTTTAAACCCTACAGTGCCCAAACAAAAAATTTAACCAAGGCCTCTGCCCAAACCTGAGCCCAATTTGGACCCCTAACACTCAAATTTACACATTAAACGCATAGGCCCAATAATTCAGGATGTTACAGAAACCTACGCCTAAAAATTTTGGTTAGTTTTTAGTTAGATGCTAAAATTCAAAAATATGGACGTTAGTGGTGTTAGTGCTCGGGTTGCCTTCCGAGAAGCGCTCGTTTAAAGTCTTGAGCTAGACTTACTTGTTATTCGTATGGCCATGGTGGTTCACGGAGTCGAAACTCCTTTTTCTTACTATCAATTCTATCAACATATGGTTTGAGTCGGGTAATATTTACCTCAAAACTGTCAAAATTAGAATGTGTTGCCTCGACTATTCCGTATGGAAAGACCTTACGTGCCGAAAAAGGAGTCGTACCGTTTCTATTAAGCTCTGAAGTGGCTATTCGAGGGTCGGTAGTGATTGGTTCTACCTTTAATACTCGATGTCCTAGCCGTGTCAAGAACTTGAAGAGTGATCATTTCATCACTTACACGAAATGTGAGCTCACGTGGTAGTTTATTTCGTAGAATTGCTGGGCACACTGCGTTTAGCTCTACATGCAACGTATCGTCTAACTTCCGTTTGTTTGTCAAAAACTCTTTTAAAAATTTCCTTGAATCTGGTATCTGCAAAAGAGCTTCAAGAAATGGCAAGTTAATATGTAATTTCTTTGGAAGTTTAAGAAATTTACAGAATTGTTCCTCTGTGGGGGCTTTCTTTATCGTATTTGGGTACGGCACACATGGTTGGTACTCTGTAATTACCGGGTTTGGTTTATCATGGCTTACCTCAACCTTACATTTCTCTACCATATTCTCTTGCTTCAATTTTGGTTCATCTAACCCTTCACTATCGTGAGCAGTTATTGCTTGAGATTGCTCTCTTGGGTTAGTTTCGGTGTTGCTAGGCAATATACCTTATGGTCTTTCTGAGATCAGCTTAGCGAGCTGACCTAATTGATTCTCGAGTCTTGAATCGAAAATTGCTAACTTTTAAGCGCTGTTTAGGTATTTTGGAGGCGTGTTTCTGACACCGAGATAAATTTTGTTAGCATCACCTCAAGGTTCGGCTTCTTTTCCTGCTGGTGAGGTGGTTGTTGAAAGCCTGGAGGAGGTTGTGGTCTTTGATTACCTTGACCACCCCACGAGAAATTGGGATGGTACCTCCAACCTGTATTGTAAGTGTTACTGTAAAGATTATTTTGAGGTCTAGAATAGTTACCCATATAGTTGACTTGTTCGTTCTCTGTACTAGGGTTGTAGGATAGATATTCTGTGTTGTTCACCCCTCTTCCATCTGTATCGTACTGTATTACCGGATGTACCTGCGTAGAACCATACCAATCATCAATTTTTCTATTTAAGAGCTCTACCTGGTTCGATAACATGGTGACCGCGTCAAGGTTGAAAACATCGGCTGCTTTAGTAGGCTTTGTCCTCATGACTTGCCACTGATAATTATTTAGTGACATCTCTTCGGTTTCTACGAGCAGTATGTTTTATTTCACTGTCAAAAACCAAGGGTCCTGACGGGTTCCTCCTAGTCATAAACTAGAGGTACCTGCTAAGAACAAAAAGAATGAAAATTAGCAAAGTTAAAATCAAAATAAAAATAAAAATAAATTGCAAAAATAAAAATGGCTAAAGTAGTAAAAATTGAGCATTCTTAATATTTTAGTTCCCCGACAACGGCGCCAAAAACTTGATCGTGTGTCAGAGTCTTAAAAATTTATAAAAAGAATGATCGAGCCTAGAAACTAACTATGACAACGATTGAGGCAAGCGCACCTATCGAACAGTAGAATAGTTTAGTGGCAAGACCGGATTGTCAAACCCAAAGGAACCAAAAGTACTAATACTAACTTTCTTTTTATTATTTAGCCTAAAAATTAAGGGAATTATTAATCAATCTAAAATTAACTAACAACTAAGGTAAAGATGCAAAGACAAAGAGAATGAATTGGGGAAAATACTTGTGGGAAAAACTAATTGATTGAGACAATACACGAGGAAGAATCCACCTAGACTTCACTTGTTATTTAACTCTGAACCAGACGATTTATTCACTTGACTTGATCCGTAGGATTCCCTAATGTATATTAATACCTCTCTCGAGGCTACTAACGTCTAACCCTGGGTTGATTAATTGAAATCTCTTTCTAATTAAAACCCCTAGAATTGCATTAACTCGATCTATGGACTCCCATATTAGGTTTGACCCTAATCCGGCAGATTTTCGTCATCCTATCTCTAGGGTTGCGATCAACTCCGCTTAATTATGCTAGATCTACTCTTAGACAGGGTCTATTCCTCCTCTGCCTAAGCACATCAGTACTTGAATCAATATCCTGAAATATCAAAGCAAGAATTAAGAACACATAATTAAGAATAAATCAAGTATTTATCATATAGTTCAGAAAACAATAACAAGATCCGTCTTATGTTTCATCCCCCTCAGGTATTTGTGGGGTTTAGTTCATAATTATTAAAGAATACATCTCAGAAGAAAATATAAAACAAAACATAAGAAAAACCCTAAAACCCCCTGAAGGAAATTGAAGGGAAGATCTTCCGTCTTGAGTATAACTCCGGCTTCTTGAGATGCATCAACTGGCTTTCTTCGAGTAAATCCCACAATTCTAGCCTCTCTGGCTTGGCTCTTCGGCCTAGCTGGATGCCCCTGAAGGTTGGCCTCTAGGGTTTTTATATAGGCTTTTGGAATGGCTTTCTTTGCCTCTAAGTACCCTACTCCAAGTGAGATTCCTCTTTGTCACGGCAGGGACACGCCCATGGCACACGCTGGTGTGAATCATGGCCAGGCCGTGTTCAGGTCTGCTAATGAGGCACGGCCGTGTGGTCTTGGGCCCAAACCGTGTCGATTTCATAATTTGGCTCATTTACTCTGTTTTAGGCCCGTTTTAAATTAAAAGAAAGGAATAAATTGTGGGATTAAGAGCACCAAATTTCACAATTCAAGGAATAAATCATCCAAAAGTATGCTAATTGTGGGATTAAAGATCGTTGTGTCGAGTTTTAAATTTATAATGAATGAGATCGAACCTGGAAACTAACTTTGACAACGATTAAAGGCAAGTGTACCTATCGAACAGTAGTATAGCTTAGGCAAGACCGGATTGTTGAACCCAAAGGAACTAAAAGTACTAATACTAACTTTCTTTTTATTATTTAGCCTAAAATAAAGTGAAGTTTCTTTAATCTAAATTAACGACTACTAAGCTAAAGATGCGAAGACAAAAAGAACAAATTAGGAAATAACTTGAAGAAAAACTCAGTTGATCACGATGATACCCTCAGGAAGAATCCACCTAGACTTCACTTGTTATCTAACACTGAACGATACGATTTATTCACTTAATTTCATCCGTAGGACTCCCTAACATATATTAAACCCTCTCTCGAGGCAAATAACGTCTAACCCTAGGTTAATTAACGAAAATCTCTTTCTCGAATAATAACCCCTAGAATGGTAGTAAATCGATCTATGGACTCCCATATTAGGTTTCACCCTAATCCGGCAAAATCTCGTCACCCTATCTCTAGGCGTGCGATCAATTCCGCTTAATTATGCTAGATCTACTCTTAAGTCGGGTCTATTCCTCCTCCACCTAAGCACATCAAATTTGGATTAAGCTCACATAATTAAGAACAAACTAAGTATTTATCATATATTTCAGAAATCAATAACAAGATTCATCTAGGTTTAATCCCCTTCAGGTATCTAAAGGGTTTAGTTCATAACAAATAAAGAAAACATCTCAAGAGAAAAGATAAAACAAAACATAAGAAATCCCTAAAACTCCCTGAAGGAATTGAAGGAGAAATCCATCGTTTTGAGTAGAATTTCGGCTTCTTGGGATGGATCAACTGGCTAACTACGAGTGATTCCCACAACTCTGACCTTTTCGGCTTGGCTCCTTGGCCTAGCTTGACGCCCTGTCAAAGGTGGTACCTAGGGGGTATATATAGGCTCTTGGAATGCGATTCTTTGTCCCTAAGTATCCTTTTCTGACTAGAATTATTCATTGCCACGATAGGGACACGGCCATGTCACACGCCCGTGTGACGAATCTTTGAGCCGTGTTCGGATTTCTTAATTGAGGCACGGCCGTGTAAATCGGGGGTGAGGCCGTGTTCTAGATGCTCGACAAGGCATGGCCGTGTGATCTTTGGGCCAGGCCGTGTGGATTTCGTGATATGGCCCATTTACTCTGTTTTGGGCTTGTTTTATGTTCTTTTCATCCTCGGGTGCTTTCCTGGGTATAAGACATGAAAAGAAAGGATTAAGAGCACCTTTTTACATGAATCAAGGGATAAATCATACGAAAACATGCTAAATGTGGGATTAAAATATGTTATTATTACGGTTTATCAAATACCCCCACACTTAAGTTTTTGCTTGTCCTTAAGCAAAATTCTCAACTTACAATTAAAACGAACTTTCCGTGATTCATAATTCCTATCAACAATGTCTCATCATTATTCATAGATAATTTATACATGGATGGTCTAACTCGAAGAGTCCTAAAGATTCAAACAATCAAAGTCATACATTTGTAGCACAAGAACGTAAGTGTCTCCCCTTATCTAAATAATTACCTTTGATTCAAAATCGACAAGGATTGACATCCTCACTAAAGATTCACTCAAATCACTCGAGGTGTTTAAGAGTTCAAAATTAAGCTCTCAGAAGTCGAACCTGAAAAGTTAATCCCATAGGCTTGCCTGAAAATCAAATCTCCACCACTGTAATATGAGATGATACACAAATCAAAAGGTCTTTAATAGGGTTGTAACGGGGCTAGGGTTAAAGGTGTGGATAAAGGCTGAATTAGAAGGTTAGAATCGAGACTGACCTGACAAATTGCCTAACTAACAAAAATTGAACTAATCCTAAATAATTACATGAATTGAAAAATAATAATATGAGCTTTTTCCTCAATATGTGGAATTTTAACATGTAAGCTCATTTAATTATAGAACTAATAATGAGTATGCTTCCTTTTTTTTTAATTAAGAACAAACTAAATATTACAAGGAATGAATCTATTACTTTAAAATAAAGATAACAGCTAGATAACACATCAAATCAACTCTTGATATAAGGGTAGTCAAAAGGAATGGTGATAAAAAATACAAAGGGGTTTTGGGTTAATATTAGCTGGTAAGTCAATAAAAAGGGTCGTTAGGATCAACGGGGTTCACTAGGGGTTAGTTGTGAAGGTAGGCTATTTAGTGGGGTGAGTGGGTTAAAACCTAGGTGCCTTTATCATCTCAGTATATCAAATCATAGGTGTGGTCTCAACATGTATAATTGAGGCAAGTTCTAGAATAATAGTTCATAGTTGACACACTCATAATCAATAAAGTGAGCATGAGAAAGAATATATGCTCTAATAGGCTCAAAATCTCACAAAAATTATGGGTGTTTTGACATTAACCTTGTAAATTTCAAACTTCAAGATAATATTCAGATTCAGCTCAGCAACCTAGCAAAGATTTTAATTCCGAAAAATAGACTTATCATGCTTGATTCTCTAATATTCTTCTAATTTAATCATCAATACAAAATTAACTATGACTTAATTTAAAACATATTAATAAAAATCATAAATCATTAGAAATTTCATCCTAATTAGTAATATGAGTAAATTTACTTAAAGACAAGACTAAATTCAGGGATTTGAGAATAATGAAGAAAGTTAGGCCGGATTCGAGAATAATGCAGAAAGTTAGGCCCTTTCTTTAAGTAAATATTCACCCCTCAACACTTAGGATGTACATTACCCTCAATGTACAAAGAGTAACAGTTAATATGAAAAATCAAAAGAAAGGGGAGAAAGTGACACTTCCTGAATTATTGATGGTGTCCCTGGAGGATGGTAGAGGTCGTGGTGTGTATGTTTGAAGGGGTCGGTCTGGATGACGATCCTATGCTAGATGAAGAAATTAGGGAGCTCGTGAAGGATTAGCCAGGGTTTATTAAGACATAATTAAAATAAATGAAATATATAACTAAAAACAAGAAAGAAAAAAGAAAAGGAGACTAAGAAGGAAAATGAAAATAAAAGAAAAGGTGGATGGACCAAAGAGTCCTTATTGATGGATATTTCACTAGGTGGGCGTGACCTCTAGGGCTGCTGTGGTGGTGGCGGTGGTGGAAGTGGCGTGATTCCCAAGCAGCCTGGCGAACCTGACACTAAGAAACTAAAATAAATTAAACTAAACTAAGCATAAGATTGTCGAAGGGAAGGAAATTGAAGCAAAAGAGAAAAGAAACATAAAAAATAATTGGTCTCAAAGACCCTTGGCTTGTTGTTTGGATGAAGCGGCCGGCATGAACTTATGTGTAGGGTCTCTTTTGGGGAGACTATGCTTGCCTTCTTCCACTTCTTCGGCATAGTTCTGGTGTTGCTCAAGAGTCTGGACACCTTTTCTAAGGAAAGAAAGAAAAAGAAGGAAGAAAGAAGATGGGGAGAAGGGGAAGGGCTATGGGGTTTAAATAGGATCTCAAATCTAGCATGTTCCCACGCCCGTGGACCGAGGGAGTGTAGATGCACATGGCTGCCTCACACGGCCGTGGTGAGGCTCCGTTCGTTTCTCCCACGCTCGTTAGCCATGGGCGTGTTGAGTCACATGGCTGCTTCGCACGGCCGTGTGTATAGGCGTGTTGAATCTCCATGGCCATTTTTCAGCCAGCCACGCCCGTAGGTCACAAGTCAGTATGTTGGCACGGTTTCAAGGCACAGGCGTGTTCTGCCCGTGGTGTGCAAGTCAGTAGCTTCACACGGTATTGGGGCACGGCCGTGCCATTTTGTCGGTGCCCGTGGGGGAGTGGTTGGATCTGTGGTGCTGGAAATTAGATGGGATTTGATTTGTACGGCCTCTGCTATGTCAGTACTGGGATTCTGGTGGTCCACACGGCCACCGACACGATCGTGTGTAAGACCGTGTGGACTGGAATTCTGCACTTTTGTGTTAGTGTAAAACTAAATTTTCAGAAAAGAAACTGAAAATAAATTTGAAAGTAAATAGTGTTAGTGCTCGGGTTGTCTCCCAAGAAGCGCTCATATAGTCTTAAGCTAGACTTTTCTCATAATTAAAAAAAATCAGCGAGGTTTAAAAGTTTGAATATCTTCCCTCATGCTTATAATTCTATTTTCATGACAAAGTTCAAGTCGGGAAGTGTTTACCTTAAAGGTCTGATGTGATGATACGAGGATCGACTTTGTCTATCAGTACCTGGTCTCCTATTTTGAAGTGATTCGATGTTCCTATGAGCTCTTCTTGGGGCTCCTTAGGTTTTACTTCGTTCGGTTCCTGTTCCTCTTTGGTTTGTGTTTCCTGCTCTTTTAGTTTGTCGACCCTTAGGCTTTGTTCCTTATGTTATTCTATTTTATCGGCTTGGGGTCTATGATTTGGCTCAAGGTTGTCTCCTTGTGGTGTTTCCCGCGATGAAGGTTGCACAAATTGATTATCAAATGAATTGTCTTTCTTACCTTCATCGATTGTTGTCCTGGCCGAGTCAAGAGCTTGAAGACTGATTGATTCGTTACCTACACAAAGTATGAGTTCTCCTGTGGTAACATCAATTTTAGTCTTGGCAGTTGCTAGGAATGGTCTTCCTAAAATTAAGGGGATTGAATTATCCTCATCTATGTCTAAGACAACAAAATCTACTGGGAAAACAAATTTGTCGATTTTTACAAGAACATCTTCGATAATGCCCCTAGGAATTCTAACAGTTTTATCAGCTAATTGTATACTCATTCTAGTTTGTTTGGGCTTCCCTAGACCTAGTCGTTTAAACAGTGTATAAGGCATGACATTTATACTTGCCCCTAAATCAGCTAAAGCGTTATCAACATTTAGTCTACCAATTAAACAAGGAATAGTAAAACTCCCTAGATCTTTTTGCTTCCGTGGTAGTCTATTCTGTAGCATTGCTGAGCATACTGCGTTTAATTCCACATGTGGCTCTTCATCTAATTTGCGTTTGTTCGTCAAGAGCTGTTTTAAAAATTTCCTCGAATTTGACATCTGAAAAAGAGCTTCAATAAGAGGTAAGTTAATATGTAATGTCTTTAAAAGTTTAAGAAACTTAGCGAACTGTTCCTCCGTATCATCTCTTTTCATTACTTCTGGATAAGGTATGCGAGGTTGGTACTCTTTGATTACCGGATTTGGCTTTTCCTGAGTTGCCTCAACTTTACCTTCTTTTACCTTGTTTCCCTGTATTGGATTAGGTTCGTCTACCCCTGTGCTATTATGAGCTGTGATGGCTTGAATTTGTTCCTTTGGGTTAATCTCCGTGTTACTAGGTAGACGTCCTATCGGTCGTTTGGACATTAACTTTGCAAGCTGTCCGACTGCTTTAGTGACTTCCCCTACTGACTTAGTAAGTTCCCCGATTCAGTTCTTGGTCTCCTCAGCCGATGTTTGTTGACTTTTAAGTGTTTTCTCGGTATCCTGGAGATGATTTTCTATGCTTGCCATGAATTTTGTCAGCATCTCTTCGAGGTTTGGCTTTTTCTCTTGTGGATATGGCTAATTTTGGAAACTTTGAGGAGGTTGTTGTCTTTGATTTCCTTGATTTCCTTGACCTCCCCATGAAAAATTTGGGTGGTTCCTCCAACCTGGATTCTAAGTATTACTATAAAGATTATTATTGGATCTGAAATTATTACCTATATAGTTCATCTGTTCGCTCTTTGCGCCCGGTTGGTAGGGTGGGTACTCAGGATTCGCCACAGTTCCACTTGCGTCGCATTGCATGACTGGGTGTACCTGCGAAGAACACAAACTATCAAGCTTTTTATTTATCATCTCTATCTGTGTTGATAGTGTGGTCACTGCATCGAGGCTGTAAACTCTACCTGATTTTGTCAGTTTTGTCCTTGTAACTTGCCACTGATAGTTATTCAGTGACATTCAATGAACTCGTAGGCTGCTTCAGGAGTTCTGTTGTTCAGGGTTCCACTGGCGGCTGAATCAATTAGTTGTCTCGTTGAGAGGTTTACACCATTATAGAAAGTTTGGACTTGAGCCACAAGGGTAGACCATGGTGTGGACACCTTCTCAGGAGATCTTTGTATCTCTCTCATGCGTCGTATAATGTCTCTAAATCCATCTGCACAAAAGAAGAGATATCATTCCGTAATTTGGCCATTTTGGCCGGTGGGAAATATTTTAATAAAATTTTCTCGGTCATTTGTTCCCATATAGTGATTGATCCTCGTGGTAACGAGTTTAACCACTGTTTGGCTTTATTCCTTAATGAAAAAGGGAATATCCGAAGACGTATGGCATCATCAGAAATGCCATTCCTTAATGAGTGTTTGGATCTTCATCCTGCAAACCATCAAATTGAACAAATTGTTGAATCATTTGTATTGTGTTAGGCTTTAATTCAAAATTGTTAGCAGCTATAGCAGGCCTAACAATACTCGATTCTGCTCCTGTTAAATGCGGTTTAGCATAATCAAACATAATACGTGGAGCATTGTTTTCCCCCACATCATGTGGTTGTGGGTTATTCTCGTCCATCCCTTCAGTAGGATTGGATCTGTCTTCTTGGTCTTCCTCTGTATAATTTAGGGCTCGCCTGATTTCTCTGCGAGTCCTATGAACGGTAGCTTCAATTTCACTGTCGTATACTAATGGTCCTTTCAGGTTCCTTCTAGTAATAAACTAAAGGTACCTGCTGGGAGAAGAAAGAAAATTTAGCAAAATCAAAAATTTAACCTAAAAAAATACAAAGTAAAACTAAATTGATAAAATAAAAATAATGGCTAAAGTAATAAAAATAGAGCTTTCTTAATATTTTAGTTCCCCGGTAACGGCGCCAAAAACTTGATCGCTGTGTCGAGTTTTAAATTTATAATGAATGAGATCGAACCTGGAAACTAACTCTGACAACGATTAAAAGTAAGTGTACCTATCGAACAGTAGTATAGCTTAGGTAAGATCGAATTGTCGAACCCAAAGGAACTAAAAGTACTAATACTAACTTTCTTTTTATTATTTAGCCTAAAATAAAGTGAAGTTTCTTTAATCTAAATTAACGACTACTAAGCTAAAGACGCGAAGACAAAAAGAACGAATTGGGAAATAACTTGAAGAAAAACTCAGTTGATCATGATGATACCCTCAGGAAGAATCCACTTAGACTTCACTTGTTATCTAATACTGAACCATACGATTTATTCACTTAGTTTGATCCATAGGACTCCCTAACATATATTAAACCCTCTCTCGAGGCGAATAACGTCTAACCCTAGGTTAATTAACGGAAATCTCTTTCTCCATTAATCACCCCCTAGAATAGCAGTAAATCGATCTATGGACTCCTATATTAGGATTCACCCTAATCCGGCAAAATCTCGTCACCCTATCTCTAGGGGTGCGATCAACTCCGCTTAATTATGCTAGATCTACTCTTAAGCAGGGTCTATTCCTCCTCCACCTAAGCACATCAAATTTGGATTAAGCTCACATAATTAAGAACAAACTAAGTATTTATCATATAATTCAGAAATCAATAACAAGATTCATCTAGGTTTCATCCCCATCAGGTATCTGAAACGTTTAGTTCATAACAAATAAAGAAAACATCTCAAGAGAAAAGATAAAACAAAACATAAGAAATCCCTAAAACTCCCAGAAGGAATTGAAGGAGAAATCCGCCGTTTTGAGTATAATTCCGGCTTCTTGGGATGGATCAACTGGCTAACTTCGAGTGATTTCCACAACTCTGACCTTTCCGGCTTGGCTCCTTGGCCTAGCTCGACGCCCCCTTCAAAGGTTGTACTTAGGGGGTATATATAGGCTCTTGGAATGCGATTCTTTCTCCCTAAGTATCCTTTTCCGACTGAAATTGTCTAAAGTCACGACAGGGGCACGGCCATGTCACACGCCCGTGTGACGAATCTTCAAACCGTGTTCAGATTTCTAAGTTGAGGCACAACCGTGTAGATCGGGGGTGAGGCCGTGTTCTAGATGCTTGACAAGGCACGGCCGTGTGCTCTTTGGGCCAGGCCATGTCGATTTCGTGATATGGCTCATTTACTCCGTTTTGGGCCTGTTTTATGTTCTTTTCATCCTCGGGTGCTATCCTGGGTATAAGATATGAAAAGAAAGATTAAGAGCACCTTTTTACATAAATTGAGGAATAAATCATCCAAAAACAAGCTAAATGTGGGATTAAAATATGTTATAATTACATTTTATCAAAAATTCATGGGCATTCTAGTATCAGCTTGCCCTTGCTAAGGCCTAATTGTGACAGGTGGCCTTCTGGGATATTCCTCAGGTTGTGTTTGAACGTGTGGTGGAGTGAATCCCCTAGGAAAATCCTCATTGTCTTCAGCATTAACTATGGGACCCTTTCCCTTGTCCATTGCCCCACTCAACATTTGGGCCATTTGAGCCATCATATTCTTTTGTACCTCCAACATCTGGTCCCTCATCCCTTGTTGGAGTTTTGCCATTTGCTCTTGCATCTGGTCTTGAATGTCTCTTTGGAATTGTTCCATTCTTTGATCCATTTTCCTTGATTTGGCACGTGTACCGTAGGGGTGTTCAGCTACCAGATTTTCCTTTTCTTTCTTTCTTTCTCTCTCTCTCTCTTTCTCTTTGTTATAATTTCAGCTAATTAGACTCTCTCTATTGACTTAAATGCATATGTAATGCAAATGCATGAATGCAAAGAGGCACCAATTCTGATTCAACTTCACTTTAGAAAACTTTATTAGAAGACAAAATCCTTTACACAAAACGGATTACAAATATGCTTTCGCCCTAAGTCCTAATATTTTGATTTTCTCAAGCAAGGAAGCTAGCTCTTGACTACGATCAGACTGCAACTCATACTTCATGCTCAATGTATCAGCCTGTGCTGCCAAAGTCTGTAGGTGATCAACTACCTCTCTAATCTGAACTATCGCTTCACCCATGAGATGATTCCGACTTCTCACTTGATCATGAGAATGGTGAAGTTCATCCTTCCAACGCCCTTCTCTTGTTTCAAGAAGCTTGATCCGAAGTTCATAGCTATGCAATGTCGATTCTAACTCTTCGATCCTACCTTTCATCTCCTCAATCTTCTTCAGACTTGACCTTAGCTCGATTGCAGAATTGCAGCTTCGATGGTGATGAAGAGATCGTCCAAGTTCAGCCACTCTAGCTTTTAATTCTTCCTTTTCACTTTGACTTTCTGCCAAACTCTTCTCTAAGACCTCATTCTGCTTTTGCATTTCTTGAAATTTCCTCTTCCAATAGTCAGCTTTGGCCTTTTCCTCTTGGACCTCTTGTTGCCACTGTTCCGAAGTCTTCCTTAATCCAGCATTCTTCATTGTCAGTCGCATCTTCTTATACTCTGTCTTCAAGCTATCTCGATCTTCCTCTATCTTCCTCTTTTCTTTTCTTACTTTCTCGGCTTCTGATTTCTGAGCATCTACATCTAGCCTCAAGTACATCTTCTCTTCTTCCAACTTTTCTATTTTCTTTCCGAGCTCTGAATTCCTTCTTTCAAAATCCTCTTTTATCATCTCCAATTTCGATGGGACCACACGTAAAAATTCTTCGATTGATCGAGCGTCTTCTGAACTTGGCACAGGGATATTGTCATTGACTCTCCTACTCCTCCATCCACTATACTCTGGAGTCGTCGTTGGGCTCACGTCCACTCTCTTCATGCGATGAGTCTGATTCCAAGCACTAGAGATGTAATATCCTAATTTTGTGGGTCTATGCATTTGGGGTTGTTGCATGGCTAAGTTAGTAGGTGAAGGCTTTGAGGTATGGATTGGGCTCAGGTTTGGGCTTAAATCAGAGTTAAATTATTTAAAAAGAGAGTTAGTAGTATTTTTTTTAATTTAAATTATTATGTTTAGTAGCAAGCTGGGATTGTGGCCCAAAAATTGGAGGTGCTTTAGATTTGTATTAAGGTGGCGTCACAAGGGGGGAGGAATTGGGCCTAGTATGGCCGCTTGGGGCCCAAATTGATGGGTAAAATTTGGCACTCCTAGGGGAAGGGGGTGGACGGCACAATGGCTACAATTTAGGAGCTTAAATTCTTTTATTTTTAGTGATAAATGATGATAATTAGGAAGAATTGGATAAGGGATGTGATGATAGATGGATGAGATAAGGGATAAAGGTTATCAGGAGAGGGAGAGTTGGCCGAAACTCCAACTCTGAGGTGTGTGCTTGTGTAGCCGAATTTTGTAGCCAAAGTACTCATCTTTCTTTCATTTTTTTTCATTCATCTACTTTGCTAGCCAAAAATCCTCTCCTCTTTTTGTCTCAAACTCTTTTTTTCTGTTCTTTGCCGCCACTTTCCAACACTTTCTTCTTCTCTTCAATTTTTTCTTTCAAAACCCAATTCCCTTTGATCATCTTCCTCCATAGCTGAATCTACAATAGAGGGTTCTTTTCCCGAATGTGCACCATAAGCCAAATACTCCTCTGTAATCTGGTGAGTTTCGGGATTTCTCTTATATCTATCGAGTTCTAATTCGAATCGTTTGTTTAAAGGCCCTGTCAACTTTCCCTCTCTGTTTCTAGTAGCCGAATCTGTCTCATTAAAGGTCTCCTGTGCCGATTTGGTGAAAAAGCCGAAGGTAGGTAATGGTAGGTTCTGTCGAATGGCCTTTCTTGTTCTTTTGACTTTGGCCGAATGTGATTGGTACTCATTTGATTGCGTGTAAAGGATTGGTTTAATACTTGGGTGTTGGCCGAATGTAGGGAGGTTGGTGGAGACATCTTCTTGAAGACTTTCGGGATCCGACAGTTTAGGTAAGGTTGCGATTTAGTGCTATAAGTATTTAATTAATTAGATCTCACCATTTACATTCAGTTTAGTGACCAAGGAGTTATTATGGACAATAGTAACAGACAAGCAGTAGGGGTTGGATCCGTAAATCCAACACCAAAGTACAAGAAACGAGCAGTATCGGGAGTGCGAGATTGGCCACTGGGGTGTGGGCCGACATCTAAAGTAGACCGTAGGCCGATAGTGGTAGTCTTGAGTGGCAGTAGCGTAGAGGCAGCAAAAGCGTTAGTACGAAAATCAAGTGTGTAACTCTTACACACTTTCTCACTTAATATGTTAATGTTGTGTGTTGTTTAAAAGCCGGAATGACGGCTATGGTTACTAAAATACCCTTGTGGGTAAAAGCGTGGATGCCGGGTAAGTTGTTATTATTACTCGCGTTGTATGTGATCTATGAAAGCATGTTATTCTGTATACATAATCTGGTATGTGAAACATGATCATACTGACGTCGTTACCATAAATATGTGTTATGGGTGATGAGAGGAGGGGGAAGTATGATCTATCAGACTATCACCAGTGATTTGGTATCACACAGTGGGTTGGCCCCACATATTACAAAAATTGTGACTAAGTCTCAGTGGTTTGGCACCACCAGTGGTTTGGTACCACATATGATATATTTGTAACTTCGGTTACCAGTGGTTTGGCACCACCAGTGGTTTGGTACCACAAGGGGTAGATTTGGGAGACTCGGATGGATACTAGGTTGGATGGGTTGCATGACTTGCATATTGATGTATGAATTTGTGTAAGAGCATAATTTCTTTCGGGATGGGGATTTATACACTGAGTCTCGATGACTCACCCCTTCCTTTACATTTTGCAGATCAGACTTAGATCGTCGATATGGAGCCGAATTAGACTCGAGGTGGCCATGCTCAGCATTTATTTATTTCAAAGATCTCTTTTCAGACTTAGTTATTTCCTTTAATTTGGGATTTCAGTGTTGTAATAAGGCCGCCTAACTTTTATCTTGGGATGTTTTATTTGGTTGTTTTTATAACCTTCGATAGGCGTACTTGGTAAATATGAATTGGTTGTTTCTTTTTAAAACCTCGATAAGTATGTGTTTTCTGAAATGCTCACGGATTAAGTAATAAATATGAAGTAACAATTAAGCAACTAAGCTTTTTGAAAACAAGATTTAACACGTTTTGAACACAGCAAGATTCAAATTCGTTTTCTCTAAAATTATTCAAAAGTTTTCTCCTTAAGAAAAAAATTGACAAAACGATTTGCAAACATTTTCTCCCTGTGGCATGCCAGATTCGGTTGTAACGTTTTAACCGGGTTTGGGGTGTTACAAGAGATCTCTTTAACTCTCTTCTTGTAGCTATCCCCTTTATATGAGAACTCACTTTGAGCTAATCCTGTGTAGCTGGTACAAATTGCCTCGATTTGAATTGCCTTAATACGAGCAAAGGCGCATATCCAATAGCTCCCCAAGTTCCAAGTTGAGGGACCCAATCAAAACTCCCACACCGATATTAAACTTCATTAGGAACCATCCAGGGGGCTCTCCACTCAACATCTTCTTCTTGGAGATTTCGTAGAAGTGCTATCCAATTATCTTCAGATATGTCGTCTCTCTTTGGGGTATCCACTATCTCTTTTAATGGAGAATAGTTTTCTGAAAAGACCCGATAAGAGACCTTGTCCACTTTCCAGAAGTGACTATGGAACCAAGCCAATAACAATTGTGCACATCCTACAAAACTGCCTTCCCTAGCTCTCCTACACACGCTCAATGATCGAAATGTTTCTGCCAAGATCGCAGGAACAGGTGTGACTTGTTTGTTGAGTCGATTAAAAAGATCAGAGATAGCTTCATCCACGTATCCCAATGCCTTAAGGAAGATCACTAATCCATATATACTCAAAGCAAATACATTGACTTTCTTTTTCATGTTAGGGTGCTCTAAAATCAGGTCCTTCAGAGCTTTCCATGAAATGCACTTGTACTCACCTTTTTGCTTGATTCTGGCTGTTACCCACTGTTCACTCATCCCCATAATATTCATCAGTTTCTTCACAAAGGTTGGAACATAAGGAGCCCTTGAGTAAGCTTTATCAACTTGAATCTTGGGGCATCATAATAGAGCTGTATACTCTTCTACCGTAGGCACCAAATCTACTCTTCCAAAAGTAAAGCAACTATACGCAGAATTCCAATATTGGGAGATGGCTCGAAACAGATGCTCATTTACCTCAATGTCCAACAGGTACGGCAAATCCCCATAGCTGCAGTAAAAAAGATGCTTGGTCTGTTACTCTATTGATCCCATATCTCCCTTAATTCCTGAAGGTTGTTCTGCGTCACACTGATGCGAGTGTAGTCCCATAGCTCTGATTTGTACCCTTCGGCTAAGCTATCTCCTTTTTTTAACTGTGTCTGCTCTGACCACCTATGAACAATTGCATTGTCCTCCACTTTATCAAGGAATTCGTCCTCCATAACCAACTTTCTAATTTAGAAACTGACCGTGAATTGATACCTCTCCAAAGTATGAAATGACATGCAACAAAATAAAACACAATCGATTAGTAACATGAAGTAAAATATAAAGCAAATAAACAATCGCCTATCTAGGTAATTGCTAAAGTTTGGTGTAGATCTACCTAGGGTGAGCACTTAGGTTTTCTATATGTGGTTTAGCTCTAAAGTTGAGGTACCTGAACCAGCAGATTCCTCGATCCTCACCCATTATAGGCTCATAGGGACCGAGTTCAATTCAGGGGAATACATTTCCCTATGGCTGCACGGAGATGAAAATCTCACGAAAACATAGGTACGGATGTATCCTGAAAGCGGTTCACTATCCTGCACGGAGATGAAAACCTCACGAAGGAATAGCTTCTCGCTCCTACTTAAGGGTACGACCACAACGGTCATGCAAATGTAATGCAAAGATATTTCATAAAATAGATCACATGCAATAAAAAGGATCATAATTTTTAAACCAGATTTTTAAATTCAGACATAAGGACATGAAATTATCGATTTTACGACTTGACTCTCTTATTGAACGTCCCCAGTGGAGTCGCCAAGCTGTCGAAACCATTTTAAAAGTTTGACTTAAAAACAGGGAATCGACTTTTAAAAACGAAAACGGGAGTCGCCACCAATCCCTTTTTACTTAGGTGTGATTGGATCACCTTGTAAAACGTTTTATTTTAAAAAAAAATCAATTTTGGTCCACAAAAACAAGAAAACGGGTTCGGGAGTCGGTTACGTATGAGGAAGGGTTAGCACCCTCATAACGCCAAAAATTGGTACCTAATCGATAAAATCATGTCCAAATATTGAAAATAAAGAAAATTACAAAATATGATCCTTTTATTAGAAGAAAAACCAAGACTTACCTATCTCAAGAAAATAAAATACTATACCCAATAAGTTAGGGTATAATATCTCATGACTTCAGAATTAGGCATTCCTGTATATTAGAAAATTCTTACCTCGAGGTACAAAACACCATATCCAGTGAGTTAGGACATAATGTTTCGAATTCTCAAGAATAAGTTTTTGATTTGGAATTTGTAAATTTTGGTTTTTTAAAATAGAAGGGATATTTAATATCTTAAGTCCTACGAGAAAAATCGGAGCCCAGTGAGTTAGGGCACAATTCTTCTCGAAGTCCCCAAATATCATATATCACCTTATTTTTTAATAAAAAAATGCATCAAAAAGGTATTTTTATAAAAAAAATGGTTTGAATATACAAATAACAATTTTACAAAATTATAAATTACACTAACAATAAATAAAAGGATAATATAACATGTATATATAATGGAATATGCTAAACAATAATAAACGATCTAAAGAATATAAATAAACATGTAATATAGCAATAATTGAAATTTTCATGAAATAACAAAATTAAATGAAAAAAGGAATAGAATATTTAAACATTGAATAAAAAGAACGTGATGATTTTTTTTAAAATGATTTATTATATAGTAACAAAAACTAAAAGTAAAAAAAAACTTATAATAAATATATATATATAATTATACATATAATAAAATAATTAATAAATAGTATAATAATTAAAAAAATATGTATATTATATTAAAATTATATAATATAAACGATATAAATAAAATATGTTATATAATATAAATTTTATACATAATAAGATTTTTGAGATAATATATAATATAATAATAATAAAATTTAAAAATATATAACATATAACTAATATACAAATTATGAAATAAAGTATATAATATAAATAATATTAAACCAAATAAAATAATACACAGTAGTAATTACATATAAAAATAGAAAAAAATTATATATATATATATATAAATTTATATTATTAATAGATTAATATACAAATAATTAATAAAAATATAGAAATTTTAACATAATAAAATATTTCAATATAATATTAGAATAATTTAATTTTAAAAAAAGGTTTAAAAAATAAATAAATAAACCAGGATCAAATAATAATAATAATAAATGTAAAGGGATTAAAAAGTAATTAAAACAGATGTAAAAAGATTAAAATAAAGCACGCGTTAAATCTCAGGGACTAATATGGCAATTATGCCTCTTTCTCAAAATGGCGTCGTTCTGATTTTTACCTTTGAAGAGCTCGAGGATTAAAATGAAACAGAATGTAAGTTTTAGGGCCAAATTGTAAATACGGAAAACATGCTTATTGGACGTAATTGTAAATTTGAAAAAATGCGGAAGGACCTATTCCGCAAATAGGCCATTGATCAAAAAACACACGGATCTTATAGTCTATCGGGTCGGATTCAGGTCAGAAACCTTATACGGCGTCGTTTTAATGCTTATTGGCTTAAGCATAAACTGCGTCGTTTGATCAATACTATATAAGTTAGATTTTTGAGAAAAAAAACATTTCTAATCTTATTAAAAAAAAACTTTAAAAATTTCTCTGAACCCCCTCTTCTCTGTCCAGAACCCGACCGTCGGACTAGGGAGCCACTCGCCATACGCACCTCACGCGCCACCATGGACGGTGGCCGGAGGTTTAAAAAATCTCATATCACAGGTGAAACACCCCAAACCCGGCCCACGAGCCTCGACCAGATTTGGTATGTTCCTTAGGAAAGACGGGTTCAAATTCTTTTATTACTTAGGAAAAACTTGTGTGTTTTGAAAGAAAATTTGTTTTGGGTTGGGTTTGAATTGAAAACAAGTTTATTTTATTAAAAATCTTTTGCTTAAGTGACAAAACATTTAGAGTTAAATTTAAAATAAATTTACTTAATCTTTTAATTGATAAAAGATTCATAACAAAATAAATAATAAAAATAAAGTAGTCCAACTATGGCCATATTACATCAAAATAATTCCCAAGATTTAAATTCAAATACTTAAAATAAAATAGTCCAAATAAAAATGAATTTCTTGCTGAGCATGGCCATCCCTAAGC
This sequence comes from Gossypium australe, assembly GCA_005393395.2. Lineage (NCBI taxonomy): Eukaryota > Viridiplantae > Streptophyta > Magnoliopsida > Malvales > Malvaceae > Gossypium > Gossypium australe. The sequence continues at coordinate 114,892,572 of CM016617.1, read as the reverse complement.
TTCTGCCGGCCCGGTCCATCACTGATCGTCACCTGGAAGAAAATATTCCCCAACGAGGTGAGTCAAATAGACTCAATGTGTAACCAACACTAAAATTTAATAATTCAGGCATACATTATCATACATGTTCATATAACAGATAGAAAATAATGATGCAACCCGAACCCAAACCTAGTTGCCATCCGCTACACATCACCCGTACCAACCTGCACACCGTGGGGACTACTAAGTCAACCCTCCATCCGCTACACACCATCGAAGGCAGTCGCTGCAGTCGACGTGCTCATTGCCCTTATAAAATTCGTGGCATAGCCACCAGATTCATATTTTGTGTCAAGAGACACCACATTCAGATATCGTGGTCTTAGGTCACCACATTCAAATATCGTGGTCTTAGGTCACCACATTCAGATATTGTGGTCTTAGGTCACCACATTCACTTCCCCTTTTCATATAACCCATATGCCCCATAACATACATATCATACATTAACATACCAAATTCTTATTTCACATTCTTATAATTTCGTATGTGTGTCATATCAGATATTTAACATATTCCTAATAGGAGTAGGAAAACATACCTGAGTTCTTTGTACCATTGCATGGTACCTTAGCCTTATTTTCACATTCTTATATTCACATACAATAATTTAAAGCCATAAAACTATTAAGGTTTAGTGTGGGGTACACACCTGATTCGCTTAAGGTTTCCAATCCAAATCCCGAAAAGCTTGATCTAATGCCTTAGATCTTAGATCTCTACATTTAATCAATCATTTAATACTTAGTAAAGAGCCATTCGGCCATAAATCCAAATCCTAGTAGGATTAGTACACTAAAACTTACCTTGTTGCCGATTGACTTAAGAATCAAGTCCCGAAACTTTGTATCCTTCTTTCTTGAAATTGGCAATCACTAGATTACTTGAATAGATTAGTTTCGGCTTTTGAATAATTAATGAACACATATATTTACCAAACATGGCCTTGGCCGAATGCTATAGACACTTACCTTGTGGATTTTAAATCCCGAAACTCACCGAATAACTAGGGAACATGCGACCTATGGTGTACCTTCGGGAAAAGAACTTCTCCTTCCTTGTAGTCGACACTTAGTAAATCTCGAAAGATCTCTTCAAAGTTTCGGCAATAAGATATTAAGGGTATTAGAATCTTAATTTCGACAGACTTAAAAGAAATAGAATGAGAATCGAACCTAATCTTACCCCTTACTGAAGAATTCGATGGAACTCTTGCTTGAACCCTTAGCAGTAATCGGCCATGGCCCTGATATGTAACACAATTTCGGCTTTTGTAACTATGAAGAAATCGGCTAGGGCTATGGTTATTTTCGGCTTTTGAGGCTATGAAGAATTCGGCTTGAGAAGAAAATTTTGGAGAGGAGAGGAGAAGGAAATTCGGCCAAAGAGAAGAGTTGAAAGAAAGAATGAATGGCCCTCTTTTCCTCTAGTAGCCGAAATTACTAACTTAGAATCCCTTACTTGGCCATCACTCTTCTATTTTGATAGCTTTATCTCTTTAATTATCACTTAGTAAAAATAATTCAGCAATTATCCTTAGTTTATCCGAATTTTACAAGGAATTAAACTCATCCCTTAAGAGTCCCTATTGCCGTCCATTGCTTCCTCTTTAAGTTATTAAATAAAAAAATCACTTAAAGTCTTAGCTAGATGCTGTCCAACCCTTAATCATGGATGTGCCGAATTTTAACTTATGGAATTGGGCTCCTTGTAGCCATGTGAGGCCCAAATCATCCACCTAAGTGGCGCCTCCCTTAGGTTCATTAAGCTTTAATAACGAATTGGGTCACAAGCCCAACTCAGACGCAAAACACTCTTAAGAATGATCTCCTTGCTACTCGAACCTAAGCTTTGCACAAGGCCTGTGGCGTCATTTCCAGAGGGCTTAAGTGGTGCCTTCAAGCCACTTAACCAAGCCCAATTTCATGTCATATTTCCTCCATAAATTTTCTTAAGGCCACCTTGCCTTAGTTCCCTTCTTTTAACTTAACATTTCTAAGACATTTCCCTACATTTCCAAGTTTCCAAAAATGTTCGTTTGCCTCCTTTAAACTTAACATTTCTAAATCATTTCCTTACATTTCCAAGTTTCCAAAAATGTTTACTTTCCTCTTTTGAAACTTAACATTCCTAAAGCATTTCCTTACATTTCCAAGTTTCCAAAAATGTTCATAATACATTCATAACACATAAGACATGCCATTTCGTATAGTTAACTCAACAATGCATAGGCCCATTTTCAGGATGTTACAACAGGTATTTTCTTCCCCTTTTTATTTTAAAACATTATTTATATGCGAAAATATATAGAAAATAAAAAAAGTAAAAAAAATCACCTCTACGAAAAGCTTTTGTATTTTATTTCTCTGGATTTCTGTGAATATTTTTGTATTCTTTTATTTCTGTGTCCCCCCTCTGTTACAGATGTTATGAGTTTTTATAACCCAGAAAATAAAAAAGGAAACAAAAAGAATTCCATTTGCGCTGTTGTTTCTTTCCTTTCTTACAGGTAGAAGACCGAGAATGCGGCGACAATGGGGAATTTGCGCGAATCGCGGCCTGATCGAAGTTCCTGGTGGCTGCGGCGCGAATGGCACAAGCTGGTTGCTTGCAGCGCCTAGGGTTTCAGAAACCCTAGGCTTACTGAAAAATGTTTAAGATTTTGGGCCCCTTTGGGCCGTGTAATTTGGGTCAACTCTATTTTGGGGTATTAGGCCAGGTTCTGGTCGCGGGTTACTAGGTAGTCTGTTTAGGAATGGGTCTGTAATTGGGCTACTGGGTAGTCTGTTGGGCTTTGTAATCCATTTTGGGTTCTGGTTGTAAGTGGACTATAAAACTGGACTTTATTTTGTTTTGATATTTTGGTTTATTCCAGCCCGGCAAAAATGGGCTCCTACATATTAAGTATTCACATAAAACACAATATAAATAATATTTATTTAAATATTAGAATTAATGTATATCTATTTTGATTTTAGATTAGACCCACACCTAATAGTATATCCAAAGTGAATCACCTCTCTAAAGAACACTCACACTTGGATCTAATCGATAGGTCACCTACTTATCAACAAAGGTGATTTCTCATTAGGGAGGTTATTTAACGTTTTATGGAATAAGTCAATTTAATAAAACTCCCATCAGCACTTAGTCTTATAAAAAATCAATCGAAAAGTGATCTCGTTTCTAATGTTAGTGACTTTTCAATTTGGTATCATTCGGCCCTTCAACATAAAGTAGAATACAATATGTCAATATTTAAAGGAAAAATACACTATGGTCTCTATATACATTCAGCCTAAAGGAAAAGAAGAGAGGAAGGAGTGGTTTCTCATTCGACCACTAAACTTACTCTTTATTTATTGAAACGAGAGGATCGAAGGATCATCGTGATCTAGAATCAGAGAGGGATGTGAAGCTAGAAAAAGGATCACTTGAAAAGTGAGTCACTAAATACAATGTTTAGGAATAAATTAAAAACTAATTGAAATAGATATATAGGATTTTCAGTTATTAAAGAGAATGATATAGACCGAAAAATGGTGAAGAAAAGAGAAAGAATCACCCAAGTCGGTGGAGGCGCGGTGGCAGCGACGATCCAGTAAGAATCTAACGGAGGAGGAAGAAAGATAAGGGGTGTGACACTTGAGAGAAGGAGAAGATTATAAAAGAAAAATAATAAAGAAGCGAAGAGAAAAAAAAATGGTATTATCGATGGTGGGGCAAGGTGGTGGGCACAATGGTGAGTGGTGGTGTAAGGGGCGGTGTTGGAGCAAAATGGATTGGATGAGCGACGATAATAAGAAGGTCCGATGGTGGTTCAGTTTGCAATGGGTGGTGGAAAAGAGGAGAAGAACTAAAAGCAAAGATAGTAGATGGGTGGCCAAAATAAAGAAAAAATGGAGAGAAAGGGATGAGCTAAGGAGATGGACGACAATGGGGAGAGGAGAGTAAGGAAAAATGAATCAAAAGGTGAAATGTACTTGTCTGGGTACAATGAATCGGTTCACATGGAAAGGGTGAAGGAAAGGCAAGTTGAGGGGACAAAGGAGCAAAAAGGGGATCATGTTTTTAAAAATAAGGCATGTTGACTTGGCAAGAAAGGAAAGAAATCCTCCCAAATAAATAAATAAATATATGGAGACTTGAACCTAGGACCCCTAGGAAATTATTTAAGGTCCTAACCACTGAGTCAACTCACTTTCTTGTTCACACTCCTACAACAACTATTTTAAAAACATGGTGTGCACTTTACCAATGTTTAAAGAAAATATCCACCAAATAGAAATTAATGAGAGGGAAGGGATTCAAACTCAGATCATCAAAGACAGCTCTATCACTACTCAATCACTATACTTGATACTTATATATTGCCAAATGTGGCAAGGTCATCTTAAAAAAAAGTTCAGGCGTGACCACTCTCAGTTCATTAATCTAATTTCTACTAACCCGATTTTTGAAATGTGACATATATTTTAGAACATGGACTATCATCTCTACATAGGGTCTTATTTTATTATTTATTTTAGAATAAAATAGGTGAGCCAAAAACGGACATAATAATTTTGTAATATATGTTTCCGATGAAATGTGGAGAATTGAGACACATACAAGCCGATCCAGATGACGCCAACCCAATCTAGCCAAACTGAAAAGTGACCGATAGTGGGCTAACAATAGGTTACTGATGGTCTAGCGACGGTCGCTTGCTGTGGGCTAGTGACAACTAGCAACGACGACAACACGAAAATGGCAACAAAAAGACAACGACAATATAAACGTGAACCAATATTGCAACGGAAGCCCATGGTGGCAAAAATTAAAGACCCAAAGTATGCTTTGGGGTGAATTTTGTAATTTTTTCAATTTTATTTTTTGTAGGATGGAATCATGGAAACTTTGGCTGGTGGGTGCTTCTTTCCTTGTTTGTTATAAGCTCAAAATTGTTGTGCTTCTTTTATGTGGGGTTCCTATGCAGAAAATTTAAAACAGAAAACAAAACAAATATATAAAGATCTATTGGTAATCCTACTCCTAAAACAATAAACTAAAAATTATCTAAGATAATTATAATCCCCAAAAAAAATTTAAAAGTTTTAGTCAATCATCCTCCTCTTCCTCGAAATCCATCTCATCTCCCTCCTCTTCTCCTTCCATATCCTCGCTATATTCCCCCTATTTGCTTCCTTGCTCCTCTATTTCAAGCTGAGAATGCATCGGACCGAACATATCCAACAAATAATTTGGTACTCTCATATTATTCTGCCATGCATATTTTTGGAAAATTAGGCTTTTCTTTTGGATCTATTTTATCATCCAGTCTAGTTTTCGATTGTTGCTCTCGCCAATTTCTTGTTGAGTTGTTGGTCTTGCCTTTTGGGACGTCCATCTTTTCTTTCCAACATTTGTTCCAATCACTGATTTCTTTTTTTTTTTTGAAGCTCCGTGTATTGCGTGTATAGTGTATCTCCTATGATACTTTTGGAATGCTTCATAAATTGCTCTGTAGTTGTCATTGGAACTCCGGCTCTCTTGCATAAATTCGTCACTAAGTGGGGGAAGAAAACCCTGACTTTCTGACCAATAATGCATCATTTCATGTAATGATAGATCCACGTCCCAATGCGTACCTTTTTTTTGCAAAATAGCATAAAGCAATACCGTTCAAAAAGTATTGACATTAGAAACATTTAAAATAGAAGCAACTCATGCGCACAAGAATTTTATGAACATTTTAGCTACTGGAAACATAATTGCCTGGTTAAATGACGTGGGAATATCAGTACCCAGGCGACACTTCCATTTGCCCCTACCCTTTGTTAAGTAATTTATAACGTTAGCCATATTTATGTCTTTAAAGTATTCCAAACCAGTTTCTTCCACAAAATCCTTTTCATAATATGGAACATTATAAAATTCACAAATAACTCGAGAGGTGAATCACACTTCTTTGCCTCGTACGGGTACCGTTTCCCACATTGCACCCTCTGTCCTCTTAAACTCTTGGTCCTGAAAAGATGCATAAAATTCCTGTACTACCACGACAAGGTCTTTTGGGATAAAACAAAAATGTTCCCTCCTATGATATTAGACAAGAGGCCATATTTCCCAACATAAAATCATCAACGACTCAAATCCCCGTTCTTGGATAAACATCTTTTATTGAATTTCTAAAAAAAAAAAATCGACGTTTTGATTTGGAAAGCTGGAGGGATTTGGATTCGTCAATGGTTTGGGTTCATTAGTTCTCCTAGTTTTTCATAAAGGCATTTTTTAATAAGTTTCTAACTAACTAGATAATTATACAGCAACAACCCGATTTTTAGTGGTGACAGAACAGTGGTTTCGGGACCACAAATTTTCATCATGTCGACTCGTAGATATTATTTTTAGAATATTCATAGGGTCATTAGAGTCGTATTAAAATTTGTCTTAGAAATATTAACCTTTAGATAGTTAATTAAAGAAAAAGGACAAAATTGAAAAAGGTGCAAAAGTTAGTAATTAAGTTAATTAAATGACTAAATAGCCTATTAAGCATATGTGGAGGGACCAATATAATAATTAGTCCCTCATAGTTAGTGTTGGACAGTTAAACTTATGATAATAATAATTTTAATGTGAATTGAATGGCAAAATTGTAAATAAGTTGAGATTAAAAAAATTAAGTAAAACAAAAAATGCTTTCTCCTTCATTTTGAATCTCTCATTGCCAAAACCACCATAGGAGGAAGCTTTAAGTTTGGTTTCATCATCTTTATGCATGTGAGTTCAATTCTTACCCATTTTTTGTAATTTTTATGTTTTTTTGGATTGTTGCAACTAGGTTCAACTATCCCGTACCTTTGTTTTTTTATTCTGTTAAAAATTTTGGAAGTTTCCATTGATGAATATTGAATGTTTTTTATGAATATTATGTATTTGGAGCCTTTATTAAGCTATTTGATGAATTTATAAAGAGATTTTTGTTAAATCTTGATTTTGGGATTAAATTGTAAAAATATCAAAATATTTGGGTTTGATAGTGAATTTGATGTGCATGAGGAGCTGTTGCATGGTCTAGCGTATTTGATTAACTATGTGTATGAGGAGCTGTTGCAGGGTCTAGTGTATTTGATTAACTATTGTCTTGAGAAAAATTAGTTAATTTGTTGAATTTCGAGTTAAGGGATTAAATTGCAAAAATTATAAAAGTTTGGGGTAATTGTGTAAATTAGAAAAATAAAAGGGTATTATTTGTAAAATGGTTTTGAAATTAAATATATATGCTAATAGTTGAAGAATTTTACATTACAGATCAAGAATCTATATATATTCGAGGAAAAAGAAAATTAGCGAAATAGTCCCTAAACTTTTGTAATTTCTACGATTCAGTCCAGGTAAGTTCGTTATCTTGTTACTATTAATATTATTGAATACTCCATACTATTTCTTTATTGGTTGAATTATGGATTTTAATGAGTTATGCTTAACGAATTAGAAATACAGGGATTATTTGGGCTATGTGCATAGCAGGCTATGTGCCTAAAGGTTGTGTGCCAGTGATTATTCGGGCTATGTCCCTAGCAGGCTATGTGCCGGTGATTATTGGGGCTATGTGCCTAGTAGGCTATGCGTTGGTGATTATTCAGGCTATGTGCCTAACAAGCTGTGTGCCAGTGATTATTCAAGCTTTGTGCCTAACAGGTTGTGTGCCGGTGTATTAAAAACTTTCATTAATTGGATAGTCTTTGGTTAATTATTAAAGGGAACTTATATCGAACTTATTAAGCTTGTTGATGCTTATTATTTTGATTTATTCTTATAGGACCTTTAGAATCGTTGCTTTGATTGGATCGACTCGGAAGCTCGCACACTATTATCAACATCTTAGTAGTCATTTTGGTTCTTACTAGTTAATTTAAGTGGCATGTATTAGGAAAGGGTCTACTTGAATATTTTGTAAGGATGTAAATATTAGAAGTAACTTGTTATGCTTGTTTCTAGTAAAGATAGTTGAACTTGTGTGCTTAATTAGGTAAACCTTTTGAAACATATATAAGAAGAAGTTGTATAAATCGTTTGGTGTCAAATGATGATGATTGAATACTTCAAGTATGCTATCTGAATTAGCTTGGTTATAAGTAGTTATGATGCTTAATTTTTTATAAGTGTTTGGCATGTTTGGAAATATGGTGAATGGGTACTTTGTTGTGAATGACATTTATGAATGTTAATGCTAGCAGTTGAATGGCATGTTTTGCACCATTTGGTATGTTTTGGTAAGTAAATTTAATGATATGTATTGATGCAATTATGCTTAGAAGTTAGTTGATTATTTTGGCCAATTTTGGTACACGGTTATACATGTTTTCATGTTGTCATTTGATGTGCCTAAGGGCATATTGGTTGTATGATATTATACCATGTTGTAATAGCTAGATTATGCATGATTTTGGTGCCTTGTTATGGATTGTATATATGTGAAATTTTGGTTGTAGGTATATGCCAAGATGGGTGAGAAAAATGGCTTGTAAAATGGCCTATTTTCTTCCACACGGGAAGAGACACGGGCGTGTGTCTCAGCCGTATGTCACACACGGCTAGATGACACGGTCATGTGTCCCCTGTAGCTTTCAAAGGGTTGCAACTCAGGCTGTTACACAGCCTAGCACACGGCCTGGCACACGGGAGTGTGGGGTTATTTCGAAGGGTACACGGCTTGGCACACGGGCGTGTGGCTTGGCCGTGTGACCCAGATCAGTGAGTTACATAGGCACGAACACGGGCTAGGACACAGTTGTGTGTCCTTATTTCGAATGCCCACCCTGTAACATCCCAAATTTAGCTCTATAAAATTTATAAATATATCAAAAATAGGTAATTGACCCAATGGTTAGTCATTAAATGTGAAAGCTTGAATGTTAGTTGGAGGTCCCAAGTTTAAGTCTCAACTCTTACAAAATAAATTAATTTTTTTTGCAAATTCCCTTGTTTTTTTTATGTGTTGGCATCCAGGCTTAGTAAACCTAGGTATAAATACATGTTTTTATCAAACTAATCAGCCTTTTAACCTATTTCCCCCCTCTCCCTCTCTTCACCTTTATTTTTTTTCTTTTCCCTTTCCCTCCATTGTTGTCGTTGCCTACACCTCCCCTTTTACCATCTTTGTCTTCTTCTTTTTGCATCAAGATTGTGCACAATCTCCTTTACTATATTTCTGCAATTTTTCCTCAATTAAATCATCCCCAAATCTGAAATTTTGAACTCCAAGATCAATCCCAAACATCGCCTAGAAAGTGTCATTGTCATTTCTCTCGACTAGCTTGTGTAAGGTCCCTTCTCTCTTCAATTTCCTAATTAATCTTGTCCATTAAAAACCTAAATTTTCAAATTTGGAATTAGGGGATTTTAAATGTTTTTAAAGGCATTTTCCAGATTTTAATGAGGTCTCAAACCATTTTAAAATTCAGCCCCAAATTCGGCCACCATGGGTGGTGGTGCCTGCGCATATGTGTAGAATAGGGGGTTGTTTTGTTTCTTGAATCTTGCCCAATTACTTCCAGCCTTAATTTGAGTTCTTGAACCCTCCTAATAATTTATTAAACCCATGTCAATTAAGGAAAAATATTCTTGATCGTTTGGGCATTCAAAACTCACAAATCGGGAAGCGTAAGTGCAGTTAAGCATAAAATTAATTGTTGTTTCGACATAGTTGTAGGGTAAATTTTATGGCTTTATTAAATGAATAAATTTAATAATTATTAGCTACTAATTTTCCAGTATATTATAGAATTATGCGCTGATCCAAATGCCTAGAATCAACCATAAAGCCGAAGAATGATAATACATACGATTCGCATTGATACAAGGTAAGGAATCGAACTAGTTGAATTCGTAAAATAGTTATTAATTCAAAAATTGGTTTGAAACCATAATTGGGTAATTGGGAGTTGGTTAAGTGGTAAATTGATTGAATTTATACTGAATTTTGGTTTAGGATCGTATAAAGGTTTATTAAGGAAAATTGGAAGATTCACTAGGGTGTTGCGAGAAAGCAAAAAATAAGTTATGGGTCCTAAACATGTAAAATTTGTTTGATAATGATAAATATCATGTTATATTTGATAAATTAGTTAGCTGATTGCTTTGGCATAGTAGCCAAAAGAATAGTTTTGTGAGTAGCCGAACCAGGTACGTTTCGAGCCTTAAAAAACTGATGTGTTGGCAAAATTGCTAGTTTGACTGTATAAATATGTGATTGAGATTGTTATGCATAATTATATTATGTGACATGAGAATGGTTGATTGAATGGTATGAAATGTTGAGATATTAGGTTTCTACATGATTTAAATGCATTAAATATTTACTATGATATATATACGTGAGGTTGCTATTGGGGCACAATGAAATTCGTAAAGTATATGAATTAAACGATATTGATAGCTACCACCTTAAAGGTATTTTGAAAATTGGAACACTATTTCCTTTCTTTGAAAGTATATGATTATTGAGGACATGTTGAACATGTCAAATAAATGTGAAAAATACTGAAATATGATTATGTATGAATTTGTATGACATATTGCATGTGCATTGGATGGGATTTTGTGGTTGACGGAGGAGTTCCCTGGATTACCGGTGGCATATTAAGTCCGCATATATTTTGTAGTCAATGCACTGCATTTGGAGTACCGAGTGGATTGGTGATTATATCGCATTATTTATTTGGCAGTTTCACTGCATTATTGATTATTGGTGGTTTTACCACATCGTTCATCGCTCACATACGTTGGAGTTTGGTAGACGGGTTCTGGGGAACTCGTGGTGTGTAGCAGATGGTATGGGTAGGATCTCGCATGTGCATTTTTTTCATGATCATGTGCATTTGAAATTATTATTGATAGTGTTTGATTGTGCTATTGGTACCACTATGAAATTGCTTGTATGGATGCTTAATACTCGTTTAGTCTCACACTGAGCTTTTTAAGCTCACCCCATTATCTCAACTTCTCAAGTAATGATCGAACTTAGTATTGGAATTGGCATGTGGACGTAAGATGAACTTCAGACTTTACTTCATCATATTATTTTAATTTAATTATATTTTTTGGTTATTTTATTATTATTATTCGATTTTGGATTGTAAAGTTTCTTTAAACTGTGGTTTGGGACTGTTCGAGATTTTAGGGTTTTTATGACTGCATGACATGCATATTTGGTATAGATACATGATTTTTATAAATATGTTGAAATGGACTATGCATGATATATGGCTAAATTAATAATTTGACTAGTAATTGTACATTTTCGCTGCTAAGAAGATAACAAAATGATTTTTCAAAGGCAACGCCATCAGTAAGGTTTTACAAAAACTCACTTAATTCTCTAATTTGACCTAAGCATGCTGGGACTAAGAAAATGGACGTTTTCCAAAACTGACAATAGAAACCTCGGTTTTATAAAAAGGAGTACTTGAAGGTTTTTAACTATCGTTAGGGTAGGTTCGACACTAAGGTGTCCAATGTGGCCTTCCCGATTTGACCATAATGTTTAGGCCAGGTTTGGGAGGTTACACACACGGCCTGGGACATGTGCGTGTCTCCTCACATGGCTTGGCCACACGGCTGTGTGACCCTTGCAGTTTTAAAAATTTTCCTTGTATTCTATAACTTCTTTGAGTTTCTGATTTAGTCCCGATTTGTTTCTAACGTGTTTTTAGGGCCTCAAAGGCTCATATAGGGAACAGTATGTATGATTTAGATTGGATTTAATATAATTATTGTTATGATTTTTGAAATGTTTGAAATTTATGTTTGTTTGATTTGAAAGCTCCAATAATGCTCTGTAACCCTATTCCGGTGATGGATACGAGTTAGGGGTGTTATATAAACTCAAGCAATTTATGAATAGAAACAATTTAAGGGAACAGTAAAAAAAAGTAGAAACCCTTAACCTTGGTTTGTTTATTTCAAATTCCTCGTAAACACTGTGTTGATGTAGCTCTGTCAAGGTTTTACTTCCTTTCTGCACCAAGTAGAATACTAAAAGAAAGAAAAAGATTGCAAAAATAGGAATTTGGGTAGAAAAAGGGGTTTTAGGGTTTTAAGGATTTTGGAGCTTTTTAAGAATATTAAAATGTGAAGAAAGGTTTAAATTTTAATAAAGAGTGTTTAGGGGTTTTAAAATAGGGTATTAAGGTTTAAAGCGGGTAAAAATTAGGTTTAATTATGGTGGGTTACGTAATGGGCTAGGTCGACCCTGCAAAAAATTACAACGATGTCACGACACAAAGGTTCCATGTCACGACACCCCTGGCAGGATACCGATGTCGCGACATAGAACCTTGAAATTTTTGAACCTTGGGTATACTGACTTCTATGTCGCGACATCGAGCTGAATTGCTCGATTTCTTGAATCTGTTTTCGGTGTTGCGACACTTCAAAAACATAAAAATCACTAAAAACAGATGAAAAACACATACCATGCACTTGAAAATAGCTTGGCTGAAACTAAAAGAGCTCAACAATAGCGTTTTTCTTTTAAGAATCGGTGGTGGTGGTGGTGGTGGTGGTGAAATGAAGATGATAACATGTTTTGTCATCATTTGTTTTTAATTTATTTATTAATTTACCATTTAACCTTTGTTAATTAATTAAATTTCATATAAAACTATCACCTAACCATCCACCATAAAGTAAATTGGTAGATTTACCATATAAAGCCCTTTATTCATGATTTTATAATTATTTAATATAACTAAACCTATAGCTATTAACTTTTTCTACTTTTACAATTTAGTCCTTTTTTTTACTTAATTAACTATCTAAACGTTAAAATTTTCTAACCAAATTTTAATATGACACTTTAATAATTCTATGGATATTAAAATAATAATAAAATACTAACTCATTGGTTGGAATAGTGGTCTCAAAACCATTATTTTTGACACCACTGAAAACGAGTTGTCACAATCGATGTCGTTTTGAGATTTTGTTTCTTTTATAAAAACTTATCAAAGTCCAAGTGAATCAATACCCTTGTGAAGTATCGATGCCCTGATCTAGAGTACCGATACTTTAGTTTGGTATCAATACCATTTTGGCATTCTGTTTGCTTGAAAACTGATTGGAATATACTAAGTACCAATACCTTTACCAGGGTGTCGATACTTTAAAGCCAAAGTGTCAAAAATGTCCATTTTCATGCCCAAACCACAACAATTTCAAATGATATTTTTATGCACACTAGAAACCTGCATAACCAAATATGCATACTATTTCATCATCTAACCTTTAATAAGATCAACCAATTCATCAGGCCATGTTTTGGCACCAAAACATATCATATAACTCTCTAAAACACCAATTAAACATCCACTGTTTCTAAAAATTCAACTTAACATTCAACCATGCCAATTGTAATCTCAATTCATACCTAATTACATTCAAACGAGTAACTCAACAAGGCACATATAGAAGCCTATTATAATGCCAAAACAAATTTATAGATATATATAAACACATTTTCTTTCCACAATTCAAACATATAGCAAAGTTTCAATCAAGCTATCCATTCACAAGCTATGACATATATAAGAACCTAAGTGCATGCCACAATATCGAGCTTAAAATGAGTAAAAACCTACCGAGTAGGTAGAAGGATAGTGTGATCTTCGAGCATATCAGATTGTCGAGTTTCGCAAACGAGAATCTAAAGAAACGAAAAAAAATAACTAGGTAAGCATTAGTAAGTTCATAGGTAATAAACAAAAATTTACTTCGATTTATAAATAATCATAATAAATTAAATAACGAGATTCAATGTACCTGACATAGCATATTCACAACAAATATGTGAGTTTATCATAAATCGAGTGACATAGTAATTCACAATTCAATACCATATACATTATCAAATAATCATATACCATTTGAGCATCAAACTCATAATATATCATTTCCACTTCTGTTTTCATTAATCATTTAGCCTGATGAACTCTAGTAAATAAACTCAAATACATGGGTAACTACACCACATTAGAGAGCACCGTAGTGCTAAACAGAGAGCACAAAAGTGATAATCAAAGAGCATCAGAGTGCTGATCAGAGAGTACCAAAGTATTGAACAAAGAGTATCGAAGTACTGAACAGAGAGCACAGAAGTGCTAAACTCATACAAGCATACAACTAACACTATTGGCATGCCAACCGTATCCTAATTGTTTACTAAGTTCATGTGAGCATTAACAATGTATTCGTATCATTTAAATCATTGTAGAGTCATCAGACACATATCATCCTATAATAGATCATTTCTTTACAATTTAATCTATGTCTCACCTTTTTGTACCAAATCGTAACAAATTCAGAATTACATTTACACACAAGAAATTTCATAATTCAAACATATTTATATTACCATGACACATTATTACACCTTCTGAACTTACCTGGCAAAAATTGCAACAACACGATGTTAGGGGCTATTCTACAATTTTCCCTTTTCTTAAGTTATATCCCGGTTGGCTCAATTCCCGATCTATACGGTAATTCATTTCAATTTATCAATTTAAAATACTTTATAATGTGTATTTTATGCATATGAAAATTCAATTTCATTTTTTGAATGTTCCCTAAAGTTTTTCATTTTGTTCAATTTAGCCTCTAAAATCAAAATTGTTATAACTTTCAAATTTGAGCTTTGATTTCGAAACCCATCTCAATTCCATCCTTCCATAGCCCTATATTAACAAAAATTATAGTAATTTCATGCTAATTTTAAAATATCCACACTTTAGTCCCTAAGTTCAAATCTAACAATTTCCACTTTACAAACTAGTCATTTTTCATATCTAAGCTCAAAATCTATCAATTTAGTATCAAAAGCTTCAAGATTCAACAATAGAAAATTTTGTAAACTTTAACAATTTTGCAAATTGGTACACAAGTTAGCTAAATCAAGCTCTCAAGACCTCAAAAACATAAAAATACAAGGAAATGACCTAATTAACATACCAAAAGCAATGATCGAACATTTGAAGGGTTCAACAATGGCTTCTAAGGTTTCTATTTGTTGATTTTGATGGATAAGGGAGAAATATGCACTATTTTTTCACTATTTTGTTATTTATACTAATGATTAACTTTAACTAAGTAAAATTAACCTAATTAAACATTAATTAATTTAATATAAACATGATTAACAAGATAAATGGACTACAACTAGCCCCCACAACCGAATATCCATTTAGAAAATGGTCTAATTGCTTAGGTGGTACTTTGGTTAGCTAAAAATCCATAGCTATTAACTTTTACCACTTTTATGATTTAGTCCTTGTACCTTAATTAACTATCCAATTGACAAAATTAAAGAACCAAAATTTAATTAAACTTTATACTAACCTCGTAAACAATGAATAGTAATATTTACAGAATCACTTGGCAAAAATGAGGTTTCAAAACTACCATTTCTGACACCACTGAAAAATGGGTCGTTACATGGGTTAGTTAAATCAAGCTCTCATGACCTCAAAAACATAAAATTTACAAGAAAATGACTAAATTGTACTAAGCAATTTGTTGAATTAGAACTTTGAAGGTTTGGCCATGGTTTCTTCTTCTTCTTTTTATTTCTTTGGTCGGTTGGAAAAGATAAAATTATCTCTCCTTACACCAACTTTTGTCTTTTATACATGGGTTAAAGTGTAATTAGTTAATTAATTAACATTTTTATTAAATAAATTAACATTAGCTTATTTAATCCACCCTTAATGCTATTGTCCACTAATGTTAGATTTCACAAGGTTTAATTGTCATTTTAGGCCTTGGTTTAATTGCAGTTTAAGTCCTTATTTCATTTCCTAATTAAAAATTATAGCGATTAGACTTTTACAATTTAGTCTCTAGGCCTTAATTAATCAATAATTCAGCTAAATTACTTATCCAAAATTCAATTCACCTATATAATAACTCCATGAATATTTAAGAAAAATATTTACGGCTTCAGTTTACAGAAATGGGGTCCTGAAACTGCGTTTTTCAACATCACTGACTTTCAGGTCGTTACACTTTCTTTCAACTTCATCTTGAAAAGCTCATAATCAAGTGTGAATGGACCAAGCTCGAATTCCTTGACTTGGCTTGTTCCTTCATGAGTAATGGTAAGCTCGTCCCAAATTTCCTTGACACTTTAACATTGATACATTATATTATACTTATTAGACCCTAATGCTCAAAAGAGAGTGCGCATAGCCTTGGCATTGAGTTGAGCCTTCTTCTTGTCACCTTCTTCCACTCATTTTCATCCTTAGGAACCTTTAAATCACCATTTGAGATAATCTTCCAAACATGAAAACCATTTTCTTGATTGGATAGCTTCATCATTGTCTTCTAATAATAATAGCTCTCTCCATTGAAGTAGGGAGGTTTCAAAATGGATTGGCCTTCACCCCAAGCTAGTTGAGAAGAAATCTTATGCCATCTTCAAACATGGTATTTATGCATTAGATTGCCTCTCCCGGTGGTGAAACCTTCAATGGAGAACTAGTTCTGAATTGTTAGGTCCAAAAAACCCAAATGGGTGAATTGTTATTTTTAAAAATTTCTAAAAACTTTTCTAACATGAAAAAACAAAGGAAGAAAAGTTTGCACAAATGATTTACAGTGGTTCGACTCCAATTGCCTACCTCTACTACCTTAGCTTTCCACTACTAAAGATTTTCAAATTCACTATAAAGACTAATACATTTTAAGGATAAGGTATAACCTTTACAATCCTTAACTTTTGAAAGGCTAAGTTAGAACTGCTCCTCCTAGTTTTTGTGGTTGAACTAGAACCTTCTAGATTTGCAAGGTTAATCTATAACCACTCTACTTTTTATGGCTCAACAAGAAACCATTCCAATATACAATGGGTGAAATAAAAAACAAATGAAACTCAAGCAAGATGGGTGTTTACAAGTTTGTCTCACTAAATAGATGAAAATGCAAATGATAAAAGATCTAAGATCTAAGACTAGTCTCTTAAGAGATATGTACAAGAGAAAGTGAAAGAAATAAAGAATTGAAGGCTTTTCTCTTGATCTTTAAGCTTGGATGTGCATCTATTGTATCTTGAAGTGTTCTTGACGAGTTTTATACCAAGGAGTTGATTTGTAGTCGTTGGGATGATTTGGATTCATTTGGATCATTAATTTAGAGATTAATTGCAGTTGCAGAACAATATATTTTGATGCACATTTGTTGGGTATCGATGCCCTGCATTAAAGAATCTACCTGTTGGACCTGTATGTATCAGAACTTGAGGTCAAGTACTTATACCTCTCGGTTAGGTTCTGATACAACTACATCTAGAGTTTGATACTTAGACATGTGTATCGACACTTAAGCCAAGTGTCTGATACCCCTGAAGTTAGTATCTTACTGACTTGCTAGGTTATGATACATTTGGATATGTATCAAAACCTAAATCTAGATTTGCATAAAATCACTTTTAATCACTTAAAAATACTTTAGTATTGACTCAAAAAACATTTGGGTAAGTTAAAACACATTTGAAACATGTTTTTGAGTACTTTGCAATACTTTGAAATGCTTTGAAAATATTTCAACACTATGTAACTTAATTGATAAAATTTATCTTAAATGTTGTTATATTAAAAGTTTGAGACATCAAAGTTAAAATCTATATCATTTATTTATTCCCTTCAATAAGTCAAATTATATTTTAATTTTATATTTCATTCCTACTTTTATTCGGATCAACCAAGCACATGTTTTGTAAATTTTGTTATTTTGTATTCAAAGACCTTTTGCTAATACGATGTCATTGCTACAAACTGATGTTTGTGACAAAGCTATTTGTTTGTAGTTAATTTTTTTTAGTCTTTGTTTTTATCTTATATACCAAAAGTAATTATAACAAATATCATCATTTCTTTATGTTTCTCATTTTTTTTGTTAGAAAATTTTCATAACCAACTTTCAATAAAAATGATATATTATATATGCAAATAAAAAATTATTAGATAACATTTTAATGATGAATTTAAACTTACGTAGGCCCTTCTGTTTTTTTCTTCTTTTTTTTTTAGATCACTTCAAGTATTTTAATAAACAAAAAATATTTGTAAAACATTTATTACGATATTTGAATTTGACACTTTTTAATATGCTCTTTATGTTTTTTGTCTAATATTTGATTAATGGTACATATTTTGACACTTGAAGGTAACATGGTTAATTTTTTAGTGTTTAATTCGGATTTAAATGCTGATTTGAAGAAAATTCATAATTAGCTATTAATATTAGCAACTAACTTTCATCAAATTAACCTTAAAATTAAATTAAATCGCATTAATTAAATTGTATTTGATCAAATAAATGCAAATTTAAACAATTTCATAATTAAAATTAAATTTATTCTATTAACAAAATCATGTAATAATATTAATAATTAACTTTCATCAAATTAACTCTAAAATCCGAATTAAACAATAAAAAATTAACACTTCTATTTTTAAATACCAAAATATAAAACTTTTATTAACTACAAATAGCATGATTCCATTGTTAAGAATCAAATTCCATACTAAATCAATATATAAAGGGAAAAAACACATATTACAACTGAATGAACTGATACAACGTGGTGGAATAACTGCCTTTGATCTGCTCACCACAAAATCTCCCGTTATTTCGTTTTCAGTGCTCTGTGTTCACTCACCGCCATCAAATATGACTGCGTCACACCTGACACATTAAAATGGACGTTTTCAGTTTTTATTTTTTAATATTAATCGTCGAAAACGTTTAGGCTGATGCCTTAACGACTCATCCCCAATTCAGTTTCTTGTTCGGATAAAGCCACCCCCATTTCCTTTCTCTCTTTGACCAGGAAAACCCATAATCCGTTTTTTTCCTTTCAATGCTGTGCTATTATTCTTTTTCAAGTGTTCAACCATTTTTCTCCGTTTCAGATAGGTTAGATTGAAGGAAGCTATGGAAATCCCGATTATCAACAGAATCATTGATTTTGAATCGGATATCAACTCTCTGAACAACCCATCTTTCATTTCCCAAGTTTATTCGCTTTTTGGGATTGAGGAAATATACGAAGCTTACAATTTCTGGGAGTGGGGAGCTTTGATTCTTGTCTTAGTAGCCTCTTTGTCTACCATAATCAATACACTCAAAATTTTGATAACCAGATCTCAGCGGCGTCATTCTTTACCGTCTCAACCTCTTCTAGATGATACAGATTTTGACTCTGACACCGATTCTTCCTGCGTATCTTCAGATGACGAACTAGAATATGAGGAGCCATCGACATCTCACGAATGGCAACAAGTTGATGAAAATTTTCGGGTTAGAGGCTCGGGTTATCTCATCGACCACCAACTGGAAAGCCGTAATTTTACCCTACAAAAGAGACTAAGCAGTATTGGGGGTTTGTTTTCTTGGGCTGAAGAGGTGACCGGCGGAAATAGCGTGGTGAAGCTGTGGGACAATCTAGGGATAGGTTTCCGTTTGGACCTGGATGACAGCCACAACGTTTTAAACATGTATGACGCTAATAAAGAAACAAAGCTCACATCAATTTTTGGTAGGGATTCCGTCATTCATGCGGTTTCAATATCGTCCTCATCGACGGTAATCGTTGTATCTGCTGGCGCTGACTCGTTATCTTCACGAGTAGCCGTCAGCGCGTGGGATAGGAGACTTCATTCTTCTTCACCGGTAATTCTATCAGAATGGAGGCCCAAAAGATGGATTGAAAAAATCACAACAATCAATACCAAAGGCATGGAGCAAGTTTACATCAAGGGTGATGTAGTGGGGAAGTTAACGGTTGGTGATATGAGGAAGGTAAGCTCATCGTTGATGAACTCTAACGTTGAAACTTGGTGGGATGCTGATGCCGGTTATCATCTCGAACGAGTCGATTAACACATATATTCAATATAGGAAAAAAGGTTGAATGTACAAAATGTGGATTTGGATAGTAAAATGATTAATTTACCCTTTTAATAAATCGAAACTTAATTATCGTCATTTGGTATTATGGAAAAAATTCATTTTCCATCTAAAAATGTTTATTTTGTATTGGTTAGTGTAAAAAAAAAAAACAAATCCCAATCGATCTTTCCATCCTAATATCAACCTCAGCCGTATATTTTCTTTCCATTTCCCTTCCCAACGTCAAGCCATTGATGATATCAACCCTTATCATCTTCCTTATTGCTTAGCAAATAGCATAGTTGTATACAAATTCATTTCATCTTCGTTGATAGCTTGTTAGACAGGAAGAATTTTCTTTAGAATTGTCTAAAGATATTTAGGAATGAATCAACGTGAGGAAGAAGATGGAGAAGTTCTATGTCGTTTTTTATTGGGAAGAAATCAGGAATCTATCGTTCATGGTAGGAGTGTGCTCCTATGGTTATTGGAGTGAAGAGAAGCATTTACAAGTCGTTCGAATCTGAGAATGAAACATTGGAAGCATTCAGGAGGTTTCAAGAAATTAATTTTGATAACAAAGAAAGGTCAAGTCATAATTTTCATTCATCATCTATGAAGAATCATATTATTTTTGAGGGTTGTTGTGAAAAACCCTTAAATTCTCCCAAACAATCTGATGAAGAAAGACTTCAGCAACAGTCAATGTACTTTTTATTGTAGGTTTCATCATGGGTTTGAAGTTTGCTAAATATGAATTGTAAGTGATTTGTGATCTGTTATTATTATGGATTGAAGAAAATCTTTTTCATTTTCCTTGTTTGAATACATTCCTTTCGGAAATAAAAAAGCTAAATCACCTGATACAACCAAGTTCAGAAGGGGATTGTGGTGAGTTATAGTTTCCTTCCGGTGAAAAAAGAGATACACTCTAAAATGACACCATGGATATGAAAAAAAAAAGCATATTATGAAAAAAATTTACAGACGACAGTAAACAATCCATTTATGTTAACCATTGATGTAAGCAAGAGATTACCATTCTTTAAACAGATATATTCCATAAACCCTAAATATGAATATTTTGAATGAAATAATAGATTAGGTTTATTTGGTACATTATCATGGTGATTATCTAGTACGTAGTCGTAAACCAACTAAAAATTTAACAAAGGCAAGTACACCTATCAATTAATAGTATAGCTACAATGAGTAAAGATATCGTTCTCATGAGAACTAAGAGTACTAGTAATTACCATCTTATTATTTAATCAACAAATTGCAGTGATTGACTAAAACTAAAATTAACGAATTTAATTAACTAAAAAATACGACAAAGAGCAAATCAAGAAAATAAATGATTAACAACCAACAAGCAAGACAATACTCAGGAAAAATACCACCTAGATTTCATCTGTCATTATCATTCTAAATTACGCAATTTCTTGACTTAGTATCTTAATCCGTAGAAATCTCTAAATTATGCTAATATCTCTTTTCAAGACTAAGAGCAACTGCCTCTAGGTTGATTAATTGAATTTTTTTTCTAATTAAAACCCTATTGTCGCATTAACTCGATCTATGGATTTCCCTATTAAATTTGACTCAAATCCGGTAGATTTATGTCATCCTATTTCTAGGATTGCATGCAACTCCACTCAATTATGCTAGATCTACTCTTAAACAGGGTCTATTCCTCCTCTGATTTAAGCACATCAAGTATGAATTAATAGTCTAGAGATATTAAATCGAAAATTAAGCACATATAATTGAGAACAAGATCCAAGTATTTATTGCATAAAAATAGAAATCAAATAACATAATCCATCCTAGGGTTCATCTCCCTAGATATTTAGAAAATTAGTTCATGGTAGCAAATAAAAACATCACAAAAACAATATAACCACAAGAAACAAAGAAACTCATAATAAACTTCTAAAAAATCGAAAGGATATATTCAATCTTGATGGAAATCTGCTTTCGATTCGACTTCAATGGTGTTTTTCGAGTTGTTTTCTTGAGTATTTTATGACGGCTTACTCCCCTCTTCTTATCTTTGTCATATATAGATCTTAAAATGAACCTAAAAAAAATGTGTTTTCCCGCAGGTTTGGAGTGCGATTCGTGATTTTCGCACGGTCTAACGCATAGTCGTGTGGCAGCCCGTGTGGCTCTTGGAACTTACTCCAATTTTCCAATTTTCGCTCGTTTTTCACCCCTTTTGCTCCCAAATGCTATCCTAAGTATAGAAACATGAATTTAAAGGATTAGGAGCATAAAATTCACCATTTTAAATCAAATAAACATCCAAAAATGCATTAAGAACGAGGTTACAATATGTTACTTTTAACACCTATCATTATCAAATCGAAAAATAATCAAAGTATTTTATGAGATTAGTTTTTATTTGTCAGTGATAGTATATGACTATATTGTTGTTTCATAGATTAAGCAATGGGGTAAAATTTTGTTGGGGTACTAGGAGCAACCAAGCCTTATCTTACCATGGTAGGTTTTTAGTGTTAATGAGGGGGAGTCGTGGATGACCCTATTAGTGAAACTCCTCATGGATGAAGAGTTGCCTTCAAATACCAGGGAGTAATGTTGTACATAAAGAGTTTTTTGCAACCATATTTTATATGACTGACTTCCTCAAAAGCTGAGTACGTTCTCCATGGAATTCATGAAGGTATCTATAGGCACCATCTGGGGTTAGGGCAGACACTCTGAAGGTTATTTTCCAAGGTTATTATTGGCCCGCCCTTTAGAAGGATGTCATGGAATTTGTCGCTGAGTGCGAACCTTGCCAAAAAAATTTTACTATACCCCACCAGACACTTGAGCCAGTACAATTCATATCCAGTCCTCGTCCTTTTGCAACATGATGGGTTAGATATTGTGGGCTCGTTTCCACCAGTAGTGGCACATAAGAAGTACATCATAGTTGCCATTAAGTACATCATGAAGTGGATGGAGTAAGAGGCATTGACCACAATCACAAAGAAACATGTGGAAAATGTTTTGCGGAAATAGTGATCTATTGATACAGGGTCCCGCATTTGATCATCACTGATAATGTCACACAATTTTAGGGTAAATTTGAAGAATTTTGTAGTAATCTTCAGATTTCTTTGGCACATAGCCCTTCGAATACCTTTCAGACGAATGGTCAAGCAAATTCTATACAAACAAAAAGACCTAAAGGCATTGAAGAATAAAATGGATAAGGTAAAAGGGGCATGGTTAGAAGAGCTGTTAGGAATTCTATAGCATTCAAGACCAATTCCCATACATGTACAAAGGAAATATTGTTCAACCTCATGTATGGTTCGGAGGTTGTAATTGTAGGAACTAAGAAAACAAAATAAAAGAATTTGACAAAAACTTAAGCTTTAAGCTTAAATGTCTTGCTGAACAAACAAGAAAATTTAGCCAAAGATTTGTTAACAGAATGTTTAAGTAAAGACCAAAAGAAGAAGAATTTATCTAAAAGATTTCATTACATTTCAATGAAAGCACAATGGCATTACATAAACCAAGCAATCAGCTTGTCAAAATAAGAAAATGTTACCTAAACACATGCCTAACTCCACTAACAAGTCTTGAAACTTATAAAACCTTGCTTGCACTCTTAGTAAAGTTGATTTATCAATCTATCAGCACCTAATTACATCAAGCATATCAACAACTTATGTAACATCCTGAATTTGTGGGCCTACGCGTTTAGTGTGTGGGTATGTTTAATGTATTAATTCAAGGGTTAGGGGTCCAGATTGGGCTTAGGAATGGGCTGAGGCTTTGTTTAAATATTTTGTTTAGACATTCTTGGGCTTAAAGTAAAGTTTTGGTAGCTTATTTGACATAGTGGGCTTGTGGCCCAGAGGAAAATGATGCCACTAGGAGGAAGGGGAGTTGGCGTCACTAGTGCATGAGGAGGGCCCAAATTTTGGTTGCTTGAAGCCCAAGTTATAGGGCCAAATTTCGGCACTTAAAAGGGGACTAGGAGGGGACGGCACAAGGCTTAAATATAGGGATTTTTAATGTTTTTAATTTGTGGATAATAAGCTGATAAAGGAGGGAGGAAGTGGTGTGATGTAGGATACTTTTGGATAGGTGTTTTGATAAAGATAAGGAAAGGATAAGGAGCTATCTGCAAGGCTAGGTATTGACCGAAAATCCATCACCTAGAGGAGTGAAGAAATCAATTTCTTTATGGCAAATGGGTGCCGAATTTTCCCTTTTTATTTGCTTAATTTTTAGTTATCAGGAAGGGCACTTTCGGGTTTTGACAGGTAAGTGCCAAAATTTCTATAAATGGGGGGGTAACTCATCAATTCTGGCATTTAAACCCTACTCTTTTCTTCATTCTTTGTGCCGAAAATTAGTGGCTAAGTTCTTGTCATCTTTTTCTTTTCTCTGCCGAAACCTCCACTCCATTCTCTCTCTCAACCTTCTTTCTTTTCTTTCTCACTTATTGGCCGAACTCTCTGACAATCTCCTTCTCATCTCTTTCAAATACTTTAGTCGAAATCTTTAAATCTCTCCTTGCTTCCTTTCTTTCTAAGCCAAAGCCGAAACACTTTACTCAGAACTTCTAAAAGCCAAAAGCGCATCAATTCATCTTTTCCGGGATTTTCATAAAAGCCAAAATCCTTAGATCTCATCTCCTGTGTTTGCCGAATCTCGAAGGAAACTGAAGGTAAGTGTTGATTCATAAGATTTCAATCCTTTCCGACTTTTTAGGGACTCTAGCCGAATGGCTATAAGGAAACTAATCTTAAGTTTTTCTCTTATTTGCGACATTCCGGGATTTGAAGAGGAGTCAATCGCATAGATCTCTAAGCCAGAGTTCAGTAACACTCGAATCGTGTTACTTTCGGGATTTCAAGGTAAGGAGATATATTAGTTTTAACGTGTAAATTCGGGTATTTATTAACGCCCAAATCTTTGTATTCTTCCAGCTTTTGAGCAAGGTTTTAGACTAAGGGTTGTAGATCCAGATAGTAAGGATTTAACTAAGGGAGTAAAACTACGCGATATCAGGTGTGTAACACTTCCACACCATTTAGATTGCCTGTTAAAATAAGTTATAAATCTGTTATATTCTGATAAATGCTGAAATCCCGGCATCATGTTATAAATCTGTTATATTTTGAAAAATGCCGAAATCCCGGCATCATGGTTGAAACCTGATGAGGGTAAAAGCGAATCACAAGGTTAGTGATCTCTGTCATTCCTAAGTGAATGTTCCTGTTAAGGTAACATAAGTGATAAGTATGTTGTTTTCTGTGATTGCATGGGGTTGGGTTTATTGAAAGAGGAAGTGTTCTGTTGTAGCGGCTTCTGCCGTGACCTGTTGTAGTGGCTTCTGTCGTGACCTGTTGTAGCGGCTTCTGCCGTGACCTGTTGTAGTGGCTTTTGCCATGATCTGTTGTAGTGGCTACGGCCATGATCTGACGATGAGCAGCATGTCTGCCATCAATGGTGTGTAGCGGTGTGGGTTGATTGTAGAAATCCCCAATGGTGTGACTGGCAGGTAAGGGTGGCGTGTAGCGGATGGAAACCTAGGATTTGGGTTGGGCTTTGCATATTTTCTGATATATTATATTTTGTTATATGTTCTGTGGGGTTAAGGCCTAAATCTAATGGTGCATGAGGGTTGCACACTGAGTCTCGTGACTCACCCTATTATTTAAACAATTTCAGGTAGCACCTAGTGCATCGGACCGGGCTGGAGAGGAGCGCGAGGTGGCCATGCGAGAGATTATTTGAACTCAGCAAAAGACTTTACTTATTTTATTTATTTTTAATATTTTTCATTAGTGGGTTTTAAATTCCATTGTGATAAAGCCACGGGCCACTAGCTTTATATTTCTTTTTGGTTTTATTTTGGGCTTTTAATATTATTAGACATTTAAACTCACGTTTTAATTAAGCTAAGGCATGTATCAAATTTCGCTTTTTAATTCACTATGGCATTAATATAAAAGGTATATCTTTTACAAAGTACTCATTCATTTAGTTCTCCCGAATAAAAGGTTAAACTCAAGAAAAATATTTTCCGAAATTGCAACATCTTTTAAAATCTCCTTAGTGACATGCCAGATCCGGTCATGGTGTTTGGGCCGGGTTTGGGGTGTTACAAATTGGTATCAGAGCCCGGTTCAAAACTCGGCTCTGGGGGTTTTTGGGCTCAAAACATTTTCTAAAGTTGGGTTCTCGAAACATGCATATTTATAAATGATACAGGTCAGTTAGCTCGGCATGGCACCTGCGTCTCCGGCCCAAGTTATAGGGCCAAATTTCGGCACTTAAAAAGGGACTAGGAGGGGACGGCACAAGGCTTAAATATAGGGATTTTTAATGTTTTTAATTTGTGGATAATAAGCTGATAAAGGAGGGAGGAAGTGGTGTGATGTAGGATACTTTTGGATAGGTGTTTTGATAAAGATAAGGAAAGGATGAGGAGCTATCTGCAAGGCTAGGTGTTGGCCAAAAATCCATCACCTAGAGGAGTGAAGAAATCAATTTCTTTATGGCAGAGGGGTTCCGAATTTTCCCTTTTTATTTGCTTAATTTTTAGTTATCAGGAAAGGCACTTTCGGGTTTTGATAGGTAAGTGCCGAAATTTCTATAAATAGGGGGGTAGCTCATCAATTCTGGCATTTAAACCCTACTATTTTCTTCATTCTTTGTGCCAAAAATTAGTGGCTAAGTTCTTGTCATCTTTTTCTTTTCTCTTCCGAAACCTCCACTCCATTCTCCCTTTCAACTTTCTCTCCCTTTGGCCGAACTCTCTGACAATCTCCTTCTCATCTCTTTCAAATACTTTAGCCGAAATTTCTAAATCTCTCCTTGCTTTCTTTCTTTCTAAGCCAAAGCCGAAACACTTTACTTAGATCTTCTAAAAGCCGAAAGCGCATCAGTTCATCTTTTCTGGGATTTTCATAAAAGCCGAAATCCTTAGATCTCATCTCCTGTGTTTGCCGAATCTCGAAGGAAACTGAAGGTAAATGTTGATCCATAAGATTTCAATCCTTTCAAGCTTTTTAGGGACTCTAGCCGAATGGCTATAAGGAAACTAATCTTAAGTTTTTGTCTTATTTGCAGCACTCCGGGATTTGAAGAGGAGTCAATCGTGTAGATCTCTAAGCCAGAGTTCAGTAACACTCGAATCGTGTTACTTTCGAGATTTCAAGGTAAGGAGATATATTAGTTTTAACGTGTAAATTCAGGTATTTATTAACCCTTGGCCGAATGTAGGGGAGCCCAAATCTTCGTATTCTTCCAGCTTTTGAGCAAGGTTTTAGACTAAGGGTTGTAGATCCAGATAGTAAGGATTTAACTAAGGGCGTAAAACTACGCGATATCAGGTGTGTAACACTTCCACACCATTTAGATTGCCTGTTAAAATAAGTTTTAAATCTGTTATATTCTGATAAATGCCGAAATCCCGGCATCATGTTATAAATCTGTTATATTCTGATAAATGCCGAAATCCCGGCATCATGGTTGAAACCCGAAGAGGGTAAAAGCAAATCACCAGGTTAGTGATCTCTGTCATTCCTAAGTGAATGTTCCTGTTAAGGTGACATAAGTGATAAGTATGCTGTTTTCTGTGATTGCATGGGGTTGGGTTTATTGAAAGGGGAAGTGTTCTGTTGTAGCGGCTTTTGCTGTGACCTGTTGTAGCGGCTTCTGCCGTGACCTGTTGTAGTGGCTTTTGCCATGATCTGTTGTAGTGGCTACGGCCATGATCTGACGATGAGCAGCATGTCTGCCATCAATGGTGTGTAGCGGTGTGGGTTGATTGTAGAAATCCCCAATGATGTGACTGGCAGGTAAGGGTGGCGTGTAGCGGATGGAAACCTAGGATTTGGGTTGGGCTTTGCATATTTTCTGATATATTATATTTTGTTATATGTTCTGTGGGGTTAAGGCCCAAATCTAATGGTGCATGAGAGTTGCACACTGAGTCTCGCGACTCACCCTATTATTTAAACAATTTCAGGTAGCACCTAGTGCATCGGACCGGGCTGGAGAGGAGCGCGAGGTGGCCATGCGAGAGATTATTTGAACTCAGCAAAAGACTTTACTTATTTTATTTATTTTTAATATTTTTCATTAGTGACTTTTAAATTCCATTGTGATAAAGCCACGGGCCACTAGCTTTATATTTCTTTTTGGTTTTATTTTGGGCTTTTAATATTATTAGACATTTAAACTCACGTTTTAATTAAGCTAAGGCATGTATCAATTTTCGCTTTTTAATTCACTATGGCATTAATATAAAAGGTATATCTTTTACAAAGTACTCATTCATTTAGTTCTCCCGAATAAAAGGTTAAACTCAAGAAAAATATTTTTCGAAATTGCGACATCTTTTAAAATCTCCTTAGTGACATGCCAGATCCGATCATGGTGTTTGGGCCGGGTTTGGGGTGTTACAACTTAGTTCAAATCTAACTAAGTAATAAAACATTAACTTGAGAGTAACAAAATGGCAACATAGGCCTCAGCTACAACTTGCATGCCTCGAACAGCTTTGGTCTGTATGGAAGCCATTCTCAACATTCCTCCTTGGCTTGCATGCTGCAAACTCCCAACATGGCTCTCAAATTCTTGAACCTTGACACACAAAGAGGCATTGTCAAGATATCAGCTAACTGATCTTCAGAACTGCAATGAACCAGTCTAATTTTTTGAGATTGTTCCATTTCCCTAACAAAATGAAACTTTATCTTAAAATGTTTTGTTTTCCCATGAAACACTGGATTCTTTGCAATTACAACAGTAGATTGGTTATTACATTTGATCTTTGTTGCTTCTCTTTGATACAAGTTCATGTCTACCATGATCTTCCTTAACCAAATTGCTTGGTTAACAGCTCCTACAGCTGCTACATACTCTACCTTAGCTGTTGTTTGAGCAACAACAGTTTGCTTCTTTGAACTCCAACAAAAAATTGCTAAACCAAGGGTAAACATATACCCTGAGGTGCTTTTCATATAATCTATTGATCCTGCCTAGTCACTGTCAGCAAAACCAAGGAGCTTCATGATGTCAACCTTGGTAAACATCATTCCAAAGCTCAGAGTACCTTTGATGTACCTGAGAACTCTCTTACCAGCTTGAAAGTGGTTCACATTGCAGTAATGCATGAACCTGGATAGGAGACTGACTGTAAACATTATGTCTAGTCTTGTGGCAGTCAAGTACAGTAGGCATCCTACTAAGCTCATGTATGTTGATTCAGCTACCTTCTCGAAATCACTCTGGCTTGTCAACTTTTCACCAATAGCAGCTGGTGTGCTAGTTGTTTTACAATTCCGCATAGAGAACCTATTCAGGATTTTCAAGGCAAAAGCCTTTTGGCTTAAGAAAATCCCTTGTTGAGTCTGATATACCTCCATACCAAGGAAATAGGTCATTTCTCCTAAATCTGACATCTCAAACATGCTCTCCATTTTCTTTTAAAATCAGTCAACATAACATTGTTTCCTCCTATCACCAGCAAGTCATCCACATACAAAAAGACTATGAGCAGTGTTTCATCACCTTCCTTCTTCACATAAAGTGTTGGCTCACTGATGCTTCTC
The DNA here is from genome assembly GCA_005393395.2 of Gossypium australe. Taxonomy (NCBI): domain Eukaryota; kingdom Viridiplantae; phylum Streptophyta; class Magnoliopsida; order Malvales; family Malvaceae; genus Gossypium; species Gossypium australe. The sequence continues at coordinate 114,862,993 of CM016617.1, read as the reverse complement.
TCAAACCCCAAGCTTACAAGATAGGTGTCGATTCTGTCATACCAGGACCTTGGTGCCTATTTTAAGCCATACAAGGCTTTTCTTAGCTTGAATACTATGTCTCCTTCACCAGCAACCTTAAAACCATCTAGCTGTTCAACAAATATCTCCTCATCAAGAAAGCAGATTTTACGTTAAGTTGATGTATTTTCCACTGCTTTTGAGCAACCAGTGCAACCAGTAATCTGATAGTGTCAAGTCTAGCTACTGGTGCAAATGTCTCAAAGTAATCAATCCCATACTTCTAACTGAACCCTTCACTACTAACCTTGCCTTCAGCTTGTTTAAAGTTCCATCAGCATTATGCTTAGCTCGAAACACCCATTTTACTTCTATGACCTTCCTATTAGTTGGCCTTCCAACTAACTCCCAAGTCTGATTTTTGTGAATCATGCTCATTTCATCAAGTATAGCTTGCCTCTATCCTTCTTGAGCTTGAGCTTCTTCAAAACATGTTGGTTCCAAAGTAGCCACATATACCCTCTCATATATTTCAGTTAGTGGTCTGGTTCCCCTAACTGGTTCATGATCAATGTCCATTTTAGGATCATTTTGATCAACTTCAGTATGCTCTATCACCAAGTCTTCAGCAGTACTTTCAGGTTCACTTTTTTCCCAATTCTAGATTGATCTTTCATCAAACACATCTCTGTTCACAAAGACTTTGTAGGTTATGGGATCCAGAATCTTGTAGCCCTTTTTGACACTACTGTAGCCCACTAAGATGCCAGGCTGAGCCTTCGCTGCCAACTTGACCCTCTTGACTACAGGAATGTGAGCATAACAAATGCAGCCAAAGATATTCAGGTGAGCAACTGATGGCTTGAACCCAAACCAGGCCTCAAATGGTGTTTTTTGAAATAAAGCCTTGGTTAGTAGCCTATTTTAAAGATAGACTGCAGTATTTACTACCTCAGCCCAAAAACTCTTAGGCAAATTCCTATCAAACATCAAGCATCTAGCTATATCCATCAAAATTGGATTCTTCCTCTCACTGACACCATTTTGCTGAGGTGTGTAGGTGTTTGTGAGCTGGTGTTTAATGCCAGATTCATCACAAAATCTTTGAAACATTACAGAAGTGTACTCTGTGCCATTATCTGACCTTAGTGTCTTGAGCTTACAACCTGACTGAGTTTCTGCTGCAGCCTTGAATTTCCAGAACACTGAGGCTACTTCTGACTTAAGCTTTAGAAAGTAAACCCAGCAGAACCTTGAATAATCATCAATGAAAAGGATGAAGTACATGCTGCTATTTAAGGATTGTGTCTTTATGGGGCCACACATATCAATGTGGACTAACTACAGCTTTTCTGAGGCTCTCCAAGCCTTGTTTAAAGGAAATGGTAGTCTAGCTTGCTTTCTTAACTGACACACTTCACAAACATCCTCCTTTTTAACTGATTTTATGAAGTTTTCAACCAAGTCCCTTTTGGTCAACTGATCTAAAGACTTAGAGTTGACATGGCCCAACCTTTTGTGCCACAATGGATTCATCTAAAGCAGTTGTGTAGGCACAAACTGAGTTCTTGTTCCAATCAACAACAAAGCTTCTGTCAGTCATGGTTACTGACATGAGCTTGGATCCACTTGGATAACTAATCAGGCACTCCTTGCCTTTAAAAACTACAAAGTATCCCTTTTCAAGCAACTGAGAAATACTAAGCAGATTTCTATCAATTTCAGGTACTAACAGAACATTAGAAACAAGTTTGGTACCTATAGGAGTGTCAATCAGCACATCTCTCTTGCCTTCTGCTTGAATGTAATGTCCATTGCCCTTTTTTACTCTTGTGTTGAAGGATCTGTCAATGCTTTTAAAAATAGTAACATCAGGTGTCATGTGGTTTGTGCAACCACTGTCAATCAGCCACCCTTTTTTGGTTTTTCTTCTAATGGCTGAGTAGGAGACAGCAAAGACTTGTTCTTCCTTATCACAACCTTATTTTGCCACTTGAGCTTCAGCTCTAGGCTGTTGAGGCTGGTTTTGCTTCTTCTTACCTTTGTTTCTGCAAACCTTCTCAACATGGCCTATCTGTTTGCAATTTTTGCATTGCACATCAGGTCTAAACCAGCAATTTGCTTTTGGATGACTAAGCCTTCTACAATGTGAGCAAGGTGGATATCTTCTTCTTTCTCCATCTCTTTTAGGCTTTTCTAACCAAGTCTTCTTCCCTTTATAGCCAGAGGAGCTCGAGGTTAGTCTAATCTTGGCTTGAAAGGCACTTTCTTGATACTCTTCCTGTCAACTGGCTCTTCTTTGTTCCTAAGCATAAAGGGCATTGATTAGCTTAATCAAAGAGATGCTTGAAAGATCTCTTGAATCTTCTAGGGAAGAGATTTTGGCTTCATATCTTTCAAGTAAGGTTGAAATAACCTTTTCCACTATTCTAGCTTCACTGAATTGGTCCCCAAGTAATCTGATGCTGTTCCCAACAGACATAATTTTGTCTGAATATTGCTTAACTGTTTATGCTTCCTTCATCTTCAAATTTTCAAAGTCCCTTCTCAAATTCAAGAGTTGTTGCTGTTTTGTTCTTTTAGTTCCTTGAAACTCCACCTTGAGCCTATCTCAAGCCTGTTTTGGAGACTCACTGGTCATAATCCTAGTGAAAATTAAATCTGACACACAGTTTTGAATGCAAGGCATTACCTTGTACCTCTTGGCTCTATCATCAGAGTGTTGCCTGATCTGAGCTACTGTGGGGTTCGCTCTCAAGGGTGGTGGTTCAACATCAGCATTGACAACCTCCCACAAGTCAAACGCCTGCAGGTAGGTCTTCATTTTCACTACCCAAATGTGGTAGCCTTCACCATTGAACACTAGTGCTGCAGCTTAAGAGAAAACGGATGAAGACATCATTTTGAGGATCGAAAAAGAGAAAGGTCCACTAAGAAATCAGCTCTGATACCAATTGTAGGAACTAAGAAAACATAATAAGAGAATTTGACAAAAACTTAAGCTTTAAGCTTCGATGTCTTGCTGAAGAAACAAGAAAATTCACCCAAAGGTTTGTGAACAAAATGCTTAAGTAAAGACCAAAAGAAGAAGAATTTATCTGAAATATTTCATTACATTTTAATGAAAGCACAATGGCATTACATATACCAAGTGATCAGCTTGTCAAAATGAGAAAATGTTACCTAAACACATACCTAACTCTTCTAACAAGTCTTAAAACTTATAAAACCTTGCTTGCACTCTTAGTAAAGCTGATTTATCAATCTATCAGCACCCAATTACATCAAGCATATCAACAACTTAGTTCAAATTTAACTAAGTAACAAAACATTAACTTGAAAGTAACAAAATGGCAACATAAGCTTCAACTGCAACTTGCATGCCTCGGACAGCTTTGGTCTGCATGGAAGCCATTTTCAATAGTAATCCTTGCAAAGGTTGAAATGATTTCATAAAATTCATCCATTATAATGTTCAAAGCAATGAAGTACTGCTCAAGGAAAACTTGGATTTCATGGAAGAAATTAGAGATCATGTTGAAACTCGATTAATGGCTCATGCATAGCAAGTTGTTAATTATTACAACTCCAAAGTTCGAAACAAATAGTACCAAGTGGGAGATATAGTCATGAAAAACACTAAATCTAACCTGTCAACAGCCCAACGAGGCAATATAACACTAAATTAATAGGGCCATACAAGGTTGTGAAGAAGATAGGGTTCAGGGATATCAACAAGGACATCGGGATAGGAAGCTTGTACCGCAAACATGAATGCCAAACACTAAAGAAACTTCTATATTTAAGAAAATGTAAGCCAAATTATATGCTTCCATTTCTTACAATCTTTTTCATGCCTCTGTTTTGCAACATCTTATACACAATATCATGCATGAGAGAAAATGAATGAAAGCAATAGAACAAAAACATAATATTTAGATATCTTGTTAGGAATACTTAGCAAAATTTATCAATTTGCATAATTTCAAATGGTCTAACCATTAATTATGGCACCTTCCGTTAATACAATTTAATATGCTTAATATCAATAAGTTCAACTGTGAACAGTGGCACCTTTCATTGATACAACTCAATTTGTGTAATACCAAATGATTCAACCATGAAGAGTGGATGTTCTTATAATTCAATTTGTATAATATTAAGTAGTCCAACTGTGAATGATGGCGCCTTACGTTAATACAATTCAATTGGTGTAATTTTGAACAGTACAACCGTGAACGGTGACACCTTTCAATCCTCCAGGTTGAACTACAATCTAAATCACACCTTTAGTATTTGAAAGCAAACAACATAAAGACATTTACATCACTCAACTACGCAATAAGAAAGTCCATGTAAAAGACATAATTAACAAGGATGCATAGACAACAAAAGGGAGCAACAAAGAGTAAAGTTAGACAATAGTTCATTTCATTGAGTAAAATAAGTATGTACATGAAAAGAAATGGGATATATAAAATAATACCTCGGGGCTAATCTAAATCTACAATAATCTTTTCCACAGTCGGGGAAGTCAAAGAAGAAAGGACATTATCTGGAGCAGTGTTTATAGGGTTCGTAGGATCTGAAATAGAAACATGGATAACAAGATCGGCCTCAGATGGATTATCCCCTTTACTAATAGGAACGAAGGGTCCTTCAATGGTAGGTCCATCCAAGAATCAACTCTATCCCATTTTCATCCTCCACCTCTTCACCTACACTAAACTCCAAGTCTAGCTGATGGGTATTAAGTGAGGCATCACCCTTATCTTTATCTTAGCTTGGAATTTCTTCCAAGCCTCCCCCAAAAGGGCCATTACATCAAACTTTAGACCCATCACATTTTTTGTGGCCACGTAGCAAGCCCTTCAGTTTAACCCAAACAGGTCATGCAGGTTAAAAGCCACTTGGGCTGCTAAGACGAAGCTATCTCTAAAAAAGGGGTTTAGAGTATGCTTGGCCTCATCAAAAATTTCTAAGTCATTGGCCCTAACCATTTTCTTTTGTTGGAGATCGTTTTTCTCTTGTTGTAGTTATTTACCCCACTCCCAGAAGGCTCTCTCTGACTCAACTATCTAACCACAGGTTGCTCATACTAAGCCCGACACCTCTCGTTGTGCTCATTAAGTTTGTCTCTCTCCCTCTGTAAGGGGACCACAAAACCTCCAAATATTCCATCAAACCCTCTGAAACTCAGCATCCTCCCGAGCCTTAGTAGCAACAACATCAGCCTTGCCTTTAACCCTCTATAACTTCTCTTTCTCCCCCTCTCTATCCAAGTATTTCTAATTTAAAGCAGTTACCTCTTATGCAGCCTTCTCCAAAACACCTTAAAGTTTCTCTTTCTTTTCCTTCAGGGCTAGGTAATGCCCTAAAAAATCATTTAATGCTACCCAAGCCCTCCAAGTAGTGGCCACAAAGGGGTCACCTGTCCCAATGAGAGGAACAGTGACAAATTTCGGGCCCGTAGAAATTAGTAAAGGTGGGAGGCTCCATTTGAACTGCAAACACAGCATGTACACATACTTTAAGTCATCTACAATAATCAATGAATGTAAGGAATTATCCAGTATTTCGTACAATATTTTTCGATGGCTATATATGTAAATTATTTAAGAAATTCAGTTTTTATGGATTTGATTATTTTTTGACTATTGAGAAGCCATTGTAAAGCATTTTGAGCCATTTTTAAAGTTTAGGGCTTGGTCAGACAAAAATATGAGTTGATGGGTAAATGGTAATTTTTCCAGCAATAAGATTTTATTCATTTGAAACATAATTATGATTAAATATTTCTAATTTGAGGTGTACACGGTGATGAGTTGATAGTTTGGTTTCTAAAAATAACTTTTTCCTTATTAAAAAAAGACGGACACATGTTAAAAAAAAGCTTTAACCGTTTACCGTCAACACTTGTTTTCTAAATTACCAAAATATTAAAAGGAGTAAAAGAACCCCCACCACTAACTAGCTTGTTTGGTCGGCTAGATTGAAAGAAGAGGAGAAGAAGATAGTTTTCTATTTTAATCTTCTCTTCTCCAAACTCTTTAAATCCTCGCCATTTTCTTGTAGAAATAACATCTAGAAATCATATTGGAGCCTTCTTATTCTTCATTTTCACCATCATCTTCATCACCCATACTTAGGGCTTTGGATGGCTCATGAGAGAAATTTAGGTTAAAGTGATGAGGTAAAAATTAAGAAAATCAAGTAGAGAAAGGGGATCTCAACAAAGGTAAATAGAATATTGTTGATTGAAGTGGAAAGTGATGAGCTTTCCATCCTTTTGTTAGATTTGGAGTAAGTTCTCATGGAACTTACCATGATTATCTTGTCTAGGTATTAATTAAAATATTAATATAGTAAATATTAAATTAAGAGATTAAATGTAATTTACATAACAATTATGTTGTAGTTGAGTTAAGTGAATTTTACTTGAATGGTCATTGATTGAGGAATATGAATGCTAAACACTAATTGTGGCTCTAAGTAGATGTTTTTTTTTTTTGTGTGTGTGTGTGTGTGAAAATATGACTATAAATGTACATGAGTGGTATAAGGGATTTTTGTGTTGGAATGTATATGTTAATTATTGTTAAAGGTTATGTTATTCCAAAAAGCTATCAATGAATAGTACAGATGTGAAATATGAAATTTTAGTTATGATAAGATTTGATTCAATATTGACATGCTTATGTGGAAATCTTGGATGTGTGAAGTATATCATTAAGGTCTATAAGCTTTTAAAATACTTGAAATTACATATATATATATATATGCTTAATCATGTAAAATGCCCTTGTAAACTTAGTATAAGGGCTAGGATACGATTTTCATGCCAATAAGGATTATTAGCACTTGAACGGGTTATGTGGAGATTTGGAGCTCTTTTACATTACCATGGCTTGACATTTCAATGTGTTCTCTTTTAAGAACCTTGGTTGTATGTGTTAGAGCAGTGTTAGTGCTATATCTTGGTTGTATGGGTAAGAATGCATAATTAGTGCAACATTTATATATACTTATTTGGTTTTGTGGGATGGAATTCTCGAGTGTTCAAGTCTCATTTTACTAAGGTTATGGTGGGTCAAATAAGAGGAATGAACTTAAGAATGTTAATTAAAGATAAAATGTATATTTGAAAATCATGTAGGAAAGAGTGAACTTGTGAGGCTATGAATTGAACTAAAGCATGTTTAATACTTCTTGCTTATATGATGAATGATGTTGACAATATCTTTATGAGATTGTACATATGAAATGTTACTTGTCACTTTTATTTTTAGAATCATTTTAACACTTCTTGCTTTATATTTATGTTTACCTTTGTCCAATGGATAACTATTACCTTAGATAACTCCTACAAAGGGCAAGGGAAGTATGGAAATTTCTATTTGGACTTACTAAGCAATTACACTTACACACTGTTGTTTTTTGCGTGTAGGTTGCATTTTCGGATCCTCAAAGCCAACACCCTTTTTGGAGCATCACATTATCATCAAGACAACAAGAGTATGAAATTCACGTATTTTTGTATTGTGGTATGTACCTAGGGCATCCACATGTGTAAATATGCTTATTTCATATGGCATTGAGTACTTGAAGTATTATTTGTGATGTAGTTGTTAAAGGCTTAATTATTTTATTATATTTCATGTGTAGAAAAATTGCACTTTGCATGCATGCAACTAGCTTGATTTTTTAATTTAACTCATTTTTAATGGTTTTATAATGGCCTTATTATGCTAGTATTGTTCATGAATTATTTGTTGGATAATGGTTTAAATTGAGCAAGTGTTAAGTCTCACTTGTACATAATTTTTCTTGAAGCATGTTTCATGGTGGCTTTCTTTAGAGGTGAATCAAAATGAGTTTTAGGTGTTTAGAACCCAAAAATTTGGTCCCTTTCACCTAAGGTTCAGTATCTATGGTATAGGCATCAATTCTCAACTTCAAAAGGGCCAAAATTTCATCCTAACTGCCCAAGGCCTGGTACTACTGTCAAGGGTATCACACCCTAACTCGACAAAATACTCATTTGGATAGTTCATGGATTTGGGTCTATTACCTAAGGCCTTAAATACTGATACCTGGGCACTTGATAGTACTCCTACAATATTTTGTTGAGATTGAGCCATCCAAGGCTCGTATTCGGTCCCGGACACTTGCAAACAACTATAAATTGATTTAAAATGATTTAAACATCATTTTAAAATTAGAAATTGATTTTATATATTTTCTATGATTTTATAAAAAATTAATATTTAATTTCTTAAATAAATTCAAGATTTTTTTTCATGAATGTGTTTCGATGGCATCTCATTTCTGTACAAGTCATCAAGACGGGTGAGGGGTGTTACATGGTTAGCCTAAGGCCAACACTTAAAACAGTAGCACTACCAGGGACGATTCAGGCATAAGTCCCCAAGGACCCCTAAGATGCAAACATTATGACATAAGCACTAAAAGAGGCCCCAATCACCCCTTCATTCGTAATAGTAAGAACATTCTTGAAGATCACAAAGGGTGGCAACCACAGAGGGAGCCCCTCGCTAATAGAGAAGTGTAGTTTTCAGCCTTTTTCCTGCTTGTGTCCATAGCAGCACTACTTAAAATGGAGTCTATAAAATTTTAGTCCATCCCTCTTACGTTAGCATTAGAAGTATCTACCAAAAAAACACAAAGTAATAGTTAGAATTGAAACAACAACTCAAAATAGAAAGTCATGAAAGAGGATAACTATGGAGAAAAAGGAATAACTAAAGCATCTGGCCCCTTCCAAATTATCAATCCAACCTAAGTTTGTCCACTCCCTCCACTATATAATGTAATACATCCATGACCATTTCCATCATAGGGACATCCAAAGGAACCTCCTCTTCGTCTGAGGAAATTTCAATCAGAGGAGTTGAACTATTAGCAGTCATTTTCTCACCTAAGGGCTGAGTAGCAGAGGGTACAACAAATAGTTCAGCAAGCCCTACACCACCACTAGCAGCAATTTTAGTACCTTTAGTATTGGCAGACTCAAAAGCCCTAAACCCCTTCACCACCCTTTAGGCACCACCCCCATTATCTCCTTCTCCACCCTTTGGAAGGTCTAAGGGCACCACATAAGCAACACCTTCCAAGAACCTCATCTACAATCCGGGAACAGGCTAAAATGTACTATGAACTTTAAGGGTTTAAAAGCCAACCCTAGTTAAATTTGAAATACTTTTTCGTCATAGCCAATTGGCCAAGCGTAAGTATAAGGTACCTTCTTATAAGTTTTTACAATCCTTCTACGAAATCACTGCTCCTGAAACCATTTAAGCTAATCCCAAATAGCTTGTTCTTCCACACTTTCTAATGGGTGATATCGCAAGGTACAATGATGAGTTGCCTTCTATAGATCATCAAACTATTTCTAGGAACTCCTCATACGCCTCTAAAGAGGGTTTGAAGCTATAAAGGTCATTTGGAGGTATAGTGAACTCAAAGCTATCCTTAAACTTTAACTCTAATGTGTTATGTCTATCTATGCTACCCCTCCCAAATAATAAGTTCTCAATATGGGGGATTGTAGGGAAACGTGCTTATATTGTAGTAAACATGTAACTGTTTTCTATTTCTTTGAACGATGAATAAATAAATAAAGTTAATTTCACATTTCACTATTATGTCTTTTTTATTTTTTGTCTTTCATATTTTGCATGCATAGCGAAATTGTGACAAGCAAATATTAGCTTATTGATTGTTTAAGTTCAAATTGAAGATAAGTGGCATTATAAGAACGTTTACATTGCGAGAAAGATAACTTACTTTAGTAGATAATCTAAATGAGTCTGTAATCCCGTAAAAGAATCAAAGTGAGCATTTGATTCAAATACTGAGAAGGATTATTATGTCGTCTACAATTCCAATTGTGGAGATGGCTAGTCATGGCTATTAGAGCAGTTGACTCCATAAGTAGAGACATGGATGTACTCATCAGTAGAATGATAGATTGGACAGGACCCAAGATAAATTAATTCTGAATCCATTTGTGAATTAATTCACTTGTAATGCTCATGGTGTGATTTACCTAAATCCTAAGTTAGTCACTGACCATGTTGTTAACTTAGAAGGATCAACTCAAAATCGTCGATAGGGAGGTTGAATTGGCCTTTGAGAAATTTTGGTGGAAGTAATGAAAAATATGCAACAAAGAACACAAGGATTTATAGTGGTTCGACCCAATTGCCTACTCCACAACCTTAGCTTACCACAACTAAGGATTTCCCCAAATTCACTAATTTGGAAACCTTTGAGGACAAAATTTAACCTTATAATCTCTCTTAAGATTTATGCCTCAAATCTTAAGATACAACTCCCTTAAGGTTTCTACCCAAACCTTAAGTTACAAACCCTCTCTCAAAGAGAAACAAATAAAGCAAACAAAGAAACAATCATTACAAGATTAGGATGTTTGTCAATTAAACACAAATACAAAGAAGAACACTTGAGCTAAATGAATACAATGAAAGCTCACAAGTGTTTACAAGAAAATGTATGAAAGAATTAAGCTCTAAGTTGTTTTAATTGATCTTTAAGCTTTGCACATGTCTCTTGTTGTTGTTAAACCTTTAGAAGATGGTATTTATACCCTCTAATTGATTTCCAACCGTTGTGGTTGTTGTAGAAGTGAATGTAGCCACTGGGGATGAAATACTAGGTCATTAACTTCACCTGCAGCAACAAGTATCGATACCTACTAAAAGGGTATCGATATTTTTTTGTAATTAATATTGATTTCAGTGATCGTTAGAGTAGGAATATCAATACCTTAGGAAATATATTGATACCTTAAGAAAAGTATCGATATTGGATCGATACCTACCAGGATTTGAATATGGCAGAATGTCAATGTGGTATCGATTATCAAAAGGGTATTGATATCTTGTAAAATATTGATACTTAGACAAAAAGTATCGACACTTTTTTTCCTAGAGCAATTCTATCTTGTTTGAAAATGGTTACAACATATTTGAAAATGTTTGACTCAATTGAAACCATTTCAACTTGATTTTTATGAAATTACTCAACTAGACTTTTATTCAAAAAACTTCAATTTATTATATCAAAACATATTATCCAATAAAGCTTAGTTTAACAATCTCCCCCTTTTTGATATAACACAACATTTTGTATTTTTTTTTTTTGAATATATTGCTCCCCCTTAATAAAAGTCATTTTCAATTTAAGCTCCCCCTATATAAAAATCATTTTCAATTTAAGGCATAAACATCTGGAGCATAATGTGACATTCATTTTGCTTTGAAAACATAGTCACTAAAATTGGCATATAAGCAATCAATCAACCATAAAATTTACCTTTCTCTTCTCCCCTTTTTTGTTATATAAAAAAATCAAGTACAACTTAAGAGGAAAAGAATGTGGTTAGTCCAAAGTCGGATATATTAAAAATAAAAAACAAATGAACTACCATACCAAATAACATTAAGGTGCAATCACATAGAATTTGCATTTGTTCACCTTGAAGCAATGCACCTTACCTACAAACATAGAATTAAGTTTTTGGTACCCAATATCTTTTGGGTCCATAATCATTAGTCTTCAAAATCCTAATCCCTTTAAGTATCCATTTTGAAAGAGCTACCTTGTCTTAAGTAACACATAAGTCCTTTAGGTACACATACACTTTTAACAAGTTTTCCCTTGTAAAATCTTGAGGGACCTCTATGTTTATAGAATGTAAAGCTATTTGATAAACCTCAATTTATACATATTTTAACCCCATGCTTGGCTTATTTTTGGATGAATTTTTATTAGATTTGATAAATTCGATGCTCCTAATCCTTTAATTTCATGTTTTACACTCAGGACAGCTTAGGGAGCCGAAAAGAACGAGAAACGGGCCAAAAAGGGACAAAATGGGCCTACCTCGGAAATCAACACGGCCTGGACTTCCACACACGAGTAGACCACAGATTTGAGCACGGCCCAAGCCATCACACACGGGCGTGTCCCTGCCGAACCCAAGACTAATTCTATTCGAAAAAGGCTACTTGTAGGCTAAGAAAGGTGTTCCAAAGCCTATATAAACACCCTAGGGCGCAACCTAAAAGGGGACGCTGAGTAGAAGGTAGAAAATACTCGAAGACAGCCATCGGGAGCAGTTTGGAAGGAGGATTTCCATCAAGACTAAAGATCTCCTATCAATTTCTCTTGAAGTTTTTGGGTTTTCTTATGTTTTGTTGTTTTCCTTATTTTAAGATGTTTCCCTCTATCAGTATGAACTACACCTCTCAAATACCGGAGGGGATGAAACCTAAGACAGATCTTATTATTATTTGATTTATAAGATAAATACTTGTCTTATTCTTAATTGTGAGTTCTTATTCTTGTATTGATAATTCAGGTTATTAATTCAAGTCCAACGTGCTTATTCAGTGGAGCAAAAGTCCCTGTTTAAGAGTAGATCAACACAATTAAGCGGGGTTGATTGCAACCTTAGAAATAGGGTGAAAAAATTCTACCAGATTAGAGTCAAATCTAACAGGGGAATCCATAAATCGAGTTAATGCGACAATAGGGGTTTTAATTAGAAAGAGATTTCAATTAATCAACCTAGAGTCAGTTGTTTTTAGTCTTGAAAGAGATATTAACATATTTCAGGGATTTCTACGGATTAAGTCAAGTGAATAAATCGTATGAATCAAAAGTAATAAGAGAAGTCTAGGTGGATTCTTCCTTAGGTATTGCCTATCTCATAAAGTTGTCTAAAAGTATTTACCCAATTCATTCTCTGTCGTGCTTTTTAATTATTTTAGTTTAAAAAGAAATCACTCCAATTCTTAGGCTAGATAATAGAAAGATAGTAATTACTAGTACTATTGGTCCTTGTGGATACGATATTACAGGTCTTACCATAACTATACTATTGAACAATAGGTGCGCTTGCCTTTATTGTGGTCATAGTTAGTTAGAGACACATCACTATTTTTAACAAAAAAATTTTTTTGAATTTTCTCCTTTTTCAAAAACTTTGCTAAAGTGAGCTTTTTCGCTCTTAAGCAACTCAAGTTGCTTTTGATAATCCTCTTGAACTTTCGAAAGTAAATTATGCAAGTCAAAATTTTTCTTTTCAAAGTCATTAATAATTTCTTGAATTTTTTTTTCCTTTCTCTTCAAGTTCATGATTGGTTTTGAAAAGTAAGTCATTTTCATTTCTCAATTTTGAAACATTTTTCTTGTGTTTTGACATCATGACTTTAAATTCCAAACCCAATTCATCATAGGCATCTTGCAACTTATCAAAATAATAATAATTTAAACTAGATGAGATAGAAGTTACCTTAGGATCATTTATGACCATAAGGCATAAGTTGGCTAATTCATCATCAGATGAATCTTCATCACTCCAAGCAGCAACATAGGCCTTTTGTTTGCCAGACCCCTTCTTTTTAAGTTGAGGATAATCATACTTGATATGTCTCATTTCTTGTACTCATAGAAAATAATGGGATCTTTCTCTTTAGTAGATTCAAGCTTGAGTCATTCCTTCTTTTGAAATTCTCTTCCTCTGTTGGACCTCATGAATCTCTTAAATCTTCTAGCAAACATCCCTATCTCTTTATCTTCATCCACCTCTTCACTTGATTCACTATCGTTATTAGTGGTTGATTTTAGAGCTTCTTCTTCATAACTCTTTCTTCTTAACTCCCTTTGTTAACCCTCGTCTCATGTGTAAGAAAAGAACCGATGAGCTCATCCAATGACAAAATTTCTAAATTCTTTGCATCTTTAATTACGGTCACCTTGGCGTCCCATGATGTAGGTAAGCTATGAAGCACCTTCCTTACAACCTCTTTATTTGGATAAGTCTTCCCATTAGACTTTAATCCATTTACGATAATTGTAAATCGATCAGACATCTCCTTGATATCTTCTTTGGGCTTCATCTTGAAAGTTTCGTAGTCGAGAGTAAGGATTCCAAGTTTAGACTTCTTCACTTGGCTAGTGCTTTCATGGGCAAATTCAAGCTTGTCACATATCTCCATGGCGTTTGAACAAGCCGAAACTCTACTATACTCATCCGGACCAAGTGCACAAAATAAAGTATGCATTGCCTTGGTATTTTGTTGCATGTTCTTCCTATCTTCATCATTCCATTCATTCTTGCTTTTTAGAAAAAAAAAATCTTTCATTCTTTCTTTTGAGGTATGGTTGGACCATCTGTGATGATGTCCCACATGGCATAATCATTGGCTTGTATAAACAAAGTCATTCTAGTCTTCCAATAAGAATAATTTGCACCATTGAAATAAGGAAGTCTATTGATGGATTTAGACTCACCAAGGAATATTGACCCAGAATTAGATGTCATTGTTGTCGAATGAGTTGGTGATCATTTTGAGCTTCTTCGAGGATCTTATCTTGGCTGTTAAACCATCTTTAGAGGCTAGCTCTGATGCTAATTGTTCGCTCAGAAGGATCAACTCAAAATCGTTGATAGGGAGGTTGAATTGGCCTTTGAGAAACTGTGGTGGAAGCAATGAAAAATCTATAACAAAGAACACAATAATTTATAGTGGTTCGGCCCCAATTACCTACTCCATTACCTTAGCTTACTATAACTAAGAATTTCCCCAAATTCACTAATTTGGTGACCTTTGATGACAAAGTTTAACCTTACAATCTCTCTTAAGATTTACACCTCAAATCTTAATATACAACTCCCTTAAGGTTTCTACCTAAACCTTAAGTTACAAACCCTCTCTCAAAGAGAAACAAATAAGCAAACAAATAAACAATCCTTACAAGATTAGGATGTTTTCCAATTAAGCACAAATACAAAGAAGAATACTTGAGCAAAATGAATACAATGAAAGCTCACAAGTGTTTACAAGAAAATGTATGAAAGAATTAAGCTCTAAGTTGTTTTGATTGATCTTTAAGCTTTGCACATGTCTCTTGTTGTTGTTAAACCTTTGGAAGATGGTATTTATACCCTCTAATTGATTTCCAACCGTTGTGGTTGTTGTAGAAGTGAATGTAGCCATTGGGGATGAAATACCAGGTCATTAACTTCACCTGCAGCAACGAGTATCGATACCTACTAAAAGGGTATCTATATTTTTGTAATTAATGCTAATTTCAGTGACCGTTGGAGCAGGAATATTGATACCTTAGGAAATATATCGATACCGTAAGAAAAATATCGATACTGGATCTTACCTACCAGGGTTTGAATATGGCAGAATGTCAATTTTGTATCGGTTATTAGAAGGGTATCGATATCTTGTAAAATATCAATACTTAGACAAAAAGTATTGATACTTTTTTGTCCTCTAGCAATTCTATCTGTAACACCCCAAACCCGGCCCATACGTTTCGACCAGATCTAGTATGCTACGGGTTGAACGTTAAAATCTTTTGCTAAGTTGGTTTTATAAAATCATAAGTTATTAGGCAATATTTGAATAAATAAGTGACATTTGAAAAGAAACCTTGTATTATTATTATTTGGTATAAATAAAACCCTGACATAAATTCATAAGTTGCAAATATTAAAAAAAACTACTTAGGCAAATATAAACTGTGGGGCCTTATTACCTAAATATTCCCAAAACAAAACTTAAAGGAAAACCGAAAATAATCTATAGAAATAAAAACTTGATGGCCCCTCGAGTCCGTCTCGGCTCCCATGTCCACGATCTACTACTCATCTGAAAAGTTAGGGAAAAATAATAGGGGAGTCACCAAGACTCAGTGTGTAAATCCCGAAAACACATAAAAGGCTTGGGCCCACAAACACATTATGAGCCCTGGCCCATACACAATGGCAACAATCATAATCACATGACAGATAATAAATGATGCAAAGCCCAACCCATCCTAGAATTCCATCCTCTACACACCAACCCTTACCAACCATCACACCTTGGGGATTTCTACAATCAACCCACCAACCGCTACACACCATATCGACAGTCATACTGCCTACTCCTTATCAATCAGGAATTTTAACGTGGTTTTCTACCACCGATCACCAAGTGACCTAACATTTCATTACGTGGGTTTTCTACCACTGATTAGCAAGTGACCTAACATTTCATTACGTGGGTTTTCTACCACCGATCACCATGTGACCTAACATTTCATTACGTGGGTTTTCTACCACCGATCACCATGTGACCAATCATGCTCTTCCCTTTTCCATATCAAACCCATCCCATGCATACATTCATGCAAAATTAAGCAATATACTACCTAAGAGATTTCAGTCTTTCACATACATCGATACACATAGAGAAGTTTCTATGGCACATACCTGGCATCCTTTGCCTACCCTTTCTGGGTAACCCGTCTGTTCATACAGCCTATTTTTCGGCTTTTAACCATCACATATATATACATACAGATTATTAGTGTGTTTAGAGATCTACACACCTGATTACCGTTAGAACGAGACTTTCTAAGTCAATGTTATCCGTAGCCAACACAGCTGCTATCTGCCCTATTGTTGTTCAGAGGCTTGAAATCCCGAAAAGTGATATGAGATTTAGGAACTAGTGTTTCCGGCTTTTAGATCTAAGAGATCTTACTAGAGAAGATTCGACTACTCCCAGAGGATTCTGGCTTTTTACGAAAATCAGGAAGAAAAGATGATTAGAAGAAATCTTTAGAGATTCGGCTTTTAGAAGAAAGAAGAGAAAAGAATAATGGAGTTTTCGGCTTTCAGAAGAAAAAAGAGAAAAGAACAATAGAGTTTCAGCTTTTGAATCAAAGTGAAGATGAGGGAATAGGGTTAGGAATTTCGGCTTCTACTTAGAGGAGAAGAGAAAGAAAAGATGGAAACCCTAAATGCCGAAAAATAAAGAAGAGAACCCTCCCTATTTATAGAAATTTCGGCACTTACCTATGAAAAACCGAAAGTGCCCTTCTTGATAACTAAAAATTAAGCAAATAAAAAGGGAAAATTCGGCACCCCTTTGCCATAAAGAAACCGATTTCTTCCCTCCTCTAGGTGATAGAATTTCGGCCAACACCTAGCCTTGCAGATAGCTCCTATCTTTTCTCTTTTTATCTTTCATATTATCAACTATAATATCTACATTATCCCATTAACATAAATCCTCCTATTTTTGAGCCTTGTTGCCATCCACTCCACCTAACCCTAATGCCAAAAATTAACCCTAATGCCAAAAATTAGCTAACTTAAATTAAATTAATTGGGCTCCATGAAACTTAAATTTGGGCCCCTTACTCCCTTGTGTGGCGTCACCTCCTAATATTGGGCCACAAGCCCACTTTGGTATTTTAAACACAGATACTACCTTTTAAACCCTATAATGCCCAAACAGATAATTTTAATTAAGGCCTCTACCGAAGCCTGAGCCCAATTTGGACCCCTAACACTTAGATTAACAAATTAAACATATCCACCCATTAAACGCATAGGCCTAAAAATTCAGGATGTTACACTATCTTATTTGAAAATGGTTGAAACATATTTGGAAATGTTTGACTCAATTGAAACCATTTCAACTTGATTTTTATGAAATTGCTCAACTTTTCTTTATTCAAAAATACTTTAATTTGTTATATCAAAACATATTATCCAATAAGGCTTAGTTTAACACATGCGTATGCAACTCATGTGCTTTGATATAAGTGGAGTCTTATGCTCTAAAGATGATCAAGCCCATAGCTGGTATGTTGAGTACATGACTTATATATGGCATGGCTTTACTAGCAATAATGGAATTTATAACTCAATTATAGAGTTAATGATATCCTCTCGTTGGCATTATGTGGATTGATAAATATGGAACGTGGTCACAGGTTGCTTGTTCTCGAATGAGCAATTTATCACAGTCATTTGTTTACAGTGATCACATTAATCATTAAGAAGACACAATGGTGACAATGAGATAAAATAGGTTTGTATTGAATGAACGGATTTAACTCGAAAGAATCCAAGATATCATATGAAGGTAACACACACATGATGAGGTCATTGGACAAAGCAATTGGATGAACTGCTTTCATAAAGAGTATACAATAAGGAGTTTTCAATCATGGTACTTATTGTGGACTGACTCCATGATTAAGTAATTGTGAATTATCGGAACGATGCTTTTGGACATAATTGCAATTACTAGAACCTAATTGTATATATCTGATTGGTCCCTCCGCTAGCTCAACAAAAGCTCAATCGAACTGCATTTGAATCAAAAGAAAATTCTATGACTTTAGAAATAATTTAATTAAGTCGATTTATTCGATGTGAAATTAAATTAGGTATTGTGAGAATTGTTCAACTAGAGAATTTGATTAAAGAATTTTCTTGAAAAATTAATTTGGAAAATCTAATTGATTTTTGGAAAATAAATTTTGATCAAGTAAAATTAAATTAATCAAATTAATTAAAATTAATATAATATTTTTGAAAATGATATTTTCAAGTCAAACAATTGGCCTAATGAGTAATTGAACTTGAAAATTGGACCTAAGATCGTAAATTGGGCCTGGGAGCTCAAAAAATCGAGATCAAGACCTAAAAACTGGTTAAACCGGTCCTAGTATGTGAATCCAGACCAACGGTCCAACCGGTGGCTAGACCGAACCGGTCAAGTCGTCACTAACTCGGACCGAACCAGCTCAGGGTGTTGTAAGGGTGTCGCACCTGCATCACCGGACACGGCGATGCCGGCGACTGCAACGATAATATTTCGACGGCCGACGGCAATTGGTCTCCGGTGATTGAGTAGTGGAAGTTACACTCCTACTGATACTCTACCAGAGAATTTGATTTTAGATTAATTATTCGAAAAATAATATTATTTTAATAGTTTAAAATTAAATTTAATTAATACTTATCTTAATAGTATTTTATTAATTTAATATTAAGATGATTATCTTAATATTAAATTTAATTTAATGTTTATCTACATTATTTTAATAAGATTTAATATTATATTTAATCAAATATTTATCTTGATAAATATTATATAATTTAATATTAAAGTGATTAAGTTTAATCATAGTTGAACTCTGTAAACTCTTCCTATATAAAGAGAGTCTTGGGTCATTATTTTACACACACTTGAATTCAAGAGAAAGTTGTAGAGAGAAAATTCTCTAAAGAGGTTATTTCAGAATATTTCTAGAGATATTTTTCTGATTTACAACTTGACCCAAAAGTTAAGAAAATTATGAAATTACCCCATTGGTAATTTTTGTGAATTTTTTTTAGATTCGAAGTGAGCCCATACTCAGTAGACGTGAGCTTAAGGATAGCGAAGAAGACTACTCGATCAAAGCGCTCATCCTCGACGAATCAAAAAGGTACAATTTTGATTAAGTGTTTATTACTTTAGATATCATAACCAAGATTTTGTTTTGGAAAAATTTTTAAAATTCTAGTTTTTCCCTAAATTTATTTTTCGCAGCGTTTTCCAATCCCATTTTTTCCAACAGGGATTCCTTGGTGTTTTGCAAAGTATAGTATCTTAAGATGGGTAGTCTAGTTAAGTTGTGAAAGCCTGTACAAGTTCTAGAAGACTCTCAAGTGAAGAAACTCCCTCTGTTTCAGACGCAAGATCATGAATTCTATCATGATCCACCAAGAAGATATTATAAGTTGTCCAAGAGTTATGTTGTAGTAATTGAGGACCTCATAAATAATAGGGTGGGTAGGCAAATGGAACCTTGCCTCCAGGATATATAGTGGTAAGTAGAACTCGACGTTGGAATAATCTGGTTAAGAAAACAGTTTTCAGTTCTAACAGAAGTTTAAAAAATTTGAAAACCGGCTCAATTTGTGATTTTTATAGCAATAACATTTTTTGCGAAAAATACATCTGTTTTGTGCAAAATGGATCTGTATCGTTCCCAACTTTCAACCGAATGACTTTCTCTATTATCCTTGTACCTCGAATTGTACCAAGTGTAGGCTCAAGCAACACAAACCAAACACAGAACAAGAAATGTTTTAGTTACTTTTAGTTGGAAAGTAATTCTCTCAATAGAAATCAACAGATTTTGTAATTCTCAGAAAATAGTATTTATTCTAAGAAAATAAATTCTCACTACTTTCTGGCAAAAAGAATAGCTCTACAAAATCATCTATTTATAAGGAAAGATAGGAGAATCATGGTTGAATAAGGGTTGCACAAATAATATTTATTTAATAGGAAACAGTCTCCTAGTAAACATTACTAGGGTTGTCGCCCCTCACTTATCATATGAGGGGAATTAGACCTCTCATGTATTTGTTCACATTATACGTACTTCCTGGACTTTTGACTTAACACTTTACAATTTAATCCAACCCAATATTTGTTTTTTATTTCCCAAAATAAATATTATTTAATTAATTTAATTCATCAAATTACTAAATTATTTTCTCAATTAAATGGTTTTCTCAATCGAATTCTAATTATGTTAAAGTCATGACAACTTTACTGGAAAAAAATCTATGAGGAAATATATATAATTTCCATATTCAATGGATTCATAATAACTAATTAATTTAATTTCATTTTCGAACTTCAATTATTTAATATAATTAAATAATAATTCAAAAACCCCAAATTAATTCTCAAGTCATTTCTATACTTAATGAGAAAACTTTTGCATTTGTGAATGCGACCCATTTCTATAATTTCATCATTTCAACTCTTCTTTGTTCATTTGATTCTACATGCAATTCATTTCTAGTTCCAACAAGCTAGCAAAGAAATTGATTTATATTAAGTTTCAACTTTTCGTCTATTAATCATAAACTCCTTTAGTCACGAATTCATTTCACTATACTATCACAATTGAGCTCTCCCTAATTACACACCATTACGAAGCTATTTAATCAGTACTCATCCAATGACGTTCTCTGTAACACCCTTCACCCGTATTCACGATCAGAATAGGGTTACGAGGTATTATCGATCAATACATATCATTTGACATACATAACTCATGCATTTATGCATCCATACTCAAATACCATTCAATCATATTCACATTGTCCCTTATAAGGGCCTACGAGGCCTTAAACAAGCTTTAGAAGTGGTTCGGGACTAAACCGATAACATATAAAATTCTTGGAAAACTTAGAAATTTTTCAATCATATAAGGGTCACACACCTGTGTCAACAGGCTGTGTGCCTCACACGGCTAGTAGACACGCCTGTGCCTTAGGCCATGTGGAAACAGGGCATACATACTAACTTGCATCACACGGCCGAGGACATGCATGTGTGCCAGGCCGTGTGAAAACTGGAGAGTATACTGAATTGGGTCACACCGCCAACCACACCCCCGTGTTTCTAGCCTGTGTGCCCTTCGAACTAGCCACACACACCCGTGTTCTAGGTTGTGTGCCATTTAGGAGGGGTATACTGACTTATACCACAAGGCCAGTCACACGCCCGTGTGTGAGACCGTGTGGAGCATACTTACTTCAATTTAATTTCAACACCAGGGGACACACGGCCATGTAACATGACCGTGTGTCACACACGGCTGAGACACACGCCCGTATCTCTGCCCGTGTGGACAAAAATAGGCCATTTGCAAAGCCAATTTGTCACCCTTTTTGCACATACCTACACAAGCTCATATGGTATCATTTTAAGTCACAAATATGCAGCCAAAGTTCATCAACCAATACATAATCATAACATATTCATTTCAAGCCAATACATAATCATAACATATTCATTTCAACCATTTCAATACTCAATTCCATATCATTTACCTATTCAAATACCAAACAATTTAACTTTCTTTTCTAAGCATAATTCACAAGTATAATTCATTTAGCATAACTAATCCAAACATTCATAACTAATTCAATCCCATTCATTCATTATGGTCTATTACCAAACATTAAAAGTAGAACCATATACACATTCATAAACATCATCAAGTTCATCATCTTATGCCAACTCAAATGGCCAAATACATATCCATCAAACATACCAAAATGACACAAGCCTATACATGCCATATACCATATATACATGACTCCAAAAGTACCAAACTAGATGATCGATAGTGCGATGAAGTCTCTAACGATTTTCGGATCCGAGCTAGCTTCGTAGAATTATAAAACATAGAAATAATCAAACAAAGTAAGCTTTAAGCTTAGTCAGTTCGTACGTGAACATGAAATAATCTCAACATTCATTAACAATTTAAAATAGATAATATCATAAACATTTAAGCAATCAACTCATGAGCTAACATAAATTTATTCATATCATCATTCACCAGTTCTTAACTTTCATTAGTTCAACACTCGAATAGTTTTTCGTACATACCTACACCGAGACATTTCTACTTCTCATCAACACTTTTATCAAACCACTTCGGTTTACAAATGTTTACGATACAATTTCATCAATTTTTCCAATGCCATGCTCCAACTATGGTCTTACACATACATTGCCAAGGCTCTGCCGTGATCTTTCGTTCACATGCCATAACTCGGTTACAGTTTTATTAATGGATTGCCATAGCCCTGCTATCGTCTTATTTGGCAACTTGCTTTACTCAATTCATACATTTCATTTATTTTCTCAACATTTATCAAATAGAATAACTACCATCTCAATTTTGTCCATCAACTAAATAGATACACATTTAAGTTCAATTATACGAACTTACCTCGTATCCGGAATTAACGGATTGGATCGACTATTCGAATTAACGGAATTAACGGACTAAATCTGAATTCTTTCTTTCTTGATCTATATGAATTCAAAATTGGCTTATTCAATCATATACTCTTTCAATTTAGTCCAAAACATACATTTAGGCATATTTGCACTTTAGCCCTTAAACTTTCACACTTTTAATAATTTAGTCCCTATTTCACAAATACACAAAATTCACATAATTTCATTATGCTCTAGCTTAGCCGAATTACCTATATGTTCCTAGCAGCCAATATCTTTCATTTATTTCATATTTCAACCCCTCAATTTACATATTTCACAATTTAATCCCTTTTTGACATTTTTATCAAAAATCACTTTACAAAACATGTAAAGCTATCATCAAGCTTTCATATTCTATAATCAATCATCAAATTACTCAAGTATTCAACAATGGCAACCCTAAAAATCTTTAACAATTTCAAAATCTAAGGTACGAGCTAGCTAAATTTCAAAGCAACGATCACAAAAACATAGAAATCATCAAAAATCGAGCTCAAACCTACCTTAATCAAGCTTAATGTGTGTTGAACCTTAAATAAGCAAAATGGCTTCTTTTTATTCTTCAATATTCAGCCAACATGAGAAAGATGAACTCAAAATTATTTTTATTTTATTTAATTCATTATAATTATGCTAATTACCATTATAACCTTAATGAATAAACATTAAAAACATATAATGGTTGTCCATAATAGTCCACTATCATTTAAAGTGGTCTAATTACCGTTTAAGGCCATCATATTTAAAAGCCAATGCCAATTGACAGCTTTAACTAATAGCATGCAACTTTTGCATTTTACGCGATTCAGTCATTTTTCTCAAATCGAGCAATTAAATGATAAAATTACATCACGAAAATTTCACATATTCATACTTTCAAGCTATAAAGACATAAAATAATATAAAAATATTTTTTTCGACATCAAATTCGTGGTTCCGAAACCACTATTCCGATTTAGCTAAAATCGGGCTGTTACAACTCTCCCCCTTTAGGGATTTTCGTCCCCAAAAATCTTACCAATGAATAGGTTCAGGTATAGTTTTCTCATAGCATCCTCGGGTTCCCATGTGGCTTCTTTGACCCCATGTAGATGCCATAATACTTTCACTAATTCAATTCTCTTATTTCTCAGCTCTTTGATCTCATGAGCTAAAATTCAAATTGGTTCTTCAACATATGACATATCAGTTTGAATTTCAACCTCAGTCGGGGAAATGACATGTGATGGGTTGGATCGGTATCGTTGAAGCATCGATACATGAAACACATTATGTATTTTCTCTAACTCAGACGGTAAGGATAGTCGATAAGCAACTGGCCCGATTCGCTCGATAATCTCATACGGTCCGATGAATCGCGGACTCAATTTCCCTTTCCGACCAAACCGCAATATCTTTTTCCACGGTAATACTTTCAAAAACACTTTATCCCTGACCTGGAACTCAATATCTTTCCGTTTTAAGTCTGCGTACGATTTATGTCAATCTAAAGCTGCTTTCAAACTATCACAAATCAATTTCACTTTTTCTTCTATTTCTCTGATCAGATCAACCCCGTGAATCTTATTCTCACTAAGCTCGGTCCAGTACAACGGTGTTCGACATTTACAACCGTATAGAGCTTCATACGGTGCCATTTTTATACTCGATTGAAAACTATTATTGTAAGCAAATTCAATCAACGGTAGATATTTTTCCCAGCTTCCTTCAAACTCAATAATGCAACAATGTAACATATCCTCAAGTATCTGAATAACTCGCTCGAATTGTCCATCCGTTTGCGGGTGAAACGCAGTGCTAAAATGCAGCTTTGTACCTAAAGCTTCTTGCAATTTCTTCCAAAATCGTGAAGTGAATCTCAGATCTCTATCCGCAATAATAGATAATGGCACTCCTTGCAATCGAACAATCTCTGAGATATACAACTCAGTCAATTTATCAAGTGAATAATCCGTACGTACAGGAATGAAATGAGTCGATTTCGTCAATCTATCAACAACAACCCAGAACGCATCTTTCTTTCTCAGATATAAAGGCAATCCTAATATAAAATCCATTTTTACTCTATCTCATTTCCACTTAGGAATCATAATAGGCTATAATAAACCGAACGGAACTCGATGCTTAGCTTTGATTTGCTGACAAATCAAACATTTCGAAACAAATTCTGAGATATCTCGTTTCATGCCATGCCACCAATAAATTTGTTTCAAATCAATATACATTTCCGTACTTCCCGAATGTACTTATAAACAACTACTGTGTGCTTCGTTTAGAATCTTTCGAATGAGCTCAAAATTTCTTGGTATAGAAATTCTATCACGAAACATCAAACAGTCATCAGGCCCTATTCGAAATTCTGAATCAAAAGTCAACTCACACTGAATTCGTTTTGCTTGCAATTCATTATCAAACTTTTGAGCTTCACAGATCTGCTGTAGAAATAACAGTCTCACTTTCAACTCAGCTATTAACAAACCGTCATTAAACAAAGCTAATTGTGTGTTCAAAGCTCGTAAAACGAATAAAGCTTTCAGCTCAAAGCATCAGCAACTACGTTTGCTTTCCCCGGATGATATTCAATTACTAATTCATAGACTTTTAACAATTCTACCTATCTCCGCTATCGCCAATTCAAGTCTTTCTGAGTCATTAGATATTTCAAGCTTTTGTGGTCGGTATAATGATGGCATTTCTCACCAAACAAGTAATAACGTTAGATTTTCAATGCGAACACTATCGCGACTAATTCAAGATCGTGCATCGGATAATTCTCTTCATGTGGCTTCAACTGTCTTGAGGCATAAGCTACAACTTTGCCTTCCTACATCAAAACACAACCCAGACCATTTAACGGTTCATCACTGAAAACTACAAATTCTTTACCTGACTCATGCTGAACTAACACTGGTGCCTCTATCAATAATGCTTTTAACTGTTCGAAGCTCTCCTGACACTTTTCTGACCACTCAAATTTAACATCATTTTGAAGTAATTGTATCATCGGAGTTGCAATCATTGAGAAGCCTTTCACAAATCGTCTATAATAGCCGGCTAGTCCCAGGAAACTACGGACTTCAAATACATTTCTCAGAGGTTTCCAATCTATAACAGTACAAACTTTGCTGGGTCAACTCGGATACCCGCGGCTGAAACTATATGTCACAAAAAACCAACCTCTTGTAACCAAAACTCACATTTGCTGAACTTTGCAAATAACTGTTTATCTCTAAAAGTTTGTACCAAAATTCTTAAATGCTCAAAATGTTCAGATTCATCACGAGAGTAAATCAAAATATCATCAATAAACACAACTACAAATCGATCTAAATACAGCCTGAAAATTCGGTTCATCAATTCCATAAAAATAGCAGGTGCATTTGTTAGTCCGAAAGGCATAACAAGAAATTTGTGGTGTCCGTTCCTTATTCTAAATGCAGTCTTTGGCACATCAGAGTCTTTAACTCGCAACTGATAATATCCTGATCACAAATCAATTTTTGAAAAGATTGTTGCCCCTTTTAACTGATCAAACAAATTATCTATTCGTGGCAAAGGATATTTATTCTTGATCGTCACTTTGTTGAGCTGCCGATAATCTATACACATTCTCATCGTGCCATCTTTCTTTTTCACAAATAACATTGGTGCACCCCAGGGAGAGAAACTTGGTCTAGCAAAACCTCTATCCGTCAATTCTTGCAATTGAGCTTTCAATTCTTTTAACTCTGTCGGTGCCATTCTGTACGGAGCTATCGATATCGGCGTAGTTCCTGTTACTAATTCAATACCGAACTCAACCTCTCTGATAGGTGGTAAACCCGATAATTCTTCAAGAAACACATCTAGATACTTGCACACAACTGGTATCAATTCAATCTTTCTTTCTGTCCCTTTCGTATCAAGAACATAAGCAAGGTAAGCTTCCCACCCCTTTCTCAGAAATTTCTGAGCTAACATATTCGAGATCACAACTGGCAAGCCATTCAGATCATTAGATTCAATTCTAATAGTCTCATTTTTCTGCATTTCAGTTATATTGTCTTTCGTTTACAATTTACTATTGCATCATGCATTGTTAGCCAATCCATACCCAGAATCACATCAAATTCATCGAACGGCAACAACATCAGATTAACCGAAAAATAGAAATCTCGATGCATCAACGGACAATTCTTGCAGACTTTGTCAACCAAAACACATTTTCCTAAGGGGTTCGATACTCTAATCACAAATTCAGTAGACTCTACAGGTAAAATCTTACTAAATACTAAATTCATGCATATACAAGAATGATTTGATCCTGGATCTATCAATGCAATCACATTAGTATCATTGAGAGTGAAAGTACCGGTGATAACATTTGGAGATAAGGCTTCTTCATGAGCACAAATAGGTAGGCTCTGGCAGGTGCTCTAGCATCAAATCTCACAACAGTATCTCGAGTTGCACCTCTACCGCCACTCACATTTCCAATATTACGGAATGATCTTCCTCTCACAGAAGGGTTACTCGATCTTACATTCTGAGACTTATCTTTCTCATCTAGCTCAGAACAATCCCAAATGAATTGTTCATGTGAACCACATCTAAAACAGACTTTATCATTCAATCTATACTCTCCAAAATCTCGTTTTCCACATCGTCCACATTTAGGTTTATTTGATCTAACATTACCCACACTTTCTACTAACACAACTAGAGTTTTTGAACTTGTAATTTGCTTCCCACGATCTCAACTAGAGTATTCCATTGGTGTATTTGATCAGCTAAACAAATTTTGAGATTTCTTTGATAAAGAGTGATACGGCTTACTCATTGATCTTTTTCTTGAATATCTAGCTTCTGAATCTGCTTTTCTCTTTTCTTTGCTAAGATTTTCGGCTTTACAAGCCCTTTCAACCAGACTACAAATTCTTTCAACTCTAAAATTTCGATTAGTAGTTTTATATCTTCGTTCAACCCATCAACTAGTCGTTTACACATTATCTCTTCAGTAGACACATACTCTCGAGCATATTTGCTTAATCGTATGAATTCTCTTTCATACTCAATGACAGTCATACGGCCTTGTTTTAACTCTAGAAACTCTTTGTGTTTTTAATCAAGGAATCGTTGACTTATGTATTTCTTTCAGAACTCCGTCTGAAAGAATTCCCAAGTCACTCGTTCTCTCGGTACCACAGATACCAACGTGTTCCACCATTGATACGTGGTGTCTCTTAGCAAAGATACAACACATTTAATACATTCGTCAAGAGTACAAGACAATTCGTCAAATACTCGAATCATATTTTCGAGCTAGAACTCAGCTCTTTCAACATCATCATCAACAGTAGCCCGAAACTCTCCAGCCCCATGTTTATGAATTTTATCCAATGGCGGCTTGTTCAACCGTATCGGATCTACAACTTGAGGAATAACAGGGATTTGTTGAGGTATAGGTGGGGGTGGAGGTTGTTAAGCAACCAGATTCGTTCGAACGAACCCCGTGAACCACTCACTCATCATCTGAAAAAGGGCTTGTTTAGCCTCTCCCTCATGACTACTCGATACAGGCCGAGTATTAGATGGCGCTGCCCCTTGAGCAAGAGCGGGCGCGTTACTCTCTACATCGTCAGCTACAGCTCTTTTGGGATCCATTACTATATGAAAAATAAATTTAAGCTGTCAGGAATCATCACACTGTTGCAGAGTATATATATGGCACGTATAGTTTGACTCTCATACATGCTACGTTAGTCCTAGAATTGACTAAACCGTAGCTCTGATGCCAATAAATGTACTCGTATTGATGATCAATACATATCATTTGACATACATAACTCATACATTTATGCATCTATACTCAAATACCATTCAATCATATTCACATTGTCCCTTATAAGGGCCTACGAGGCCTTAAACAAGCTTTAGAAGTGGTTTGGGACTAAACCGATAACATATAAAATTCTTGGAAAACTTAGAAATTTTTCAGTCATATAAGGGTCACACGCCCATGTGAATAGGCCTTGTGCCTCACACAGCTAGTAGACATGCTCGTGTCTTAGGCCGTGTGGAAACAGGGCATACATACTGACTTGCATCACACGGCCGAGGACATGCTCGTGTGCCAGGCCATGTGAAAACTGAAGAGTATACTGACTTGGGTCACACGGCAACCACACCCCCTGTGTCTAGCCCGTGTGCCCTTCGAACTGGCCACACACACTCGTGTGCTAGGTTGTCTGTCATTTAGGAGGGCTATACTAACTTATACCACACGGCCAGTCACACGCCCATGTGGAGCATACTTACTTCAATTTAATTTCAACACCAGGGGACACACGGTAGTGTAACATGACCGTGTGTCACACACGGCTGAGACACACGCCCGTGTCTCTGCCCGTGTGTACAAAAATAGGCCATTTGCAAAGCCAATTTGCCACCCTTTTTGCACATACCTACACAAGCTCATATGGTATCGTTTTAAGTCACAAATATGCATCCAAAGTTCATCAACCAATAGATAATCATAACATATTCATTTCAACCATTTCAATACTCAATTCCATATCATTTACCTATTCAAATACCAAACAATTTAACTTCTTTTTCTAAGCATAATTCACATGTATAATTCACTTAGCATAACTAATCCAAACATTCATAACTAATTCAATCCCATTCATCCATTATGGTCTATTACCAAACATTAAAAGTAAAACCATATACACATTCATAAACATCATCAAGTTCATCATCTTTTGCCAACTCAAATGGCCAAATACATATCCATCAAACATACCAAAATGACACAAGCCTATACATGCCATATACCATATATACATGACTCTAAAAGTACCAAACTAGATGATTGATAGTGCGATGAAGTCTCTAATGATTTTCAGATCTGAGCTAGCTTCGTAGAACTATAAAACATAGAAACAATAAAACAAAGTAAGCTTTAAGCTTAGTAAGTTCGTACGTGAACATGAAATAATCTCAACATTCATTAACAATTAAAAATAGATAATATCATATACATTTAAGCAATCAATTCATGAGATAACATAAATTTATTCATATCATCATTCACCAGTTTTTAACTTTCATTAGTTCAACACTGGAATAGTTTTCCGTACATACCTGTACTGAGACATTTCTATTTCTCATCAAAACTTTTATCAAACCACTTCAGTTTACAAATGTTTGTAATACAATTTCATCGATTTTTCCAATGCCATACTCCAACTATGGTCTTATTCAGCAACTTGCTTTACTCAATTTGTAACAGTCCGATTTTGGGGCTAATCGGAACAGTGGTTTCGAAACCACTAATTCGAGATCAGAGAAAATTATTTTAATATTATTTTATGTGTTATATCATGATTATATGAGTGAGTGAAAATTTTTGGGGAATTAATTATAGTGATTACTTGCTTAATTTCGAAAAAAAGGACTAAATTGCATAAAAGGTAAAATTTGTGTTCTACTAATTTGGGGTGTCAAATAGCTATAGAATATTAAATTGGAGGTTCTTAATGTGCAATTAGGCCTTTAGGGGAGTGTTGGCTGGCCATAGAGACAAAGAAAAGACATGGTCAATGGTTAGGTAGTATTTGGTGACTTAATTGAGTAATAAAATAAAATAAAAGGAAGAGCTATCATCTTTCCATCTTCTTCTCCTTCTTCCACCGAAAATATCAACAAGAAAAGGGATTTGGAGACTTGAAATTTTCAGCAACTTTCACTCCTTACAAGTAAGTGATTTTGGTGATCATTCTTGATGATTTTTGTACTTTTGGGATCCTTGTAGCATAATCTAGCTAATGAGGGGACTAATTTGGAAAATGGTTGAGAGTCTAGGGTTTTTCCATGTGAGTATTTATGTGTTTGTTGAAATTTTATGGAAGAAAATGAATCTTAGTGGCTTAATGAACAACTTTTGTGAAAGGATTTTTCATAAAAACTCCTAATAGAACTATTTTGTAAAAGTTATAAAATGGATAGTAAATGTGTGTAATAATTAGAATTTTGAGTTGCTATAAGAGAGAATATGAATCGTCTAGGCTTGGGTGTGTGAAAAATGAACACATTTCATTTTACGAGCCTAAGGGCAAAATCGTAATTTTGTGAAAGCCTAATGGCAGAATGGTAATTTTTCCAAAATAGGATTTTTAGAGTGATTTGTTTTATGTTTTCATTTAATTAGCTAAATATGTCATTATAGATCAAGAAGAACGCGGGATCAACCTTGACCGAGGAAAAGGCAAGGTTTCGGACTAAGTCTCAAATTGACATATTTTGTATCGAGGTAAGTTTATATGTAAATGATACATCTTTTCTTTTACTTATGTTTTTACATATTAATGCATTGTGTGAAATGTGAATGAATATTATTAGTATCCATTAAAATGATAGAAAGAGAGGAAACTCTCGGATGAACCTTCGGAATAGGAAAATGATACGGATAGAATCCATGAATAAATGATTGTTGGTGGGCTGAGTGTGATACCACCGTATTTATTATTGTTGGTGGGCTGTGTGCGATACCATCGTATTTGTTATTGTTGGTGCGTGTTATATGATTATTGGTGGGCTGTGTGCGATACCATCGTGTTACGTGGATCCAGTATTATTCCGAAGTGTTCATCGAGAAACTTTGACTAAGTGAAATTATGTGTGGCTATATGGTGACAAGTGCAGGGTATAAGTGCATATAAGTGTGAGCTATGTTTATGTTATTGGAAACACGAAAATTTATATACTTTTTCATGCCCTTTTTTACCCAAATTCATGTGGTTTCGAGTAAATTCTTGTCGGAAAATAATTAAATATTATAAAATAATTAATTTGTGCTAAAAATATGAACATGTTGAATTGTAATTAATTCTATAGTTAATTTTTTTTAATTTTGACTATTTTCGACAGAGTCGCAAAAAGGGAAAAAATTGGCTCGGCAGACACTGCTCGAAGAATAAAACCGAGAAGCGATTTGAAGTGTCAAGGCGACTCTATTTCCAGCCCAAGACGGTCCAATTATAAAGATTTAATCATAATATAATTAATTTTAATTTATTCCCAATCTAATTTGGGCTTTGTTTTATTTTAATTTACTTTATTTTTCTTTTAGTTTTCAAATAGTTTTCAAAAATCAAATATTTTTCCCTAACCAAAGTGTTTGAAATTATTACATAAATAATTCTTTTACAGTCCCTGTGGGTACGATAACTCGACATTTACTTGTCACTTTTATTACTTGTTACGATTGTGTACACTTGCACATTTCCACCGTTCCAAGTTTTTGGCGCCGTTGCCGGGGA
This sequence comes from Gossypium australe, assembly GCA_005393395.2. Classification (NCBI taxonomy): domain Eukaryota; kingdom Viridiplantae; phylum Streptophyta; class Magnoliopsida; order Malvales; family Malvaceae; genus Gossypium; species Gossypium australe. Next base: position 114,830,973 of record CM016617.1, on the reverse strand, counting down.
CTGTTTTTCAAAGTCATTATTTGTGAATCTGTTTTACATTTTGGTTTATTTATTTCCCTGTTAAAATGTTAACTTAATTAATTTTTCTGTGAAAATTTCAGGTGTTTATGAGTATTGACCAGATTATTGACTTACTCCCTATGGACCCTGAAATAGAACGAACCTTTCGCCAACGAAGAAGACAAGCAAACCAGAGAAGGACCGAAGGAATGAATCTCGAGAATATAAACCAAGGGAACAGAGCAAATCCTGCTCAAAATCCTATCCTTATTGCTGATGATAGGGATAGAGCCTTAAGACAATATGCTGTGCCAGTATTCAACGATCTAAATCTGGGTATTAGGAGACCCGAAATCGAGGTACAACAATTCGAGCTGAAGCCAGTCATGTTCCAGATGCTTCAGACAGTGGGCCAATTCGGCGGGATGCCTACTGAATATCCTCATCTTCACTTAAGACTATTCATGGAAGTGAGCGATTCTTTCAAGTTAGCTGGAGTACCCGAAGATGCCTTAAGATTGAAATTGTTCCATATTCGTTAAGGGACAGAGCTCGTGCCTGGTTAAATTCATTGCCATCGAACTCCATTTCTACATGGCAAGAGTTAGCCGAGAGATTCCTCATGAAGTATTTTCCGCCAAGCAAAAACGCTAAACTGAGGAATGAGATCACTGCTTTCCATCAAATGGATGACGAGTCCTTGTATGAGGCATGGGAAAGATTTAAGGAGCTATTATGAAAATTCCCTCAGCATGGAATTCCTCATTGCATTCAACTTGAGACATTCTATAATGGTCTCAACGCTCACACAAGGATGGTAGTGGATGCCTCTGCTAATGGTGCTCTCCTTTCTAAGTCTTATAACGAGGCTTATGAAATTATTGAGAGGATTGCCAGCAATAATTATCAGTGGCCAACCAACCGAGCAGCTTCAGGAAGACGAGTCGCTAGAATTCATGAAGTAGACGCCCTTACTTCACTCGCATCTCAGGTATCATCGATATCCTCAATGCTTAAAAATCTTACTGCTAATGGGTCTAATAGTTTTGCAGCACAGCTGACTAATCAATTTGAGAATATAGCCTGTGTTTATTGTGGGGAGGGACATTTGTTCGAAGAATGTCCGTCGAACCCAGAATCTGTGTACTACATGGGCAATCAGAACCAAAATCGAGGAAGGCAAGGGCTGCAATCCAACTTTTATAACCCATCATGGAGAAACCACCCAAATTTTTCCTAGAGTAACCAAGGGGCTGGAACCAGTTACACCCAACCAAGACCGACCCAGCCACCAAATTTTCCACAGCAAGTCCAGAAATCAGTTCAAGCTGAAGCATCCAATAGCCTAGAAAGTTTGCTAAAGGCAAACCTAGCAAAGAATGATGCTTTAATCCAGAGCCAAGCAGCTACGTTGAAGAATTTGGAGAATCAAGTGGGCCAGCTTGCAACTGAGCTTCGGAACCAACCACAAGGTGCTTTACCTAGTGACACGAAAAATCCGAGAAATCCGGGGGAAAGAACACTGCAAAGTATTACAATTGAGGAGCGGAAAGATAGTAGAGCCCAACACTATCGAAGTTGAAAAGGAGCAAGCTGATGCTCAAGAAGAAGTTCAACCAAGTGTTGACACACCAGTTTCGCCAGAATCAAAATCTGCAAGACCCATCAAAGTAACCGTAGGACCAGTTAATTCTGATCTCCCAACAACATCGTTAGATGCAGAATTACTGCCAAAGGTGAATCAACCAAAACCAGTTCCAGTACTGAAACCATCGCCACCCTACCCTCAAAGACTTCAGAAGCCGAAGCAAGAAATTCAATTCAAGAAGTTCCTAGACGTACTCAAGCAACTTCACATCAACATCCTGTTGGTCGAAGCACTTGAGCAAATGCCGAACTACGTGAAGTTCATGAAAGATATCCTGTCTAAGAAACGAAGACTTGGAAAATTTGAGACAGTAGCTCTGACAAAGGAATGTAGTGCATATCTTCAGAACAAATTACCCCCAAAATTGAAGGATCCTGGATGTTTCACCATACCATGCAATATTGGATCAACATATTGTGGTAAAGCATTATGTGACTTAGGTGCAAGTATTAACTTGATGCCTATGTCAATATTTAGGAAATTGGGGATAGGAGAAGTTAGACCAACTACGGTTACACTTCAACTAGCAGATCGATCCTTATCACATCCAGAAGGAAAAATCAAGGACGTATTGGTACGCGTAGATAAGTTTATCTTTCCTGCTGACTTTGTAATTCTGGATTTTGAAGCAGACAAAAAAGTGCCAATTATACTAGGAAGACCATTCCTAGCAACTGGAAGGACACTTATTGATGTGCAGAAGGGCGAGCTGACTATGCGTGTTCAGGATGATCAGGTAACATTTAATGTTTTTAACTCAATGCAATTTCCTGACACTATGGATGATTGTTCTGCAGTGACCGATTTAGGGGAATTAATAGTAGAGAAGGAATTTAACGGTGTTGATGACCCATTGGAAAGAATTTTGACATCGGATCCCCCAAATAAGGAAGAGGAGGATGAATACTTAGCTTCGCTCGAAGCTAATCGAAAAGGATTTGATCCACAATCTCGTTTCGAATCTTTGGAATTAGAGAAAAGAGATTACATGCAGTCAAAAGCATCAATCGAGGAGCCACCTAAGTTAGAACTCAAGGTATTACCTTCACACTTGAAATATGTTTATTTAGGTAATGCCTCTACTCTGCCTGTGATTGTTTCAGTCGAATTAACTACTGAACAAGGAGAGAAACTTATCATAGTCTTGAAACAATTCAAGAAGGCTATCGGATGGACTATAGCTGACATTCGCGGTATTAGCCCATCTGTATGCATGCACAAGATCATATTAGAAGATGGCGAGAGAGGAACGATTGATGGACAACGGAGACTGAACCCAATCATGAAAGATGTCGTGAAGAAGGAAATCATCAAATGGTTGGATGCGGGTATAATTTACCCCATCTCAGATAGTTCTTGGGTGAGTCCAGTCCAGTGCGTGCCAAAGAAAGGAGGTATCACGGTCGTGGAGAACGAGAACAACGAGTTGATACCAACGAGGATAGTTACGGGATGGAGAATCTGTATCGATTACCAGAAGCTAAACAAGGCAACTAGGAAAGATCACTTTCCTTTACCGTTCTTGGACCAGATGCTGGATAGACTCGCAGGACGAGATTACTACTATTTTCTCGACGGATACTCAGGGTATAATCAGACTACTGTAGCACCGGAAGATCAACACAAAACAACATTCACCTGTTCGTACGGTACATTTGCATTTAGACGCATGCCATTTGGTTTATGTAATGCACCTGCTACATTTCAAAGATGTATGATGTCCATCTTTACTGACATGGTTGAGAAATACTTGGAAGTTTTCATGGACAATTTCTCAGTATTTGGAGATACTTACGAGGATTGTTTAGCCAATCTAGCGGAGGTACTAAGGCGATGCGAAGAGACGAATCTCTTACTCAATTGGGAAAAATGCCATTTCATGGTACGAGAAGGAATTGTTCTAAGCCATCGGATAACGAGACATTGGATCGAGGTGGACAAGGCAAAAGTAGACATTATTGAGAAACTCCCACCTCCAACATCTGTAAAAGGTGTTAGGAGCTTTTTGGCCACGCCGGTTTCTATAAAAGGTTTATCAAGGACTTCTCCAAAGTGGCTAAGCCCTTATGCAAGTTGTTGGAGAAGGATTCGATATTCAAATTTGACGAGGACTACTTAAAAGCCTTCAACGATCTGAAGAGTCGATTAGTCACGGAACCTATAATCGTCACACCAGAATGGGATTCGCCATTCATATTGATGTGTGACGCAAGTGACTTCGCCATTGGAGCTGTCATGGGCCAGCGAAGGAACAAAGTTTTTCATCCTATCTACTACGCAAGCAAAACTCTAACTGGAGCCCAACTGAACTATACGATAACAGAAAAAGAGTTACTTGCTATTGTTTTTGCTTTTGACAAGTTTCGATCTTATCTTGTAGGTACCAAAGTGATTATCTATACGGACCACTCTGCGATTAAGTACTTATTAGCCAAGAAAGATGCTAAGCCGAGATTGATCCGGTGGGTGCTCCTACTCCAAGAGTTCGACCTAGAAATTCAAGATCGAAAAGGAGTAGAGAACCAGGTAGCAGATCACCTATCCAGATTGGAGCCGCAAGAGGAAAATTCTTCACTTTTACCGATCCATGAGACATTTCCAGATGAACACATACTGAAGGTAACTCATGTCCATAATACTCCTTGGTTTGCTGATTTTGCTAACTATTTAGCTTGTGGTTTGATGCCAATTGATAAAACATATCAGTAAAGAAAAAAGTTTCTTCACGATGTAAAGTATTATTTTTGGGAAGAGCCGTATTTGTTCAAAAAGTGTGCAGATCAGGTGATTAGAAGATGTGTGACAGAGGATGAAATACCGAAAATTTTATACCACTGTCATTCAGCTCCAAGTGGAGGACACTTTGGAGGTACTCGTACAGCGGCCAAAGTATTGCAAGCTGGATTCTTTTGGCCAACACTATTCAAGGATGCATACGCTTACGTAAAGAATTGTGATCGATGTCAGAGGGTTGGAAACGTATCCAATAGAGATGAGATGCCTCGAACAAATATCATTGAGGTAGAATTGTTCGATGCGTGGGGTATTGATTTCCTTGGCCCTTTTCCTCCGTCTTTTGGTCACAAGTATATATTGGTAGCAGTAGATTATGTGTCCAAATGGGTCGAGGCTGAAGCTTATCCGATGAACGATGCTAAAGTTGTGATGAAGTTTTTGCAGAAACATGTGTTCACCAAGGTTCGGAACCCCAAGAGCTATTATCAGAGATGAAGGGACCCACTTTATGAACAAGTGGTTAAAATGGTTGCTAGATAAGCATGGAGTGAAACACAAGGTTGCCACAGCTTACCATCCGCAGACAAATGGGCAAGCTAAACTGGCAAATAAGGAGATCAAAGGCATACTCGAGAAGGTAGTTTGCCCGAACCGACGAGATTGGTCCAAGAGACTAGATGATGCTTTATGGGCTTACAGAACGGCATACAAGACACCCTTAGGAATGTCACCCTATCGGTTGGTCTTTGGGAAAGCATGCCACCTACCTCTGGAGTTAGAGCATAGAGCTTATTGGGCTCTTCGACAACTCAATTTGGATATCAAGCTTGCTAAAGAGAAACGAATGCTCCAACTCAATGAGCTAGAGGAATTTCGAATGTTCTCATACGAAAATGCCAAGTTACTCAAAGAAAGACTCAAAAAAATGGCATGACAAGCATATCCGAGTTCGAGAGTTTGAAGCAGGTCAGCAAGTCTTGTTATTTAATTCCAGACTGAAGTTCTTTCCAGGTAAGTTAAAGTCACGTTGGTCCGGTCCATTTACGATCCATCGCGTATATCCATATGGAGTTATTGAACTCCAAGGTAAGAGAGGTAATTTTCAAGTCAATGCTCAGCGTTTGAAACATTATTATGGAGAAAACCCTGAACGGGATAAAATCCCGTTCAGTTTATCTAATCCTTAGTTTTATTGCTTTCAATAAAATATTTAGGGAATATTTCCGGGTTTATTATGCTCAAATAAATTCTGTCTAGGAGATTGAAACTTAAGCGGGACCGCTTGTGACCCCTCCAATCTTTCCTGGGAATTGATTTTTGCGTAATTTTCCAAGGAATTAGCCCCTGAATAGCAAAATAAATTTTTAGTTTTCCAAATAAAAAGGTCAATTTTGACTCAAGTCTTAAATTGCAACTCAATTTCAAATTTTCATTAAGTCTAAGGACTTAATTGAATTATTTTCAAAATTTGGTTGCTATTTTCATAAATAATAAAAACTAGGTGCCTCTTTTTGTAAATATTTTTAAAAGGCATCTAAAATAAACATTTTTATTTAATTTCATATTTATAAATTATTGATAAACTTTAATATATAATTATATTCATTATAATTTATATATTAACTTTTATCAATTTAGCTTAGGATTAGAATTATTTTTATTTTCATATTTATCTTAATAATTAAATAACAATTGATAATTTAGTTATGTTTATTTAATTATTAATTGTTGTTTATCATGAGGAAAATTAGAAGGGGACTCTTATTCTTAATGTTTTAATTATTCTAAGAGTTTTACTTAAATTTATACTCTTGCATCTATAAATTACACCCTTGATTCACCCCATTCACTCATCATACAACTTCCCTTCCACATCAATTGCCGCAAGCCCCTAGTCCCCAAGCCTCCATTCGGCCAGCAGCAACAACTCCAGCTCCAGCACTCGCCAGTGCCAGCTCCTGCCCAGGCCAAGACCGCACGCCTGCTGCTTCTCCAGCAGCCTTCTTGTGCGAACCAGTGCCGTGGCCTGCTCCACACGTCACCTGCTTGGTTGCCACCTGCTGCAGCACCTTGCACGCCAGCTGCTTGCTGTTTTGTGTGCTTAGGCGCACATTCTCCCTTTCCCCAAATTAAGCCATCCCTCCTTTAATTTCCTTCCTTTGATTCATTAGTATATTGTTTTTTTTTTTTTTACAGCTCTTAAAATCTACAAGGTAAGTGGTAAGAATAATTTTCTCTTTTAAAATTTAATTTTTATTCAATTATTTAATTTTTTTCAACTTATTGAAATATTGATAATTGTTAGTAAATTTTATTTTTAAATTTTTTTTTCAATTACTTAATTTTTCAATTTATTGAAATGTTAGTAATTGCAATTAAATTTTATTTTTAATTTTTATTCAATTATTGAATTTTAAATTTATTGAATTATTAAGTAATTTAAGTTAATTAAATTATTTAACTGATTTTTTTATTCTTTCCATCTTATGTTCAGGTCCATCATGACTTGTAAAAGAACTCGTGCCTCCACTCAAATCGATAAAACACAAAGCAAATTTCACTGTGAAGAAGCCAAAATAAGATACGAAAGTATCTTCAAAAATCAACAGATGCATCCAGAGAAAGGCTTCACATTGAAGGAAAGCAACTACAGAGACTCTATGGCACGTATTCGCCAAGTTGCTGAAGCCCTCAATTGGGAATTGTTTTGTGAAAAGAGACCAAGTGTAGATGAAGAATTAGTTCGTGAATTCTACGCAACTTAACTTCCAGTGAATCGACTGAAGTTCCAGTCCGAGGAATCAAGGTACCAATAAATTCTAGTGCTATTAATGAGTTCTTTGAATTACCTGATTTCGACAACGATGAATATTCCTCTCTGTTGAGCAATGTTAAGCCTGAAAATCTGCAAGAAATCCTCGAAGAACTCACAGTTCCAGGTTCCAAGTGGACTGTGTCAAAGCAAGGAATCCACACGTGTCGAAGTGAGTATTTGACACCTCTAGCGAAGGTATGGTTCTATTTCATCCGTTTCAGCCTTATGCCTAGTTCGCATGGGACTACAATTTCATTAGAGCGTGGTCCTATTATACTCGATTCTAACCGGAAAGACCATTGACGTGGCAAAAATCATCCTGAGAGAAATGCGAAATTGTGCCGTTAGACGGTCTGGCCCTGCCTATTTCCCCTTTACCATCACAATTTTGTGCTTAAAAGCAAAACTCCTTGTGGATGTAAAGCAGACAGAGTATAGTCAAGGCACAATCACTGATTGGGACCTCTACCGAGTAGCCGGAGATTCTGTTCTTCAGCAACGAATTGAAGAGAGCGAGGATCCCGAAGAAGTAGAAGATGATCCCACGGAAATACCGCCAGAGCCATCAACTGACGTCCCTCATGAGGCAAAATTGATGGATCTAGAAGTTGAACCTGATATCGAGCCCGCAATGTTTAGAGCTCCATCACCTAGCCCAGATCTTCGTGATGAACTGTTTAAGTTGATGGACTTGATGCAGCACATGCAATGGCAGCAACAAGCCTACTGGAGATATGCAAAAATAAGAGATGACTCAATGAGGAGTGCCCTCAAGAAGATTTATAATGACCCATTTCTTTTTGTGTCTGAGTTTCCAGATTTCATATTTGAACCATGGCTTTCATCATCGAAGAAGGAGCAAGGCGATTCATGCAAGAATAATACTAATGGAGCAAAGGATGAGTCAAATTCGGAAGGATCGGCGAACAAATAAAAAAAGGGGAGGACTTCAACTTTTATTTCTTTCTTAAGTATCTTAGGATTAGGTCAATTAGGAATTTTTTTTTTTTTTTGCACAATAAAATAAGAGATAGAAGGCATGAATAAAATTTGAACAAGTCTCAAAGGCTAAAGTGTGGCAATAAATATATACATGTCTAGGACTGGATTTTAGAAAGAGCCTCGTACTTAAGCAGTCAATTTGACTCACCTCCTCTTTTCTAATTATCCTACCTGGTGTATAGTATTTATTCACTTTAAATAATGAGGACATTGTTCACTTTAAGTAGGGGGGACCAAAAATTTGAATTGATTCCATTCAGAATAAAATGTTCTTTTAATTATGCTTAGGATATATTTTTGTTCAATAAATTGAAATTTTGTTACTTATGCTAAACTTTAGTATTAATAAAGTTATGTTATTTCAATAATTTATTATGTTAGCTTAATAAAGATGTGAATGTATTTTTAATAAAGCATACAAATTCATACCATAAAATTTTTAGTTCCTTATGAAAAAATTAGGCATGCATGAAAGCTTAAGTCTTTAGAATTGACTTAGTAATTTCTTGAGGTGAAATCCTAGGAAGCATGGAATATTGAAAATGATTTAGGCAAACTTTTGTTTGGACCGTTTGAGCCTTTCAAGCCAACCCTGATAAAATTATCCTTTGAAACCCAATTTTGAGACTATATGGCCTAAGTTTATTTGGACCTATGCAATATTTAGCCATCAACTTTCTCTTAATTACTTCTAAAAAATCATCCCAAACACTAGACTCAGTACTATTCAAAGGATCGTTTGAAAATAAGTTTGGGGGAGTTGAAAAGAAGTATCAAATGCTTGAAAATTGTTGTACATGAAGCAAGTGCTCGAGTTTGAGTTTAAAAAAAAACACATGTACTCAAAATGAAATAAGTGATCGAAAGAGCACAAGTTGGGTATCAAGGTTGAAAGTTCCGAAGGATCGATACTAAGCTCAGTCTAGGGTTTAAAGCCACAAATTTATCTATCTTTTACCTACCCTTAAGCCCAGCCACGTTACAACCTTATTAAAGACCTATTGATTCAAGATTCCCATGTTACCTACATTAGTGGAGAGAAAGTGCTTTGTTCAACATATGAAGACATTAGTTAAGCTTAATGATTGTAGTTTACTTTTTTAATAAGGAATTAAAATCAATTTTGTAGTGAAGAACATGTCTTTATTAAAGAAACATTTAGTCTAATTTCGCTAGTATGATAATTGTTGGAGGTAATTTGAACGATATGAATGCTTAAGTTGCATAACTATCAAATTTCTTATCTTTGAGCATAAGTATGCCAACATCATAATTTTGAGGATAGTTGTTCTGAAAGAGTTTTTCAAAGGTGTTTCTGAGAAAATTCTTTTCAAAATTTTGCATTACTCGGGACGAGCAATGAATTAAGTTTGGGGGTGTGGAAACACGAAAATTTATATACTTTTTCATGCCCTTTTTGACCCAAATTCATGTGGTTTCGAGTAAATTCTTGTCGAAAAATAATTAAATATTATAAAATAATTAATTTGTGCTAAAAATATGAACATGCTGAATTGTAATTAATTCTATAGTTAATTTTGTTTAATTTTGACTATTTTCGACAGAGTCGCAAAAAGGGAAAAATTGGCTCGGCAGACACTGCTCGAAGAATAAAACCGAGAAGCGATTTGAAGTGTCAAGGCGACTCTATTTCCAGCCCAAGACGGTCCAATTATAAAGATTTAATCATAATATAATTAATTTTAATTTATTCCCAATTTAATTTGGGCTAAATAAATTATTTTTAATTAATTATGAAAAAGGGTCCAGTAAAACCGCACTGGTTGAACCGAACCAATTGAACTGGACCAGCCACCAATTGGGCAGCCCAAACCGTCCACAATGAAGGCCCACATCAGCTTATTTTCTGATTAATTGAGTTGCAAAGAAGCCCTTGAAGACTTCTCAAAATCCCATTCAAACCCCTCCAAAATTCATGGGTTTAAAGATTTGTCCAAGCTAATTTTAGCAAAGTTGAATCCATCAACTTTGCCACATAGGATGGCCGGCCAAGAGGGACTCTTTTGCTGCTGATTTTTTTCTATTTTTAGCAGCCCCTAACACCTATAAATACAGCCCCTAGCTGCTCATTCAAATCATCCCTCAATTCTCCAACTTTCTCTCATTCTCTCTTCTTTTTTTTCAACTTTTCTCCTTTCATTTTCATTCCATTTTCCCCTTGTTCTTGTGCCGATTTCCCCTCTTGAAAAAGAGGTGTTTTCCAGCCATTTGAAGCAGCACTTGAAGTGTTCATAAGCCCCCTTGATAGCCGAGGACAACGAAGAACGAAGGAGGAATCAAGCAGACAAGTCACGGAGAGCCACCGGATTTGTTTCTCGTTTCCTATCTCTTTAAATTATTTGTTGTTGTTTTGACGAACATGTTTATGGATATTCATGCTTTTGAAATGTTTAATTTAATCGATTTAGCTTGAATTTAATTCGTGTTGGTTTGATTTCATTTCGCCCTCTTAAATTATTAAAATTATGTTTATGCTGTTAAAGGCCTCGGTGAAATGTTTGATTAAGTAAAATTATGCTAAGTTATCTGGCATTATAATTGTTTAGATAGCTAATGAATTAATTATTTAAACGCATTGAAATTGTAATTAATGGACACAATACTTAATCTGTGCATGTTTAATTCTTCTAAGGTAGCTGAAGATTAAATTAGCATTGTATTTGACAATATGTATGCCTTGCATAACTTGCAGGATTTTTGTGATTAAATTGTTTCACGGTAAAAATACCTTGTTACTTCACATGATCTTTTATATGCTTATTAGGTTGAATTAATCATTTGCATCGACATAGGAATATGCGAGAGATTGTTTAATTTAATGAGTATGTATGTGCAATAACATGTTTACTTTTTGCAGTCTGTTTAATCGGTCGAATTGGCATAGAAATATGTACAAGAGATAGATGGATTTTTGATTTGTAAATATGTTCAATAGTTAGCAAATTACCGAGTTGCCATGTTTTAACAAGTATAAACACAAGTTTAATAATTCTAAGGTAAGAAATGTGATTAAACCAACACAATTATGTCATCTTGATTAAAATCAGTTTTTGAAATCGCACACTTGAACTTTGTTTTATTTTAATTTACTTTGTTTTTCTTTTAGTTTTCAAATAGTTTTCAAAAATCAAATATTTTTCCCTAACCAAATTGTTTGAAATTATTTCATAAATAATTCTTTTACAGTCCCTGTGGGTACGATAACTCGACATTTACTTGTCACTTTTATTACTTGTTACGATTGTGTACACTTGCACATTTCCACCGTTCCAGTTATGCATTTGGAATGTGGTAAAATTTGAAATGAGTAAGTACAATTACGAGGATCTATATTGTTCTTGATTAGTATGTAATGTTTTTGAATAATAAGTATGTGGTATGATGTTCATTGTTTACATATAGACTTACTAAGCTTAAAGCTTACTCCTTTCTCTTTTCCCTTGTTTTATAATGTCAAAGAGCCAGTTCGGGATACGTATTGGCTTATTTGAGGATGAATTCTTTTGTATAAGGCCATAGTTGATGGCTATTTCTTATTAATATATGAAATGATGATGTTTTTCATGAATGTGCAAGTTGCATAGTTGAGTAAATGGTATAGTTATACATGAATAAATAGGTTTTTTTATGTGGCTTATGGTGATGCAAGTAGGGGTGGCAGAGAGGGCCTGGTAAATAGCCTTATTCTTGTCCACATGGGTAGACACACGAGCACGGTCTACCTCGTGGGTGTGTGGTTTAGCCATGTGTCCCCCTGCATTCTAAGTTGGCAAAACAGAATGTCCAGTAGTAACCACACGGGCTGAGACACGATCGTGTGTCTTAACCATGCGAAAGACACGGCCATAGGACATGGGCGTGTGCCCAGGCCGTGTGAAGTCTGCACCTGAATTTAGGAATTTAATTCACCACACGGTCTAAGGACACGGGCGTGTGTCTTGGCCGTGTGACCTTATTAGGTTGATAACGTCAAAAATAGAATGTCAAGGTTTTTGCACACGGGCTAAGACACGGGCGTGTCATGGCCGTGTGAGGGACACGGGCCATGGACACGGACGTGTGTCAGTCCCTGTGAAAACCCCTGTAGGTTCGAATTGAGAAAATAAATCCACACGGGCGTGGGACATGGGTGTGTCCCTATATGCTTAGGCCATGTAAATCACACGATCTGTCAACATGGCCATGTTATCCTTTCAAACGGGCGTATGCCCCTGTTTTTTTATTGACATTTTCCAAAGTTGTCCAAAGAACTTAATTTGATCCCGAAACGTTTCTAAGATGTGTCTTGGGCCTCGTAGGCCCATATTATGGTTGTTAAGAGGAAGTTTGAAAAGTTTTAAATTTTGAACAAAATTTTTTGACTCGAAAATGCATGTTTTCTTGTGTCTCAGATAGGTAACGCCTATCCTGTTCCAGTGTCGGATACGGGTAAGGGGTGTTACACAATTCGTACATTTCATTTATTTTCTCAACATTTATCAAATAGAATAATTGCCATCTCAATTTCGTCTATCAACTAAATAGATACACATTTAAGTTCAATTATACGAACTTAACTCGTATTCGGAATTAACGGATCGGATCGGATCGGACCGACTATTTGACAACCTTGCTTTTCCCCCGATCTAAATCCGAATTCTTTCTTTCTTGAACTATTCAATTTAGTCCAAAACATACATTTAGGCATATTTGCACTTTAGCCCCTAAACTTTCACACTTTTAACAATTTAGTCCCTATTTCACAAATACACAAAATTCACTTAATTTCATTATACTCTTGCTTATCCGAATTACCTATAGGTCCCTAGCAGCCCATATCTTTCATTTATTTCACATTTCAACCCCTCAATTTACATATTTCGCAATTTAATCCATTTTTGACATTTTTGTCAAAAATCACTTTACAAAATATGGAAAACTATCATCAAGCTTTCATATTCTATCGTCAATCATAAAATTACTCAAGTATTCAATAATGGAAACACTAAAAATCTTTAATAATTTCAAAATCTAAGGTACGGGCTAGCTAGATTTCAAAGCAACGATCACAAAAACATAGAAATCATCAAAAATCGAGCTCAAACCGTACCTTAATCAAGCTTAGTGTGTGTCGAACCCTAAATGAGAAAAATGTCTTCTTTTTATTCTTCAATATTCGGCCAACATGAGAAAGATGAACTCAAAATTGTTTTTGTTTTCTTTAACACATTATAATTATGCTAATTACCACTATAACCTTAATGAGTAAACATTAAAAACATATAATGGTTGTCCATAATAGTCCACTATCATTTAAAGTTGTCTAATTACCATTTAAGGCCATCATATTTAAAAGCCAAGGCCAATTGACACCTTTAACTAATAGCATGCAACTTTTACATTTTACGTGATTCAGTCTTTTTTCTCAAATCGAGTAATTAAACGATAAAATTACTTCACCAAAATTTCACACATTCATACTTTAATGCTATAAACACATAAAATAATATAAAAATAATTTTTTTGACATCGGATTCGTGATTTCGAAACCACTGTTCTGATTTAGCTAAAATCGAGTTGTTACATTGTCATTAGTGTGTTACCTTCATAAGATATCTTTAATCTCTTTGGGAGAAATTCGCTCTTCCATATGATCTTATTTTATCTCATGATAACCATTACATCGTCTTTCATGAAAAGTTAATTACTATCAAATAGTAATCAAGTCATTTATCACAAAGACAAAAGTCCTATGGCCACATTTACTTTTCATCTATCATGTAATACCAATGAGAGGAAATCATTTACCCATTATTTGGGCTATGAAATCCACTATTATGAATGACGCTACATACTAAAAAAGTTGTATATCCAACACATCAACTTTCGGTTCCTTGTTTATTTGAACTCAAGTTTTTACTTACATCAAAGTATACAAGTGACACACATATAGTCCATCATCCACTCCGAAATTAAGGCATGCCATACTGTAAATGTCACAAGTGTAAATTCATAAACGGGTTTAGGACTACTTGGGTCATGTCTGATATCCAGTCAATCACATCTATGTCTCCATCTTTTACGAGTCATTCGCTCCGATGCTCAAGAAAAAGCATCTCCCAATTGGACTTGATTGACGACATATTAGTCTTTCAATCGGCTTGCTCATTTTCAATTATATTAAGGACATGTTTAAACTATCTACTAATATAAGTTGTCTTTATGTATTACGATTAGACCATGTAATACCATTTAGTATTAGTTAACTATTAGATAATTAGTGAGTTAATATTTACTTCCATTTGGCTTTGCGTGCAAAAACCGTTAAGGACATTATACAATGAATATTTTAATAACCAATTTGTTTGAAAAATACAAGTATGCAAAACAAATAAACTACACTTAGGGCACCATATCCAACACTCGAGCTGTAATAGCCCCATTTTAGGGCTAGTCGGAACAGTGGTTTCGGGACCATAAATCCGACATATAAAAATTTATTTTTATTACATTTCTATGGTATATAGTTTTACGAAATGATTTTGTGAAAATTTCGTTCGAAAATTTTAACGTTTGGGCACTCAATTTAGTAAAAAGGACTAAATTGTAAAAAGTACAAAAGTTGAGTTCTACATGTTAGAGGTGTCTAATTTCTATGAAATTTTAAATTGAAGGTTCTTAGATGGTGATTAGACCATTTGTTAAGTTAGTGGACAAAAATGGACATGGTGAGATAAAATTTCAAAGTTTTAAGTGAAGGGCATTTTGGTCATTTAGTAAATAAAAGAATAAAAAGGGAAATTAAAGCCAAAATTTTCTCATCTTTCTTCAACCTTGGCCGAAACTTGGGAGAGCATATCTAGGGTTTTTTCATCTTTCAAGCTTGATTGTAAGTACATCCTAGCCCTGTTTTTAATGCTCTTTATGTTTTTGAAGTCATTATCACTCGATCTACCTATTTCTACCATTAATTTAAGAAAATATCAAGGTCTAGGGTTTTACCCATGTTTGATATTTGTGTATTCTGATGTCTAATGGTAGATTATGCATGTTTGATGTGTGATAAACAACTTTTGCTAGGTGGTTTTTGATGAAAATGTCAAAAGGACCTATTTGTAAAAAGATTATAAAATGTGTGTAAAAGTGTGATTAAATGAAAAGTATGGACTGATATAAGTATAAAAGGGGATCGGCTAGGGTTGGGAATCAAAGAAATTGAATGGATTTCATTTTTTGAGCCTAGGGGCAAAATGTAAATATGTCAAAGTTTAAGGGTAAAAATGTAATTTTATCATAATGTAATTTTTGGACTGAACTGAATAATGTGAATAATAAATGAGTTAAATTTTCTATTATAGATCAAGAGAAATGAGGTTCGGACCTAGATCGGGGGAAAAATAAAGTATTTGACGATTAGGTCCCATTCCTACTATTTTTGTATAGAGGTAAGTTTGTATGTAAATAATGCATTGTTATTCTTGCTTTAATTGCTATATTATTATATGAATTGTGATTTACTCTTGAACGAAATCGACAAGTTCAACAAACGAGAAATCCCAGTTGAACCTTAGAAATAGGTAGGATACAAATGACATGATATTAGGGTTATTTAAGATTACGTGTAAGACCATATTTGGGATATGGCATCGATATGAGATTTCGTGTAAGACCATAGTTGGGCTATTGGCATCGATATGAGATCTCATGTAAAACCATATCTGGGATATGGCATTGGTATGGTACTATGTGTGTGAGATTTCCCGAGTATCCTTTAGTATTCCAAGTGTTTCAACGGGAAACATAACAGAAATGTTAACGTTACGAAAGACCATGGTGTGTTGCCAATTGGTATAGGTATGTACGTAGAACTTATGCCTAATGAACTCGATATGTGAAGAATCTCTCGGTAAGGTTATGATTGTGCAAGATATGATATTAAGGATTCTAATAATATCCATGCCAAGTTGGACTATGAGATTTTTTTTAATGACATCTATGTTAATTCATTTCATGTTAGTTGGATGATAAATGTGTGCTTATGATGCTTATTATTTGCATAGAAACTTACTAAGCTTTAAAGCTTACTCCCTTTTCTTTTTCCTTTGTCTTATAGTGCCACCAAGCCAACTCGGGGATCAGAGACTGTCAAAGATCCATGCACACTATCAAATTATCATTTTGGGTACTTATGATTACAATATTTTGAGTTAAGGCGTGTATAGGGACTTGGTCTTTTTGTTATGTGTCATAATTGATTTGGTCATATGTGTTGGCTCCATTAGTTGATAATTCATTTTGTAAATGGCCATTTGATATTGGTTAAGTATATATACATATGATGATGTTTTCATGAATGTGGGAAATTGCATGGTTTGAGATGCTAAGTATGTGATGTTTGTATGTGATAAATGATAGTATGTAAATGATATGTGGATGCCTTTGGTATGGCTGATTGGGTTGAAAGTATATGCATAGATTGTTGCTATGTTTTGTTGTGTAGGTTGGTGCATGGAAGGGTGGCAAAAAGGCTTGGTAAATAGCTTTATATTTGTCCACACGGATAGACACACGGGCGTATGTCTAGGCCGTGTGCGACACACGGTCTGCTCCACGGGCATGTGTTTTGGCCATGTATCTCCTACACCTTAATTGTTGCAAAACAGAATGATTAGTAATGAGCACACGAGCAGAGACACGGGCGTGTGTCTCAGCCGTGTGGACGACACGACCTCGAACACGGGCGTGTGCCTTGGCCGTGTGAAGTCTGCACCTATTTTATGAAAGTTATGAAAATTTAATCGATCACACGGCCTAAGCACACGGGCGTGTGACTAGACCGTATGACCTCAATCTGATGATGACATCATAAACAGAAAGCTCCCTAATTTAAACATGGCCTGAAGCACGGGCGTGTCTCGAACCCACACGGGCGTGTGACCCCTTTTTCATGAAAAATTTTCTAAGTTTTCCAAAAGTTTCCAAAGTTCTCAGTTGAGTCCCGAACCACTTTCGATGCATGTTTTAGGCCTCATAGGCTCATTTTAGGGACGATATGTAAATTTTTGAAAAGTTTTAAATTTGAGTGGAAATTCATATCTTGGTTTTGAATGTTTGCTTGTGAATAAGTTTGGTAATGCCTCGTACCCTATCCCGGAGTAGGATACGGGTAAGGGGTGTTTCACGAGCCCCCCATTTTCGTGCGCACAAGCCTACTTACCGCACTTAGGGCATATCCACCCTTGAGAATGTTAAAATCCTATCGGTAATGGTCTAGTTCTAGCCCAAAAAAATACAGCAGTCATTGCATTTTATTCTTCCTTATAGTACACTCAAATGTACCACCAACCACTACCACCCTATCTAGCCTATGAGGCATTTTTCCCTTCTTTGTCACCCCTTTAAAGGTACCATCCTCTCAACCTTTATTTTTTTCTAGCCATCGTTAAGAGTTTAAAAAAAAGCTTAAAAATTCAAAAAGAAATGAAAACTAGACTTTTACCCTTGACAAAAGTCGTGACTCTTAACAAAAAAAAAAGATGATTGAATAGAACAACGAAAGAACAATGCAAAACAAAAGAAACCAATCTTTTATAACAAAGAAAACCTGATTCAAAACTTGAGAAAATTTTCAAATGAATAAAATTAGGCTAAAGCTACAAGCCTCGAGATATTTAAAGGCTATCTCCAAACAGTCATTATGAAGCCAGTAGACATAACAGTTCACAGACCAATCTAAACACACATGTCCCACAAGAAATAACTCCTACCTCATCATTGGCACTGCTTCTCATTGCTAAGTTGTAATGCTCCACCATCAATGTGATCCTTCTAGAATATCAGTGCATCCTCCTTCTCTTAAATTGTCTTTGTCACACATGAGCAATGAAACTCTTCACCTACCAAACCATTCATGGCACAACTAATCTATATCACCTTTTGTATAAACTAGTTGCCTAAAAGGTCTCAAGGCATGCTAATTTGTAACCTACCTCTGGGCTAGGAAAAATTGTTATATGCCTAGTAAATTGCAACAAATGAAAAGATGTTAGACAATTCATTGTTCACCCTCACTAGGACCACCTAGACGTAACCACTTCGTATGACCTCAAGGATGGGAATGGTAAGCAGGACAACATAGTTCACTCTATGAAGACAATTGACGGCACTGTCATCTGGTCGACCCGTACAACCATGCAGGACATTGTACTATCAGTTGGATGGCACTAAAAGATAAGCAATGCCCCTATATAATCTTGAGTGCATGAATCCTACCTAAACACCAGCACTAAGGCATCATAATTTTCCTCCTCTCCTTCTCCTCCACCAACTCTCCATCTAACTTAGGTGAACCGACAATCTTCTCTACCATCGTCTCCTCCCCATTGATAACTATTATCAAGAGGTCCAAATATTGGGGTTATTAAATCTAAAATTTAAAAGTATACCCAAATAATTAAACTAAAATAACACAAATGCCAAACCCAGTTTATTTGAAATCAAAATAATTAGAAATTGAAATCATTGAATTTGAATAATTTGAGTGTATAATAAAAATTTCAAATCCAATTATCTCAAATTTAAAATAAATTAATATATAATAATGTAACAAACATGTTAAGTGTAATGGTAAGGCATATTACACTCTTAAGAGAGGATGTAGGTTCAAACTTGGAGACAACATTGTTGGAAGAAAAAACCACAAACTTGAATATGGACCATAAAACGAATATGAAAAATACCAAAAAAAAAATATAAACAAAAATAAACCTATCATTGAAGTAAGTCAAAAACCAATTCCATATGTCTATACAAATTTAATGATGAGATACAATATTGTTTAAGTCCCTAACTGAATTGGTGTTATAAGTCAACTAAGCACCAACTCAGTTAGGAAATTTATAAAAATGTCTTTTCGTATTTAAATTAAGTTACATTGTTCAAGAGTACTTTTATCTTTTTATTTAAAAAATAAAAAAATATACATATTGTGGGATTTAAACTCACTCCTTACATTGATTAAACCTTCAATTTACCTCTCAACCAAATTTATATTTTAATTTTTTTTACATTTTAATTTTATTATTCATATTGTATTCCATCAATTGTATATATTTTTACTTACTATTATTTAATCCCTTAACTGAATTAGTGTCATGAGTTAACCATGCATCAATTTAGTTTAAAAAATTACGAAAATATCATTCCATAATTAAAGTAAGTTATGATATTCTAGGCTGCTTTTTTTATTATTTTAAAAAGGTCAAAAAGGAAATTGCATGTGGTGAGATTTGAAACCATGTTAATTGCACTAAAATCTTAAATTTGCCACTCAATTATATTTTTATTTTAATATTTTTATACATTTTAATTTTATTATTACACTTTATTACCTCCATCAATTGTATATATAAATAATGTACAGTTAATTGAGTTGAAGTCATAAATCAACTCGACTCCATCTCAAGATTGGTGACAACATCATGATAAACAATTATAGTATATTTAGTATTATTAACACGATGTATTTACATGTTTAAATTTATTTTACTCACATTTAATCTATTTTTTTCATTTTAATATCATATATACTTGATGTGTTATTATTAACTAGTTTCAAATCATACGTTTCATTATTTATTGTATTAACATCTATTTTTAAAATGTAGTTTCTATATACATACGATTGTGATTAAATTTCTTTTTATTTTTTTTATTTTTTTTGAAAGGGTGACTATTCGAAGCAATCTTAAAATTTGACATATATTTTTTTTCTTTAAAAAAATTCTTTTTTTTAATAATTTATTATCCCCTATAAAATATCTGTCAACGCTGCTTATGGTGACTAAAATCTTACCCTACTTAAGTTATTACCTATGGAGATTCTATATCATAATTTATTATTTTAATCCTTAATGCAAGAACATTAGTATAAATATAATGTAGTTAATTATAAATAGTTTTCTTTGGGAATTCGACAATATGTTAGGAAAAAAGAAGATAATTTTGAGAAGATTCTTGCCGGTTATGATTTGATTTTACTGAAAATTAATTTTTTTTTCACTCACGTCACAAAATATTTTATATTAAAAATTATAATCATAAAAATATATCAACAAATGATTATTAGTGAAGTGGAAAAGACTTTTTATATCAATTTGTTGATTTTGTATTTGATTCAAATAATATTTTTAATTATTTTTTTAATAATCTCATTATAAATTTTGATTATATACGTTCCTTTTAAGAAAATGCCTAAAACTACCCATAATCCTTCCTCAACTTATAAATAGGATAATAATATACTTCAACCACTCGAACCCACGTCCTTCTATATTGACAACAATGCACATTTCAATTGAATTAAAACTCAATATTTAAGTAAAAGTACCCCTATAATAATACTATTTAAGTAAAAATATTTCAATAGTATTATAATTATATTGATGTTAAACTAACTTGTAACACTAGTTAAATAAGAGACAAATCAATTATAAGAAACTGACAAATTTAATAAGTAGTGGGGAAGTCTACTCCTAAGGAAACGACGGAACATAAACGTCGGCAGGCAAGAGATTTTTTTTTTTAATATATTTATCTCTATTTTACCATTTGTAAGAGATTTTTCTCTAATGTATTTATGTCTTCTGCAACAAATGCACTTTTGACTCGGGTCCCATTGACCAGATCATATGCGATGATCACCAGTATCGTATTCACCATTGTTTCAAGCGCAACCTTAAAATCCCTGACTCTGCTTCTCCTAAAAACCACTCTCCCCCTCTCCCTCCGTTGACTACAAACTTAACTACAGTTGCAATGATGAACTGCACCAGCTTTGTCTATGGAGAAATGTTATTAGAAGTTAAGTGGATACACAATAGCACGAAGCTTTCAACAAATATTGTTTGGTAACGGCGATATAGAAAGGCGTTGGCTCCTGAATTTCCTCTGCAATAGAAGAGTTCCAAAAGAGGGGGCAAGGGTTGTTTGCATCTCTCCAGGTGGCTGCAACTCTACCAAGTTTCTCACTCCAATCGCATTCTTTTAATTGCCAAATAGCATACTATCTACTTCATCTTCTCCATATAACAACCAAACTACTATCTAAATAACTTAGCCTTACTCTATGCCTTTTTCTTCTTCAAAAGTATTTACGGTATTCAGACATGGATATCAGAACAGTGTTCTTTAAATATATGAAAAAAGGGCTTTGAATAGGGTCTTTAGGAGGGAAACAAAGATTACTTGGTCAGTGCAGCCAGTAAACAACAAAATTCTTATCACTCTGCATATAATAGTCGATTAAGTAAAGAAATTTGGGGATTGCAATTTGCAAGTGTGAAAACAACATAGCCCTTTCGTTTTCTTACAGAAGAATTCCCCTACTTTTCTTTTCCGACCAAAAACCTCTCTGCCCTTACGAGGTAGCAATATAAACAATATGCACAATAGGCAAGTAAAAGTTGCTCTGCCTTTCAACAACAATGAACATACATCCAAAAAAGAAAAAGGAAAAAAAAAGGGCTAATTTCTTCCATCTATTGGGATGAAAATAGATAAAATTGGATTTAGACTATCAGCCTTACACGTAAGGGGACGCTCTGAGGTGTTTGCATACCTAAAATAACATGAGAGAAGATACCTCAGACATTTGAGGTTGAGCAAATGGTATTTGCAGACTCAACCTTGATTACCCTGGTATTGTATGAACCACAATAACCACACTTATGATACAGCCAGTGAAATGCTGCAGTTCCCTTCTTATCACAGTCATTGCACAGTATGTCCTGGTTAAACAACACAAGTGTGTTGGTATTCCTAAAAGAGAAGAACTTGAAAACACATAAAAAGTCATGCATGGTTTACCTGACACCGGTTCCTGTATTCTTCAGGAAGCTGCTCAGAAGCCAAAAGGGCATCAAGCATGCCAAAGTAAACCTGAAAAGGGGTAGTAGAAAAGCTTGAGAATAAGTGGAATGTCTCAGGTAGCTAATTACTCTATGTAGAAGCTTCTTGGCACATGTTCTGTCAGGATAACAATATATGAAAAGCAACGCTGGGTGATGAATGAAACAAGCCATCCACCAGCTACCAACCATTTAGTATGTGTTGGGCACTTAAGATGATTATATTTCAGATAAATAAATCCTAAAACCGCAGCCTATGGACTTTAATTCAATGTACAATATGATATGAAAACTTTGATTTAGAATAACTGTACACATAAAACTAAAATCGACCTCAAATACTTAAATGGATTAAAGAACAATCATTTTTCAATTTTTTTTTTTTTTATTTTTTATTCTTCTGAATGGATTTTATTAAAAGCGAGGGAATATCTATAATCTAATATATATAAAAGCACGAGTTTGGAAAAACTTATAAACTGACAAAAATACCCTTTTATTTTTCATCATATTACTAAATTCACATTTAAAAATAATTATAATATTTAATTTAGAATTATTAGTTTTAAATTTTGAAATAAAATAGAAGTTATGATAATTATACATTTAAAAACAATTATAATTTAATAGAAGTTATGATAATTATACATTTAAAAATAATTAGAATTTAAATTACAATTATTAGTTAAGAAGAGTTGTACTAATTTTAAAATAGATTTATTACTTAATTAGAATTCTAAGCATCTTAATTATCACTTACATAAAGTAAAAATACTTTAAAACTATGTTGTAGGTTAAATATGTTAAAAATACTTTAATTTATTATTTGAAAATTTTATATTATAATATTTAAATTGATAAGTTAATATATTTTAATTACATTCAATAACTCAAATAAAAAATATTATTTTACTCTAATTATTGCAACTAAAAATATAATATTTAAAAAACTAATTAACTATTAAATAAGGAAAATCACATGCAACACATGTAACATTAAAAGCTATTAATATATAAAATCATAAGTTTAGAAAACTTTTGAACTGATAAAAATACTTTTTATCATTCATTATATTACTCAATTGTCATTAAAATAAATTATTAGTATATTGATAATTATTAAGTCATAATAACAAAAATAATATTAATTACCTAATAATTAACATAATAGTAAATTGATGTGAAATTAATTAATTATATTTTTTTTAAATTCTTTTTGAAGGGATTTTTTAAAAGTTCTACTTAAAAAATAACATCATATATTATTAATTAATAAGAAATTAAATTTTAAAATCATTTAAATATAATTGGATAAATTTAAAATAATGGAAATTATTTTTTATAATTAAATATTTTAATTGAATAAATATAATTTTTATCTATAAATATGATTTTATTTTAAATATGATAACAATTAAATCATGTTAAAATTAATTTTTTATACTTAATAGAAATTAAATGAGTAAGATTTATATAAAAAATAATATCAATATGTTGGTAATCTAATAGTATAAATATTGCATAAATCTATTTATTTGTTCTTAATTTATATGTCAAAGTTCAAAATAAAATATATTTTACAATAAATTCAATATTTTTTATAAATACTAATTGCACTTAATTAAGTCAGTTCAATGCCTAACTCAGCAAATAGAACAATTCATATCTATTTGAGAAATTAAGATAAAAAAGATCTATTAAAAATAAGTGTTTTGTATTAGCTATATTTCTCATATTTTTTTTCAATCTATAAAACCAATGAATATAATATAAAATAATTATAATTATTTCTATCAATAATGTTTCTATTACAATCTGGAATATAAAACTAATAAATAGGTTTTACGTTTATTTCCAATGATAAATAATTAATAAATATTATTAATAATGTTTTTATTATTACTGTTTTAGCTATTATCACTTAATTAAACTTTAAATTCATATACACTTATTATCTTATATTAATTACCATTTAATTAGTGTTACAATTATGTATCAATTAAAACTAATATTTAGCAATATAAATAGATACATTAGCAATGCATTTCCATTAAATAGCATCTAAAGAATTGCTAAAAAAAAAACATATTTTATTTTATATTTGATACATTTACCATTTTTTGATTTTGATAATACTTACACAATCATAAATGTTTTCACCAAGTTATTTTAAAATATTATGTCATCAGCAATGAAGTATAAAGTAATGATTCTTTATAGATAAAATTTTAACTCGTACTCGAATAATAAACATAATATATTTAACTAGAAAATCCAAACATAGTATATAGGCCATAAACTCACATATTAAGCCTACGAAAACTCATTGTTCACCTTAACCACATATATTACGTTTGGCTTAGAAAATGGAAGTTTTATGCATACAATTGCACCAAATTAAAGATGAGTATTTCCCACACATATTATAGGCCATAAACTCATATAGTTCACCTTAACAAACATTATATATTCAACTATAAAATCCAAACAAAACTAAGGACGTCCATGCTCCCCCATTTTCTTTTCCTAACTTCTCCAACATGCTATATGAACCAAACAAAGCCTAAACAAATGTAACCTCTCATCTACACGTCAATACAATTCCTTTGTGTCATGTTTAGTTTTCAACTAGTAGATTCCAACCCACAAGAGAAGCTACAACAATGTAAAGGGATCAAGTGAAAAGAAGTATTAAATGACATCCCTGATCCCTCAACTTCATGATAGCAATGACATGAGTGTTAACAATATCCATAAAGGCCGTAAATTTTTCAATTTAAATATAACTTTTATCAATGAGTTTCAAAAGGTGTGTTTGGTTGAGAATTTTGAATGAAATTATTCTCAAATCAACTTAAATTATAGCATTTGTAAATATATTATTTGGATAATCCATCTCTTAGAATAAAAATTTATTGGAATTTGAAGAGACAAGGAAAACAGTATAAATGAAGGTTACTTTGATGATAATCATATAAGTTAGCCATGCAAATAAAAATGCCTAAACCTGAGAAAAATCAACCTGCCTATCCTCTAAAACAATCTTGTATGTAGTCATAACTTAAAACAGTAGTATGCTTTTAAAAAGAATTTTCTTACCGCCATATCTCCCATCGATTTTCTACAACTGCTAAAACAATTTTATATGTAATCATAACTTAAAACAGTAATATGCTTTTAAAAATAATTTTCTTACCGCCATATCTCCCATCGATTTGCTACAAATTGGGCAGATGTAATGACTGCATGCATATGCCTGACAAAACAAAGTGCAGAATTTATTATTAAGCACGCTACAATATAGTTCTCACTACATCAAAGAAAACGTTGGTTTTTTTTTTTTTTTTTTTTTTTGGCCATAAAGAAAATGTTGGTTGAATGAGAGTAAAATAGCTGGAAAAGATAAAGGAAGGAATACTGAATATACCTGAAAACATGCTGAATGCATGAAATGACCACATGGAAGTGCTCTTACGCTTTCACTTGATGTGAATAAAAAATCACAGCATATAGGACAGTTTATTTCTAGACCTTTTTCTCGACACTTGTGGTCGACCAACTTCTTGGCTAGACAGCAATTACACACCATACAATGAAAGAAATCATCACCAAGTCCCTTTCCAACACGGCATAAATTGCAGAATGGGCAATGATAGACATTCCTGAAATAAATGGAAGAGACATACAAGATGAATACTTATAGAACAGCATCAGCAAACAACAGCTTTTGTTACAAAACTATCAAAAGTTTCCAGACTGATAAGAACCTGTTCAGAATTCTCACAAAATACTGCTTTCTAAAAATAACTCAGTCTTTCTACAACCAATGGGACCAAGACAGACTTAGAAATTCTACCGAATAAACCAAGCTGGGAATGGAGCAAATCAGGTACAAGCGTTCTCCATTGTTTTGAGAGGTTTCTTTAGTGCTCCAGATGATGAGACAGAAAAGACTCATTAACAACTTTCAAGTTTACTCAACATTTCTAATCTTCTTCATAATAGTATTGAAATGCTCTTTAGATCTAGCATGAAGAAATTCAGAAAAAAAAAATCTAAAGAAATAGGTAGCACCTTTCATCGTCAAAAAATTTGCAGATGTTGCAGTAGTACTTTGCCATTGAGAGCTCGCCACATGAAGGTGTCATGCAAACTGGTCCAACAGGCTGGATTTTCAGGCAGCTCATGCACATCATATCAGTTGTGGCCTTCCTGCAATTTAATAAAGAAAGAATCAAATTTATAGAAGTTGGTCGTAGACCAAGAAAGCAAGAATGATAATATTACCTATCCATTGAATGGTCGCTGACTTTATCATGGCAAAACCTACATGTATATAGTTTTCCGCAGCAAGCAGCACGGAGTTTACAATTTCTTTTGTAATGTTCACATCCAAATTCCTGTTTCTCTAGATCTCTAAAAGATGGAGAGCATCCATATAAGTCTTCATCATTTGAACATTCAATTGCTGAGGTTTGAGGAGACTTCTGCTGTGCAGCTATCCAGCGACTGGCATAACCAACAAATTGATTAGAATGAAGCAATGATACACACACACTCTTAGGGCTCATAAGATTGTATTATGGGCAGACTAAACCTGGTCATAAGATTTTGAATAAGATAAGCTTTTCTCCTTGGATCAAGGGTTGAATCCCGAGAAACTTTTCTGATCTCAGCTTCAAGCTCATTCTGATTCATACGAAAGATATCCTTCCACCCAGGCTTAAAATTGAGATCACTCTGGTCAAGACTCTCGTGTACATCAGTGCCTTAAATAAAAAATTTTCAATTTCATTAGGAAGAGATTATATCTTAAAATCCTTAAATTCAGATATCTAGAAATTTGAAGAACTAACAGTTTGACATTTCAGTAACCCAACAACCAAAACAGACCAAAAGACATAAATAAAATAATATAAAGCATGGGCAGTAAAGTTAAACAAACCAAGTGAAATACAACTTCCAGATGTTGATGTGGGTGAAGATGCATCATTTCCTTCCCACCACTCATTAAGCCACTCACTGAACATTGTGTTCTTAGTTGCCTGTTTCCATGTGTCCATCATTTTGTTCTGCTCCTCTTGAGTAAGAGCAGAAGTTACCCATGGCAACATTGATTGGAGCACCTCTGCACCTGTAGTACCAATAATCCGACCAACAATCTTGTCCTGCTCCTCCACAGAAAAATGCCTGTCAAACAACGGCCAGAGCTCAAGTTCTTCTCGGAACACATGTTGATCCAGTGTTACTCTAATGGATTTACACATGCCCTGCAGCTTTGTGGCTTTCTGAATGTATTTCTGCATTGTATCATTTTGCTCAGAAGAATCTGAGTTAATTTCATTCAAGTTACCATTCACATTGCCATCGTTCAAGTATTCACAAAGCTGCGTAAGCTCGGAAAGTGCAGATGAAATATCTTCAAAAAGTCTCTCCTCCTGCTTGTGGTCCAGAGTATAAGAGTGGCTAACGTTATGAAGAGTCTCCTTAGATTCTAGTGCTGGAAATACTATATCATCTTCAGCATTACTGTGAGCTCTATATAAACCCCACAACAACCGAAATCTGCCAGTGAACTGCCTAAGAAAAGTCTCATTGCAATCATTTAGCTTTCCAGATTCAATATCCAAATATTCCAAATCTTTACGGATGGCTTTATGAAATTTGAATATATTATCAATAGGCCGTAAGCTTCCGATATCGCTGGAGCTAATATCTGTTTCCCAGTTAAAAAGACTGGAGTTAAGCGAGGGGGCAGATGGAGTAAAAGATAATGACCGCAAAGATTTTGCTGCAGCCAGAGAACTCATGCCCAGCTTACTGCTATTCACTCCTAAAGCTGGGACACAACAAGGCTGATCACTGCATGATAATTTATGGTTATTTATTGTTCCTGTCAACTGAAAAGAATCCGTTTCTTCTGAAAAAATTATATTTCCACGCTTTATCGGCCTTCTATTATCATCTGCCCTTTCCTCAGTGGAACAGATAGAGGTGCATGCACAGAATGGTTGGTCAATATCCTTCTGGGTTCTAGTAAGTATTCTTGCAGGACAGGCACCAATTGCACCAGAAGAAAGACAAATATCTGCAGAGTGACCTTTGCACACCCAACCGGAAAATAGTGTGACCAATGCGGAGTTGGATGGTGGAGCTGACCATATAATCTGAAAGTTAAAAACAGACAAAAAGAGGGGAAAAAAATAACCTAAAGCACTCGGTCAATAAAAGTCAAACCTGCCAAATTCATATTTTGAAGGAAAGACCTAGCTTCTTCTTCACTTAATGATCCTACCAACCATGGTAAGACGCACTCAATTAATTTCAAGGGCATCACACACAAGCTCTGATAAAGAAGTTCTCTCTGTCTTTGGGGGCTAAAGTGCTTCCGAGCAAGTGGAAGTACCTACAAAAGCAGTCCAGCATACCGTAAGGAGAGCACTAGGGGCAAAAAAGAGATGAGAAACATGGTTTCAAGTGATACGTTCTGGTAAACTTGATAATTTGGTACAAACATCATATAAATGTCAAGAAATACAGAAACATGTAATGTAATTATAAAAAGCAGACAGACACTCATCAATTAAAGCAATAAAATACTTGCCTGTGCTTCTTCACTATGGAAATGCTTCTGTATACTATCCATTATTTGATCAGCCTGTGAGCACAAATTTGCATAGAATTCAGCAGAAGATGAGTCAGTTCCCGCACTTTGAATATTTTCGATAAGGCGCCGAAGCTTGTTAAATTGAATTTCTTCTTCCGCATGCTCCTGAGTAAAAGATAGTTCTGCATCTACAGCAGGGAATATAACTCTATCCTCAGCAATACTGCAGCAAGAGAGAAGATAAGTTAATTTCATAACAGGTATGTAACCAGTCATAAAGGTAGATCATAAGTTGTCCGAATACATTTCATGCATCAATTTTATTTTTTTCTGTATCACACCAGATCATAAAATTGAAGTCTTTTGCTGCATACAATAAACTCTAGCTTCAATATAACATGAAAGATAGGAAGTGTTTGTTAGCTATGAAGTAAAAACAACCCTAATCAACAAAGATTACCATTAAAAGGGAAAACACAGAGAAAATCCACACCTGTGAAAGATGCATACTTCAGCTATGAACTGCAGCCTCTCATTGAAGCCAGATAAATCAGAAAAATCACCAGAAATTTGTATTTTCTTAGCAGCCTTGGCTATATCACTCAATTCCCGTTTGATAGCATTATGCCAAAGCATAATTTCATCTATAGGACAGGAAAGAGTAGAATCCTTAGGTCTAGTACTTAGCTCCATATATTTCCTTTTACAACTTTTGGAAGATTCACATGCACAGTAACCACTTTCAGTTTGACTTGGTAAGACACTAGCCCCAAAAGCTTCACATCGAGCCTCGCCTTTGCAATTTTTACATTTCTCAGCTGTCTTGACACCTTCCATCCAGGTGAAAATAACCTTCACAACAGAACTAAAAATGTGAGATTTGATTCTAGAAGGAACTTGTGAGTTTTGGATAACTAATAACAATATCCTATATAACCTAGAAGCCCTGTCACCTGATGAAGAAGTTTCTCCCTTGGAATTATCTTGCTCAAGCACTTGCGCATATCTCGATGTTCATCAGGTGATATAGAGGAGGAAAGCCATGGAAGAAACTCCGCCATCATATTAACAGGTATGCTGCAAAGAAATTGCCATACCAATGACGCCTGCTCTTCAAATGTAAACTTCTCAATAAGCAAGGGAAACACCTGTCAATTCCAAAGCAAGCATGTGAAACTAAAAGATAACTTTAAGTTAGAAGATTTAACTCCTTATTCTAAATTTGAAATGGAATGCATCATGACAAGTGATCAATCAAGTTAAACATCTCAGCAATGTATATCAACAACCTCATCCACCTCCAATATAAGGTAGGAGAATTGCTATAACACATCAAGAACGAAACAACCAATATTTTAGGAAATAAATTTTTCATCTGGCTTCTGGTTTAATGTTTAATTTGCAGAATTTGCCTCAAATATCTAACCAACCTGTTCCTCTTCCTTGGACATATGCTGAGTAATTGATGTCTGAAGGGCCCCAGTGCAAGAGGCTAATTCTCTCCTATAGCTTTCTTCGTTCTGCATATCTGAAGTCAGCAATGCAAACAACTGATCAAAAAGGACACTTTCACCTTCATGTTCAAGTGAGTACGTTGGAGCCACATTCTTCACGCGTATATCAAGGGCCGGAAAGATAACCTACACATAAGGTAGTTTTGAATTCAGTAATCAGTCACAAATATCAGACAAATCTAAGGTGATGATGCAGCCAACAAGAATCTCATAGGAAAAAGGAAGGATTAAAAAAAAACTTGGAGAGACTATGTTTATTCTAATTACAATATTACCTTTTAAGTTACAACAAGGCAATTTAGTTCACAGGGGTTTTCACAAATCTTTTGAGCCATCTAAGTATAAGGCTACGACAGCAAGCTTTACAGAGATTACCCCATATCTAAATATAGTGATAAATTCAAGTTTCTAGAATCAAATTCAATCAAGTTCTTCCCTTCCTCAAACAATAACCCTTAAAACATGATAAAAGCATCACAAATTTACTAACAAATCGGGAAAGCTAATTCTGATTAAGGGATTTAGAGTTTTCTAAAAAAGTAAAGGGATTCAAAGGAAGGGGCAAAATAAAGCCAAAACTAATGTTTAAAAAACGAGGAAGAAAAAAAAAAGAGATAAAGGAGAACAAGAAGGAAAACGACAACGCATGAACCTCATCTTCGGCGTGGCAATGGTGCTTATATATAGTACGAAGGAAATGATATCTCTCCAACAAAGAAGTAAGATCAGAGTCGTGGTGGTTGGTGGCAAAAGCCATGGCAGCTCGGTGGAGGGCGTCGAGCTCAGCCTTGATGGCCTTGTGAAAAAATTGGAAGATAAGAATGGGAGATTTAGAGGCGGAGTTTTTCAAGCAAGATTTGGAAGGTGTGGATGGATCGATTGGATTCAGAGGACCTGCCATTATTGCTACACCTCCTCCTCCTCCTCCGGGTTCTAAGCTCGAGAATGGGGTCGCCATTATAGAGAACTTCGACGTGGTTTCCGATTCAGATTTCCAAAAGCCCTACTAGATCTTTTGCCTGTTCATACAATTTGGAGATTTCATTTCATAGCCTTTTCTTGCATTTTTCTTTTTTTTTCTTTTTTTTCTTCCTTTGCTTTAATGTTTTGTGTTTGTGGGGAGTAAAGAAGAATGTGAAACTCTCTTTCTTTTATATATATTTTTGTAATTTTGCCCCTTTATTTTTCCTTCTCTTTCTCCCTCTTTGTTAGCCAGAAGAATGTGTTTTAAACAATGCGGTAGATGAAGAAGATAAATTTTCTACCCTTAAAATTGGTCCCAAGTTCTTGGATTTTGAATTTTATTTTCTCAAATTTTAGTTTCCATTTTAAAAAGGTAATTTCTTTTTTATTATAAATTTGGATTTATTATAATATTATTTTTATTCTACGGTATTAAATAATTTTTATACAATATCAAGGTAAAAGATGATGGTAACATGATCTGAATCCGTATCAAAAGAGTGTCTAATGAAAGTTTTAATTACTACTCCTTACAAGATTTATTTTAAAATATTAAATCAGTGAATTTAATACAATAATATTAATGAATTTTTAAAATCGAAAAGTAGTGATTAGATTTTAAATTTAGGAATAATTAAGAGATTTAAAGTATATTTTAACCATTTTCTACTTTCAAAATAAAAATAATAAAATATTAAATTTTTTTTATCAAGATCTTGAGTTGGAATGAAAAATAGATTAAGAAAATGTTGTGTTATTTAAGAGTCAAACTCACTTCAATTTCAAATTTAGTGGAAGCCTAATGAAAAAAAAACTCTCATAGTATTTGATCCAAATATGTCAAAATTTCTAAATATTACTACAATAGTGAATAATGTAGAAATTTTATATTAGCAAAATAATACACTAATATGGCATTTTTTTAGTCATTTAATGTATTATTAGTGATATTAAAATTCTATTCAATTAATTTTACTTCTAATGATGTGTAATTAGAGAATATATGCATGATGGGTGGCGTGGGATAAAAATAATTCCAAATACAAATACTAAAATATTCTGAGTTCCTAAATTATTTAGATACAAAAAAATTTTGCTACTTATAAATTAAATTTTAGTACGACAAGTAGTATTATATTCTCCTTTTTTGGTCATTATTAGGTACCAATTTCCATAAATTAAAATATAAAAGGATAAAATAAATCCATAAAACCTTTCCTATCATAGTATAATATAAGAAAAATAAATAAATTTCTTAAAAAGTAATATTACAGCTAAGCTCATAAATTTAATAGCATTTATTTATTATTACAGGATGGAATTTGTGAGTGAATAAACGAAAGGACGGCACTCGGCAAATCTTCTCGTCGAAAAGGATAGCTAAGGCAATTGTTTGACACGTGTGAAAAGCACGTGAGAGCGTTTTAAGGACAGAGTCTGGCTTATCCCAACCTCCACCTAAGCATCCACCTAGTATCTGAAAACGGACGGAAGCACTTCATCACGGTTTCACCAAAGTGACAATCGTCAAGGGTATAATCGCCATTTTCTCTTTTCAAATATTTTATATTTTTTTATTATATTTGTGCTTAATTTATTTAGAAAAGAATAATCCCAAAACGAGATTACAGTATGACGCAAGTTAGGTCAAAGTGCTTTTAAGAGTGAGAGCTGGACAAGCCAATATTTAATCCCACAAAACCAATTTCATACAATTGACTAATAATTCCATTTTTAAATGAAAAATTAAATGATTAATATTTAACATACTCTTATTAATTATATAATCACATGTATAAGTCAATGACATCTCATTTTGCAGGTGAATAAAGCTTGGGGTAAATAACTTTTTTAAAGGTTTTAAAAATTGTTATACCTAATTTTCTTGTATATAGTATTTCGATGAGTTAATCACTTTAGTCAAGGAAAGGTTCACCTATAGAAGGGCTCATCTAATGGGAAATAATTTTACATTTGCCACGTAGACTGTCGCATTATCTCATCAAAGTCTACTCGTAACTTCATATGTTATATCTAATAAAGTCTTTCATAACTTTACCACAATCTCTACAAAGTATAGTTGGTCACATTTAAGTAGGGCATTCCATGACCATATTGTTAGCACTTAATAATCTTTTTATTACCAATTGCACATAGTAGGGCACCTGTCATAAGGGGCCTACATTGAGCTTACACTTTATATAAATTAGCTCCATTTTCAAGAGGAAACAAGCACTCTAACCTTCTATTGAAACTCTACCAAGCACTACTATAGTTGTTATGCCTTCAGCCCGACCCGATTCACTGAGTCCAAATTTCAAGTGTTACAACACACAATACTTAACAATTTAATAAAATAGATTACAATTTCTCATTCCTTTGAATATTTTATTTAACATTTTTGTCAGAAAAACTTAAAATCTAAAAAAAAGAAGGAAACTTTTAAAATAACTTATTACATCAGATGTCATATAGATCATTACATTGTAGAAGTTTTACTAATAACAGACACTTAAGGTATATTCTAAAGCTACGTTACACTTCCATTGTATGCATAATATTCCACTCCGCCACATCCTTGACATAGTCCTGGCATCGTCCCTCCGAGCGCAGTCTCTTAACATCTAAACCTAAAACATAAACACAACATAAATAAATTCAAAAGAACTTAGTGAGCTTTAACACAGAATTACCTCGGTGGATACTTTTTTATTTTTATAGGAACTTCTGTGCGCCAACCATTCTTCTAAACAATTTATTTCGGGCGGATACAGCTGCAGGTCTAGCATACCTTTACCCTCCAACTATCATACTCTTATCATACCCATATCTTCCTTATCTAACTAACTGGCTATTGTTCCAGACATTTTACAAATCTCTTTGACACGTATGCATTTCTCTACAGAACATACCCACATTAAACTAATATTACCTTAACACATACATTTATCTCAAATAGTTATTCATAGACATTCATCATAGGCGAATACGTATACGTTTGGAGAATAAATTCACAGGACTGGATACCATCAAACTCACACTCAAAACATATCTTGGTTCAATGCTACACAAACCCATACTGGTAATGTGCTACATAGACCATTCAGATGAATTCCACATCATTTTATTTTAGAACCCCATAAACCCAAGATAACCCTGACTCAGATTCAGAATAATCTCAGTAGAAGATACAATACAACCCATATATAGTGGATTCCACATAACTTGGATTCAACCCTCACATAACACGGATGAGCTCATATTAATAATTTTTTAAGTTTCTCATAACTACAAATACATCGATTTTCAATATTTGTAGATCATCATGGCGATACCCTTCTTAACATGCAAATACACATATCTTTTCACGAAAACCCTTAAGACTTATTCAACTATATCAGAAATTTTTATTCAACTCTTAACCTTGAGTATATTAATACATTATCTTAGCCATACTTTTTACAAAACTAACAGAATTTGTCCACAATTTACCATAAAAACTGATATTCATATCTTACTAGACATACATGATAGATCACTCCACAATGGCCAAACAAAACACACCATAAAAGCATCATACAGAAATCTCGTTTTTACTGTCCCGATGGACTTCACAGAATTTCATGTCATGGATTTTAGCCACATAGTTCTACATACATTCATGTATCGTGCTTTGCCAATCTAGTCTTCATCTTACTGAAAGCTACACTATGAATATTTCCAATCATGCCAAGCTGCCATGGGCCTCCACCACATGGTCTTACACTCATGTTCAATTCGTGATATGCTAGTCTGGTTAGCAATATAATTGCCCTACCAGAAGGCTTCACAATGGAACATTAGCTTAGCATTTACTTACCTAGATAATCACCTTCTTACTAACTCATATACCTTGTATACCAGACATTACCTGCATGCTACTTATCAAACACCATTCTTTTAACAGAACTTGTACATATTATTACAGCACGAAGGCTTCACATGGAACATTAGCTTAGCATTTACTTACCTAGATAATCACCTTCTTACTAACTCATATACCTTGTATACCAGACATTACCTGCATGCTACTTATCAAACACCATTCTTTTAACAGAACTTGTACATATTATTACAGCACATCTCTCATCTTTAGTATACCCATCCCTTACCATTTTCTGTAGACAGCATCATCCCAATTATGTACATGTATATATATACTTCTGATTTGAACAATTCATATAAAAGAATCAGGATGGAGACTCACCTACAGTAGCTTGAAGCCCCAAACCTAAATATCCATCATGAAACAACAATAACCACTGCTTACAGAACATAGAAACACTATTAAAACTCATTCATATACAATTTACCATCATCTCAAGCACTGACAATCATCATGCACAACCTTTTACTTACATCTTATTGCTTATACATTCTTTACAGACTTACTCCTTTCGAATTTAACATGCAGAGTTGTAATACTTACCCAAAGATGGAATAACTCTTAATTAAACCAAGAATTTCAATTTCCAATTCAAGAAAGAAGAAATGAAATCGGTTCCAAAAAAGGATCAGAGAGTAACATTTAGAATCCAAAAAAAAATCCCCCTAGAACCCTTCTCTCGCATATGTATATAATCCAATCTCCATTACAAAAATTCAACAAGTGTCACTTAAATTCAGAGTTTGTCTTTCTTAGTGGCCTATAACTCATACTATAATTTGCCTTTTTGTCCAACTAAGACCTTTACTCTTTAGCTAATCAGAATAATCTAAAATAAAATTCCATTTAATTACTTGGCGTATACTATATGCCTACAAGTATACGCCAAAAGAAACAAATGGGTGAATTACAATCTACCAAACACAGGTTCTTTCACTACTATACACCTTATCCTTGAACCCGCCTGAACTGGGGTGTGACAATAGCTCTCCAAACATTCTCAAACTACTATTAGTAACTTTTGGCATTTTGTGTGAACAACCTCTAGCCTCCAACATCACATCATGTATTACAAAATGAATATAAATAATTCTATTTTAGGATTGAAATTTTTTAAAACTTGTTATTTATCTTAAGACTAAAGTTTTTGTTATCAACCAACAACACCAGACTCATAAAGAGGCTTTAAACTTTGTCCAAGCATTGATATAAATGTATATTACGCACCACTAGTTATCATTCATACTAATATTTTAAAATATTATGTTTACATACAAGATTTCATTTGGAGATTCCGTCATCATATGTTCTAAATTCATTATTAAAAAAAAAAAAACTATCCATGCACACTACCTCCTAAAGATTGTATAGTTATTAAAAATTTGAAATCTACTAATAAGGTGTGACAAGTAAAATGGGAACACCTTATATCACACAAATAAATAAATACAAGAATAATGGAAGAATAAAACATAGTAAGTTGTTAACACAATTCAGATTTAATCTAATTCTATTGGGCCTTGCCCAAAGAAGAATTTCACTAATAAATCTTATGTTACAAGCAATGATTAAAGCCTAATTTATCCTAACTCTCAAATAATTGTAGGCTCAACCAAGTACATCTAGTATAAACTCTCCCCAATGAGTCTTTCTTACTGAAAACTCTTAACTGCTAGTTTAGCAACAAATAAACACTCAAAAGTGTTAGCAAAGCACTCTAAGATTCCTCTTAGAATAACTAGAATGGTGTGCTCAGTTCATATATCCCATATCACCTAATAACCTATATATATATATATATATAAAAGCTAAAAGCTAGGTAAACCTATCACCATTTACACTAGGTTATAAGTGAGATAAATAATAATTTATCATTTAATATGTTGATCTCTAGTTTTTACCATTATCAACAAATAGATTAATCATCATTACTTTAGATAATCTAAATAAACCTGTCACCATTTATGCCAATTTATAAGTGAGATAATTAATAATTCATCATCTAATTTTTTGGTCTCCAACTTTTATCATTATCAACAAATAAATTAATCATTATTATTTCAAATAATGTAGATAATAAGGCATCCTCTCATCAACTAAAGAAATCTCGATGGAATAGGACTTTTTAAGCACGTAATTCACATGAAAAAGAATAAGGTTAACTATGATTCTTTGAACATTGTTGCACATGCTTCCATTTTTATCAAAGACTTTTTTAAGGATGTGTTGCATATATCCTTAGCTATTTTAGGACTCCTTTCAACATTATCTTTAAGAGAGATGCTTAGACTAATACTCTCTAATATGGGTATATAAATGTACTTATTGATAAAAGATAAGTTTTTAAATTGATTTGAACACACAATCAATGTTTTTGCTTCTATATATGACAATTAAAATGATAAGGATAAGCAAAAAGTGAAAAACTATCAACTTAAAAAAGTCATATGCATTAATTGCTTGAGTGGTGTGAAATAAGATCACCAACTCCTTGGATAATAGTGCAAGGCACACTATAGGCTATGAACCAATAATCTCCCCCATGTAGCATTTTTTAACAAAACCCCTGTAGCAAGAACAAATACTACAAAGCAACATGAAATCCAAGCAAGCAAATATCTAAAAACTAAACCATTGAATAAGTTGCAATAGTCATAACAACCATCCAAAAGTAAGAACAATGCTTCCCTAACAAGCTCCATACTAGCATGCATAACTCCCCCTAAATTAAACATTTACTTGCCTTTGAATTATAGCAGTTGGAAAACACATTACTCCTCTTTTTTTGAAAAAAAAAATTCAAAAGCAACCACCTTAATTAAGATGAGAAAGAGTTTTAACCTCATTGTAATATCCAAATTCTATGTTGTTTCTAGTGTGGTAACACCAAATTTAATGTCAATATAAAAGAAAAGTCAATTTTATGCTTTTGGTGATTGAACAAGGTGTAAATGTACTATTTGTCCTCCAAAGTTGCACTCAATTATCACTTTAGTACTTAAAAGAATTTTTTTATTAGTTTGGTATCTAAAGTTTCAAAACGTTAAACTTGTTACTCCAACCCTTACTGTTGTTACAAAAATATGGCATGCATCACTCAAAAAATAATTGCAAAAAATGTGAATTTTTTTTTAAAAAAAAAAGCAAAAAATTTATAAAAAAATCTCAATTTTAAAAATCAAGAAAATTATAAAAATATAAAATTTTTTCTAGAATTTAAATAACATACTTTTATTTTAAAAAAACATAAAATACAAAAAAATGGAAATTAGAAAGAAAAAATAATTAAAATATAGAAAAAAAACACAAATAATATAGATGTACATTTATGTATAGTACTTTTTATAACCTTGAAAATTTTTATTTTTATTTTTTTGAAATTTTGCTTTTGATTTTTTTAAAAATCTATTTTCTTATAAAAAATTTATCCATTGCTTGTCACTTTTTTTAGAAAAATATCTCAATTCTTTAAAGTGAATAATAGTAAATTGTTCTCATACTAAAAGTTTGTCTAAATCAAATTGAGACTACGTTTGAATTAATTAAATTTTTTAAAATATTAAATAAATAAAGGGTAAATGTAATTCAAAATGAATGTCATACAAATGGAAAATAATCTCTACATTGTATCTCAACTCTTAAAATTTCAATTTGTAACCAACTTATAATTCTTTAAATTTGAAATGAATCAAATAAAAAATAGTCAATGACTTATATTTAAATTTATCAAACTCGAAAGTATCTAAATTTAAAATAATTAAATTTAAAATGAACTCAATCTCAGATGAAAGTTGTTGATTGAAGAAAATTATGATAACCATGAGTTCACGTGTATGGAAATTTATAGCAATAGTTGCTCCACTTCGAAATCAAAAGTGATTGAAAAACAAACATAAACAACTTATAAAGTTGAAGCCCAAAGCATTTCTGTACAATTTTAATTTAATTCTTGAGACTTGACAAGCCTTTAAAAAATTAGTTTCTTACACATATTGTATATTTTTTAAAAATATCTTTTCATAATTAGGGAACATTTGTGCCATCATCCCAAGATATTAAAATAAATTTTGATAATTAAAAGTTTTGGTCCATACAATTAATTTTGTCTTTAAAGGTTTTTTATTCTTAAATCAAAAAATAATATGCAGTTAAATATGTTTAAACTTATATCTCCTTAATTATTGTAGAAGCAATAATATTAATTGAATTAAAATTCATTTTTTTTATTAAAACAAATTTTGGATTTTGAATCCATTTTTGTGGACAAGGCTTTTAAGTTATAACGAGAGAAAACGTGAAAATATTAATTAAAAAAAATAAAAAAGAAGGGTAACGTGAAAGTGAAGAGGGGTATAGCAGTAATTGTGTTAAGGAGTAGTGTGAAACTTGTGTGGGCATGAAGGGAGCGCAGGAAGTGGACATAAAAGAGGTGTGGCAAATGTTGTGGGGCGCGCGACAAGCCCGTGCTTTTCACAAGCTTATCTCTTTTTAAGTTTCGGACGGGGAAGTAAGTGATCCTTATTCCTAAACCTATTAAAAATCCGCTTCTCTCATTAAGTACCAACAACCTCTTCTTTTTTTTTTAATAAGGTTTTTATGTTTATAAATTTAAATATTAAATAAAAATAATTATATTTTAAAAATAAAAAAATAATACAGATGAGTTTAACTGATTTAAGTTAGTCATTGACAAATATAGATAAATTTACAAAAAAAAAATTGTGGTTATATAATGAGTATGACATGTCAGTAAAATTAATAAATATTGATTTTTTTATCTATTTTGATATGATTTGACAAATAATACAAATTTAAAGTCTAAAAAGGACGAGAAATTAAATAAAAACAAAAATAATTTAATTTTTTTAAATTTAAAACGTGAAATAAATTATTATATCTTTTCAAAACTATCACCATTTCATTGATAATACCTACAAAATCAATGGAAATGGTCAAGATCAAACATTATTTCATACATTTGTTTTCTAGTACTAATAGGAATTATATAAAAAATCATTAATCAAATACTTATATAATTATCTATTATTTAATTATTACATCTATAGTTATACTATTATTTAAGTATTTGATTAAGTTGGAGTCATCCATCAATTGGGTCTTAACTCGGTTTTCGAATTATCAAAAATCGATTTTATTTTACAAAGTAACAAGGGTATTTATGTAATTTTATATTTTTATATAAAATCTAGACAAGTAACTATATGATGGAATTTGAATTTAATACAACATGGTTTTCAACATATCACCTTTTCCATTTTAACTAAAGTTTGTTACATAAATTTTTTCACTCACATCATGGGTATCTCATGATCTACTTATATATAATGTCTTTGAGAGAGTTTGTGTAATGAGTTAATCGAGTACCAATTTAATTGACAATAACTTAAAATATTTGAAGGGTAATAAATATTATATAATGATATTTTAAAAAAATAATTTTACATAAAATCTTTAAAAAAAGAATAAAAAATGAATAAGTGATCAAAGATCAAATTTGAGATGAATGGAAATTTATGTGTAATTTTTTTTATCACTCTACAA
Source organism: Gossypium australe (assembly GCA_005393395.2). NCBI lineage: Eukaryota > Viridiplantae > Streptophyta > Magnoliopsida > Malvales > Malvaceae > Gossypium > Gossypium australe. Next base: position 114,790,294 of record CM016617.1, on the reverse strand, counting down.
TTACAACTCATTCAACAAATAGTTTTTTTTATAAATATATTTTTAAGTAGTCGATTGAGTTTTAACTCGATTGGCATCGACATTGTTGTCAATACAGGAGGTTATGAGTTTGAATGTGTTCAAACATATTATCTCCTATTTACGAATTGGAAAGGGCTATAAATATATATATGCAAGTATTATTGTGGATGCATATGCGTTTAACTTGGTTATATGACAAATTCATAGTTGTTGTCTCATCCACTTTAAATATTTCAATTTTCAAATACTTTTAAATTCAAAGCCGTCAGCAAATTAACACCATAATATCATATACGTAGATGTGTGATGAGGTCAACGAAAATACTGAGAAAAACATAGAAGGAGAGATATAAAGGGACAAAATAAAAAAGCCAACAATAATTTTGTAATTGAATGAAATCATCTGGTAGCTGATGAATCTGAATCACACAGCTAACAAAACCTCAGCAACATGCGTCACTGCTGGGGCTTTCAAGAGACAAGATTCTAAACACTGCCCCACCATTCTCCAACAAATTACAACCTAATAACATGTTTCAATTCAATAGTTTAATTGAATAATAGTTGGTGAATTCTTGTGGAACCAATAAATATTACTAAATTGTAAAGGCTTGTTTGTCTTCTCTTTCAATTTCTTCTGCTGTTTTTTTTTTCTTTCAATAAAACACATGCTTAAGTCATAGATCGCATGATGAGCTAGTTTGGGGGATATTCCCCTAATGGTATCTACTCTACAAAGTCTGCCTAAGATTAAGGCTTTTGTTTGGCGGTTGGTAATTCATGGTATTTTACTAACCACAACAAGGATTGCTTTTAACCCCTATGTTAAATGGCCTGAGCTACAAGACGTGTGGATTAGCCTGTGAGGATACTATTCATGCACTGAGAGGTTGTCTGGATTCTATGGCAGTGGTGAGACTGAGTGGTTTGATTGATGATATTTTAAATTGTCATATGCATTCTTGTATTGATTGGTGGGAGAATGCTATACATCTCATGGATATTCATGGTTTTGCTTTGCCAATTTTGGAATGTTCATAACGATTTCATGATGCAGGGCAAGACTATTCCTCCACCCATGGTTTTTGAAAGACAAATTCCTGATCCACAATTACACTAGACATCTGATCCTTCCACCACACCTTTGGAAGCCAGCGGATGGACATGTTGTTAAATTTAACCTGGATGTTGCATTTAGAGTCAATGATAGACTTTGTAGCATTGGTTTTATTGCTTATGATGGGGATGGTTTTCTTTTTCTTGGGCGGTTGTACTCAAACTTTTCGAGGTATGGTTGCTTCATACTTGGTAGAAGCTAGTGCTTTCATTATGGCACTAAAATTTGCCAAATCTAGAGTTTTCACAGACGTTATTGTTGAGTACTGCAAGTAGATCATTACCTAAACAATCCAAGATTTGAAGTTCAGAATTTTTTCATGTTTAATTTTTGTACTTTTGTTGTTATTACTATCTTACTTTTATTGTATTAACAAAACTGTTGAGGATAGATTCGTATAAATAATGAAATAGAAAAGTCAAAGAAGATCGAATATAAATTTTATGAGGAAAACTCATCCGAAGAGGATAAAAACCTAATGCAAAGGAAGCTTCGGTTTTTCACTAAATGAGTAAATAAATGAGAGTACAATATAAAGAAAATACATCTAAATATACTAATCATACAAATGCAAACCCCAAAAACAAAATCCTAACTCTCATAGAGTTTTCTTAAAAGAAGAATAAAATTCTCTCCATAGTTACCACGAAAACTCTCACCAAAACTCATCTACGATTAGATCTTGTCTCCCCCAAAGGAAAAGTCGTGTAGTACTATATCTTTAATTGCCTCTTAATTGACCTCTCCAAACAGGGATACAAGACCCCTTTAAATAGGTTAAGATTAGAGGTCTAATCATATTAAAATATCCATGCAATAATCGGAGTTTAACTGGGAGAAAAAACCCAATTTATGTGGAGAACAAGTTGCAATGTCCCCATTCGTGTCGTTACGACGCCGTTCGTCATCGCAACGTCGGAAAACTTCTCATCATAACGTCATCATCTGCTCAATTGAAAATACGAGTTACACCCCACTTTGATGATTATGAACATGAATGTTATTCAATCATAATTTATTATAACTATCATGCGTCCAAATATTTTATTGCCTTGCGGCTTCGTCGAATTAATGGTCTCATGATTGTCGACCATGCCATTAACATAGAGTAAATCATTTTATCACTTCAGGTGAATGATAAGTTTGCATTATTAACTTGATACGCCTGTTTTAAACCCATTAGCTCTGGAGCATATTTCAACAATTAGTGATATTGTGAGTTATTTATAAATTTTCGCAAACAATTTAACACAACTTAATGATACATTTTGAAAAAGCAATTTTAATTAAGGCTTATTTAATTTCCTAAACTTATTTTGGATGAAAAAATTTAAAATTTTTGAGATTTTAAAATTTTAGTATTTTAGAATTCATCATTTCAAAATACTAGCATTTGTAATAATTTTGTTTGGATAAATAATTGATTTAGGAAAATTTAGGTGATTGAAATTTTACAAATTAAAATTAATTATAAAATAAAAATCATTATATAAAAAATATTCTATATGGATATCATTATATTTGTAAAAATTTATAAATAATTTTAATAATAAAATAAAATTTAAAATATATATTATAATTAAATAAAAGAATTTTTTGAAGTTTAAGCTTTTTTTATTTTATAGTGGGATCATGTATATTAAATCAAATAAAATTATGAAGAATTTTAAAAAAACCACCTATTTATGTGGAATTTGGAAAAAAAAAGGAAATTGAGTTATTAAAATATCCTCTTAAAATTATTTACACAATTTTAAAATTATCCCATATATTTATCCAATCAAGAAAATTCGTTTTTAGAATTTTTAAAATCTTGATAAAAATTAAATCCTTCCTAAAAATTCTCACTCGAACAAACCCTTAAGAATTTCAGCCACATTAGGTAACAACTATGCAACCAAACTTGAACTCTTCTTCCTAACTTTTAGGAAACATAATTCGAATAAGATAAACTTTCCCCATGGTGTAGGATTCTAATAGAGGAATATATACTTTAGTGTCAATGAGATTGCACAGGAGATACAAGAGTTAATAAGGCAAAATCACATACCAACAAGTGTGTTGCAAAGTTTTTCCTTCGTGTTATTATAACTCTTAAGTTGTTGAAGGTACTAATAGGACAAAATCCATGAAACAAATAAGGCCTTGTAAGGGAGTTGTAAACAAGCTACAATTTTGGAATCCTTATGCATCAAAGCCATGTTCCTAAATTTGTTTCTAGTTGATGCATTTCCAAGATAAGACATTGAATGTGAACTAGAGGCTAGCATATGTTAAGCCTTTATGCATTGAATGCATGCAATCATTTCCATAGGTTAAATTATATGAGATAGTTGAGGATAACAATGGCTACTTGTTTAAGGAAATAAGTTCATCGAGCTAGACTCGTTGTAAGAAATCCACTAATTAGATACACTTAAGTGTATATGGAATATGTTCTCACATGGCTGGTGTGCAAATTTGTCTTCTAACTTATGATGCTAAGTCACCTTATATGATGAATCTTATGCTTTGATTTGTCACAAAACGGGTCCACAAGGATGGTTACTTAATGTGAGATGTTCTGATCATGACACAAATCATATGTACATGGATGAATGGTCCAAATAAAATCTACCATTTTGACTAATATTGGATCTTATTGGATCTTGGCTATGGTTAATAGTTTAAGACTTTGGATAGAAACTTTTAGATTTAGAAATATAGTTTAACCAATTTCAAGAATTAATCATGAATCGCTAAATTTAATATAGCTTACTACATAGGTTACACTACAATGAATATAATAAGCTAGGATATTTGTTAAAAGGACTGTGTTGCACTATATGGTTAGCTGTTGAAAGATATTTGTTGTAAAAGGATCATAAAAGGAAGGATAATTTGTGGCTCGTCCCTCCATGTTGGATGGATCCAACTATGTCTATTGGAAGGTTAGAATGAAGGCATTCATCAAGTCTATAGATGAAAAATCCTAAAGCGTAGTTCTTACTGGTTAGGAGCCTCCTGTTATTGAAATATTTATAGGACGAACAAATTTGAATTGGCCTTGGCTATAGAGGAGGAGAAGCTTGCAAATAAAAACTCAAAAGCATTGTATGTTTTTCTTTTTGGAGTAGATTGACAAGATTTCAAAAGAATATTCAAGTGCACTACTGCTAAGGAAGCTTAGGATATCCTTGAGACTACTCATGAAAGAACCAATACGGTGAAGCAGTCCAAAGTGCATATGCTGACCATCAATTTCGAAACCTTGAGAATGCAAGAGAATGAAACTATTGGTGAGTTCTATACTAAAATATGCAACCTATCCAATCAAGCCTTTGCCATTGGAAATGAGTATTCACTTTCTAAACTAGTGAGGAAGGTACTAAGATCCTTGCTTGAAATATTTGTTATCAAATTCACAACCATTAAGGAGGCAAAAGACATTGATAACACGAGGATCGATGAATTGGTTGGATCCCTATAGGCTTTTGAGATAAATCTAGAAAAATCTAGAAGGAACAAATCCAGGGGTGAAAAGAGCATTGCTTTATAGGTGATAGCCGCAATGCCTATTGAAAGTACCACTTCTATTAAAGATTTAGAGGAGAAAATAGTTTTCTTAACACAAAACAAACAAAGCCTGCAAGAAACAATACAAGAGGTGCAAAAAAAATTAAAACTTTATATAATGTTCCCAAAAGCAAAGCTAAAGGAGTGGCTATCAATGAAGAATTTTCCAAAGAGAAAAAGAAGAGGATTCAATGCCATGAGTGTCATGATTTTGGTCATATCCAAGTTAAGTGTGCAAATACCTTGAAGAAAAAGAAGAAGTCTATGTTGTCACTTGGAGTGATGGAGAAGAATAAGTGTTCAGACTCAAATGAAAAACACTTGAGCAATTTGTGGCATTTACTACAAAATTTTGTACCCCTATTACAACTAGCTTAGACACCGATGATGAATCTAAAGAAGAACCTAATGTTGAATTCCTACAAACATAAGAGACTATGCTGGAGAAATGGGAGCAAGTGTGTGATGTAAATGAAAAAACTGATGGAAGAAAACAATCATTTGAAGAAGGAAAATCAAGTGCTGATTAAGTTATTAAAGGTAAAAGACACTATCTCAATGATAAGTCTACTTGTATTGATTCTTTAAAAAAAAATCTTTTTGCTACTTAATCTATGCATGAGAAATTTAATAAATCCTTATAGTTGGTAGGAAGAGCTCTAAAAAAGGTGGTTTGGGATACATTAAGAAGAAGGAAAAAGTTGTGGCTAAGAGTTCAACTATTTTTTGTTAATGATATAAACAAGGCAGATCACAGTTATTGTTCAAAGAAGCCTATTTTGATTAATACAGATAAGAAAGTGCAACCCAATCACAAAATTATTTGTCATTACTGTAGTGCGCTTGGACATATAAAGCTATGATGCTTTAAGATGTTACATGATTTGAGATGGACTCATGTAGTGCCAACACCAGTGCCAATAGCTCCTAGCACTACTTGAGAACAAAAGCATAAATTTATTTGGAGGAAGAAAGATCAAAGATGTATGCTTGTATCACATCAGTCTTTCAAGTCAACTATGGACCCTGTGTGATATTTTGGCAGTGGATGTTCTCGCCATATGGCTGGTGACAAATTCTATTTATTTGATAATAAGATTTATGACATTTATAAATAAAAATTTCAATTTTATTGAAAAAATTTATAAAAAAATTTATTTGATAATAATATTTATGACATTTATAAATAAAAATTATAATTTTTGGTGCAACCAATTGCAAAGATAAGTGAAAACTAACTTTGTAACTATTTTGCTTATAACTTTGGTTGGCAATTTTGACAAGATTCTGCAAGATTATCTTCATAGCAAATTAATATGGAATACTATTGTGAGTAAGGAAACTAGTATATGTGCAAAACTAATTTATTTTATGGGATTATATTTTCACATTTAGTGTGATGTGTGATCAAGTAAAGATATAAATAGGCTTTATATTTCCATATTATCCAAGCTTTAAAAGCTAGTTGATTTGGTGATATTTTTATGGTAAAAACTATCTTCTAAAGCTGGGAACAGCTTGAGTGCATCTCCTATATATTGAAGCTACACTTTCTTTATCTAAAAAGATATATTATCAAGAAGATCCAAGATTTACTTTATAATGATATATCTTAAAGTTGTACCATCCATATTTATATATAAGTGGTCAGGTTGACATAGTTGAAGATTGTGACTCAACTAAAAAGGATTATTGAAGTTACCATTTGAAAGAGTATATATTGTTGAGATATGATCACAAGAAGATATGGGCTAACTTTGTGAAGATTTATCTCAACCCTTCTTATCTTTATTTTAAGGGTAATTGATTTGGTGAGATTTGGTAGATTAGAATGGATTTAAGTTTATTTAGTGAAGTTGGACTCTAACTCTTTGTGTAGAAGCCTTGTTTAACCTTGGAAGAGATTGTTAGCTTCTCTATTATATTGCTCAATACGTTCACGGATAATATTACTAATTTTGCCGGCTTTAATAGTTACGATGAGTATTTCCTAATTATTTTTTGGAAGAAAAAATAATGCCTACAATCTTCAATAAAGTAAAAGGAAAAAAAAGGGGGGGCTAATAAGTTATTTCTTTCATCATCCCAAACAAGCCAATATTAGCGCTAATGGTGCGTAAATGTAATTTGTTGTTTAAAAAACTATTCAAAGTTCCTAAAGCTCACTGTAAAACTTGTTGGAAAATTCATTCTCGGATTTGATTAATCGCTCTTTGTTGTTCAAAATAAATGGTTTCATTTTTGTAATTTTCTGATTGTTCCAAAATATTATAAGTTGAATTAATCAAATTCAATTTTTCTCGTTCTATTTCAGAATATTCATTCACTCAAAACTGATCCACCTCAATTTTTACTTTCCATAAGGAGGCCCGGGCCTTTTCCAGCCATTCAATAGTCTCTCCGTGTACTTCTTCTGAATTTCAAATAGTATTCAAGATCCTCTCTTTTTGATTGTCTAATAAATCACTTAATGAAAGTAGATTACCTTTCCATCCATTTTTTTATTTCAAACATTCCATGATCCCTTCCCGAACCAAACATGAACCTTCACTTTACAGCTGGAGTGGTTGCAACTTACCTATTTTGTTGGCATATTTTTATTGTGTCTACATTTGCGCATATTTTTCAGGGATTTCATGAAACAAATTTTGTGGCACTATATTTGAGGAAAATATTCAGGCAAGGTGTAACACCCTAAACTTGGCCTAGATGTTATGGCCGAATTTGGCAATGTCACATGGAATGGGTTTTGAAATCGAACTTATCAAGTTTAAACCGTTTCCGTTTACTAGCTTCTATTTATCTCTCGTCAACTTCAAAAGTATTTTCTCATTAATCTGATTCGTTCAAAAACATATTCTGTAGCGGAAGCTTTTAAAACCGTGATATTTTAAGAAAATCATTCGCGTTTAGGAAAAATGTTGTTATAATTAAATCGAGTTTTCATTGAGTTTTGCAGTTTAAAAGTCCATGAAAACAGTTAAAATCCAAAATAAAAGTAAACAGTTCAAAAGTTCCAAATTACATCAAAAATACCTCAAACAAATTAGGAAATAAAAACCATAAATGAAGTTTAAGCAGTTCAATAAACATGTGGTCACCGCTGAGTCCTCCGCCGCACCGAACCTCTAAGTCTAGGGATTACCTGTACAGATAAAACAGAAAGGGGTGAGTTTACGTAAACTCAGTGTGTAATCCCCATAGAAGACATGCATACAGTCAAACAACAGATATCAGTCAAATGCAGTTTGGGGCCGAAGCCCATTACAGATTCAGATACAGTTTAGGCCCTAGCCTATTTAGATACAGCTTCAGATATAATTTAGGGCCTTAGCCCATCTCAGATACAGTATACATACAGTGACAAAAATTAGTATCCTACCCACCAGCCTCTACACACTATCTCCGACCATCCCTACACATCATGTGGGGTTTAAAACACCTACCCAGCCCTACACACCAAGTCGTATCAAATGTGGCAGATATCAGTAGTATTGCAGCTGAGCTGCCAAATAATAGGCATGAAAGCCTTTCGGTATACTTCCTCCAATAATTAATCATCCCACCCTAATGCAGGTGCAACTAAACATGCTCAATGCAGACATACAGAAATACATGTTTACATGCTAAAATCCAGTTATCAGTCATACATATGGATCAATAAACATGCATAAATTTAGCATGCTCAATACATACATTATATATACAGGTCACACGATTTAGGGTTTAAGTAGCGCTTACCGACCCTACAGTAGGTTCATAATCGACTTGGGCGACCCATGCAACACTAGGAAACATTTTAACTAAATGGGCCTACACGCCCATGTGGTTTGCCCGTGTGGGCCCACACGCCCAGATTAGCCTTGCTCGTGTGGATCACACGGCCTGGCCCAGATATAACACGCCCGCGTAGCGTGTTCGTGTGGATCCACACACCCGTGTGACCCACACGACCACACCCCGGCCTTCACATGGTCATGTACGGCCTGGCCTTCATCGATCACACAGTCGTGTTATCGTACACGAGCGACCACACGCCCGTGTGGCATCGACAATTTGCAATTTTGGCTTTTGCTGAATCCTATTTTTTGCGTTTTTGGTATACACCTGGTTTGTTTAGACGCTACAAACCCCGAGCCCTCCGAATACTAAAAATAGCAACCCAAATACCGATTTCAGAAAATTGACTAACGATTTGCCAACAAAAATCCAACCACGAAGCCGACTTACCATCACGATACTCCACCACCTTCGTCGATTAGTTCGTTGGAGCACAACTGCCCCTACTATAGCCTTCTTTTACGCTAACCATAAAACATCAACAACCCAACGCTAAAGAGTTATAACAACATTCCCTCAAACATTTTAAAAACCCAAAAACTTACACGAATCATAATCAACACCACTTACCAGGAAAGGAGTATCGAGAAATCGCGACATGACGAATTACGCAATGAGCAAGAGTAACAGAATCGGAAAAAGAAGAAAAGGAAAATGTCAGGGGAAAACATCAGAAGTTTCTTTTTTGGAAGAGAGAGAAGAATTTTCCAACAAAACAGAATAAACTCAAATGATTTGATAACATCCTAACTCCCCACTAACCTCTCTATCTCAACCACCTCAGAAACCCAACTCCATTAAAACACTTGCGCAGAGCCGAACCAAAAATAAATACTCATGCTTGCACAGGGATTCGAACACAGGACCCCCACACCACACACAGACTCCCTTACCACTTGAACTAGAAATCTCATTCTGATATGGTTCTACAATTAATTCAATATAAGCCCACTGAGTAAATAGAAGGCTTAAGTCAAAAAAATTCCAAAATTTGCCAAATATAGGGCTTAAACTTAGGACCTCTCACACATACCCAGGACACATAACCACTGAAGCAGATACACAATTGTGTCTCATTTTCACAAAAATAGAAATAAGAATTTTGGGGTGTTACAACTCTACCCCCTAAAAGAAAATTTCGGCCTCGAAATTTACCTGATCAGAACAGATAAGGATACTGCTGACGCATCGCATCCTCAGGCTCCCACGTGACCTCCCCAGTACTATGATTCTGCCACAGCACCTTCACTAAAGGGATAGAATTCTTCCGAAGAACCTTTACATCGTGATCTAGAATCTGAATCGGCTCCTCCTCGAAGGTTAAATTTGGCCTAACCTCAATTTCCTCAATAGGGACAATATGAGTAGGATTAGAGCGATACCGCCTCAACATCGAGACGTGAAAGACATCATGGATGCAGTCCAACTCTGGAGGTAGCTTTAACTGATAAGCGACCGGTCCTACTCGTTTCAGAATCCAATCTGGCCCGATGAACCTAAGGCTCAACTTGCCCTTGCGGCCGAATCTCAAAACTTTCCTCCATGGGGAAACCTTGAGAAAAACGAAGTCCCCCAAAGAATACTCAATCTCACACCTCTTCAGATTTGCATACGATTTCTTTTTGTCAAAAGCCACCTTCAAACGATCCCGAATCAGTCGAACCTTATCCTCAATCTCAGAAACCAACTCAAGACCCAAAACTCGACGTTCACCTAACTCAGTCTAACATAGGGGAGTACGACACTTACGTCCATATAGAGCTTCGTAAGGTGCCATCTGAATGCTAGACTAGAAACTGTTATTGTAGGCGAACTCGACTAACTACAAATAATCCTTCGAACTACCTCGAAAATTGATAACACAACTCCTCAACATATCCTCCAATATCTGAATCACCCTCTCAGATTGACCATCGGTTTAAGGATGAAACGTAGTACTGAAATCCAATCTCAAACTCAGAGCATCATGTAACTTTTTCCAGAATCGGGACGTGAAGCGATGATCTCTATCAGAAATAATCGACATTGGAACCCTATACAATCTCACTATTTCAGAAAGGTAGAGCTTCACCAACTTCTGCAGAGAATAGTCGGTCCTAATTGGAATGAAGTGCACAGACTTGCTCAATCGATCTGCAATGACTCAAACAAAATCCTTCTTTATAGGTGTTAGAGGCAACCCACTAACGAAGTCCATCATTACTCGCTCTCACTTCCATAGCGGAATTTTAACCGGCTGCAGCAAACTCGAAGGTAACTGATACTCAGCCTTAACTTGTTGCAATGTCAGACATCGTGTTACAAAATTAATAACCCCCCGTTTCAATCCCGGCCACTAGTACGGTTCTCAAATATCTCAGTACATCTTATTCCCACCGGGGTGCATAACATAAGGGCTATTATGCGCCTCTCTCAGAATAGACTGCCTCAAATCAATATCATTCGGTACACAAATCCAACCACGAAAACAGAGTACCCCATCATTATTCAGCCCAAAGTTCGTAGTGCTGCCATTCTCAATCTGACGAAACCGAAGCCCCAACGATTCATTCTCTAACTGTCTATCCCGAATCTATTCTATCCAAGTCGGCTTAACCTGTAGCTCAGCCAATAAACTTCCGTCATCGAACAAACTAAGTCGAGCGAACATCGCTCTCAAATCAGTCATCGCCCTACGGCTCAACGCATCGACCACCACATTGGCCTTGTTAGGATAGTACTCAATAGTACAGTCATAGTCCTTAAGTAGCTCAATCCATCTACGCTGCCTAAGATTCAACTCCTTCTGATTTAGAAGGTACTTGAGGCTTTTGTGATCAATATAGATCGTACACCTCTCATCGTATAAATAGTGCCTCTAGATTTTCAAAACAAAGACTAGAGCGGCCAATTCCAAATCATGTGTCGGATAGTTTGCCTCATGTGTCTTGAGCTGACGAGACACATATGCCATAACCTTACCATATTACATCAGAACACAACCCAAACCTACATGTGACGCGTCACTGTAAACCACAAACTCTTTCCCAGGTTCAGGCTGTATCAGAACAGGAGCTTGAGTCAGAATAGTCTTGAGCTTCTCAAAGCTCTCTTGTTGTGCATTAGTCATACAAACGATACACCTTTATGCAGAAGTTTAGTCAAGGGAGCTGCAGTTAAAAAAAAACCCTTCGATAAATCGATGATAATATCTCGCCAAACCTAGAAAACTACGGATTTCAGACACATTCTTGAGCTGTTTCCAATCCAACACAGTCTTAATCTTTCGAGGATCAATACGAATCCCCTCAGCAAAAACCACATGCCCCAGAAAAGTTACTTCACGAAGCTAGAACTCACACTTGCTTAGCTTAGCATAAAGTTGTTTCTCACGCAGAATCTGAAACACTACTCTAAGATGCTCATCATGCTCTTCTTCAGTTTTAGAGTAAACCAAGATGTCGTCGATGAAGACCACGACAAACTAATCCAAATAAGGCTGAAATACCTAATTCATTAGATCCATAAATGCGGTTGGTGCATTCATCAACCCAAAAGGTATAACTAAGAACTCTAGTGCATATACCGAGTCCTAAATGCGGTTTTATGCACATCCACCTCATTAACCCTTAACTGATGGTACCCTGAACAAAGATCAATCTCAGAGAATACTGAAGCCCCTCTGAACTGATCAAACAAGTCGTCAAATCTCAGAAGCGGTTGATGGTTAGCTTGTTCAACTGTCGATAGTCAATACACATCCTCATGGTCCCATCATTCTTCTTAACAAACAGAACCGGTGCTTCCTACGGAGACACACTAGGACGGATGAAACCACTGTCCAAGAGTTCCTACAGTTGAGCTTTAAGCTCTGTAAGCTCCTTTAGGGCCATATAGTAGGGAGTGACGGACACCGGTGTTGTACCTAGAAGAATCTCGATCCCAAACTCAACCTCCCGGTTCGGAGGTAATCCGGGTAGCTCTTCAGGAAAGACATCTGGAAAATCCCTTACAGTCCTAATATCCTTTACAGTAGAGTCCCCAGAATCAGAAACACTAATATAGGCTAAGAACGCCTCACATCCCTTACGAACCAGTTTCTCAGCTATCAATGCAGAGATCACACTAGTCAAATAATTCCAACGTTACATAATCATGACTACCTCATCATCCTCCTCAGTTCTTAAGATGACTCTCCTGGTCGCACTGTCCAGACTGACACGGTGCTTGACCAACCAGTCTATACCCAGAATCAGGTCGAACTCCCCAAACGGAAGCTCAATCAGATTAGCTAGAAATATTGACCCTTAAACCTCTAGTCGAATATCTCTATACAGTTTGCTAACCTAAACTGATTGCCCCAGTGGACTCAGCACAGACTAGAAGTACTCTTAACCGAAATCCCCAAGTTTTCAGACACAGTACTAGCTATATGGAAATGTGTGAAACCTATGTCTACTAGAGCAAAATAAGGTACATTATAAATTAAGAATATACCGGTAATGACGTCTGGAGCATCTTTGTCCTCTCGATGACGAGCAACATAAACAAGAGCAGGTTGCCTCACCTCAGTCTGTCCTGTACCTTTACCCAGTGCTCTCTGTCCATTGTCTATACCGTTACCACCCCTAGCCTGACCACGACCCCACGATGGCTGCTGAACTACCCTCTGTGGCTGCACAATACCAAAACCCGTAACTTACACCTGATCGACCCTCAGCGGATACTCCTGAATGTGATGCTCTAATGACCCACACCTCAAACACGCCCCAGTCCTCCTCCAACACTTGCCCTGATGGCGTCTACCATAATCTCCACACAGCTGCGATCTGGTAGGAGCAACAGGAGGCCCAGCTCTAACCAGCCCATCAGTCTTGGTCTTTTTCTTAGGCCTCTGTATTGAACTCGAGTGCTCAGAATCCTTCTTGTTCTTACCCCTCTCACGATCTCTGTTTTGGCGCTCAGCGCGCTTAACTTCTTCGGCGATCTTCGCTTTCTCTATCAGAAGGGAGAACTCTCGCACCCTCTACAGAACTATCAGTACCCTCAGATTACCCCTAAGGCCGTCCTCAAAATGGAAACATCCCTTATATTCTGACGCCACTATACCTCGCGCATAGCAGCTTAGTCTCAAAAATTCGGCCTCATACTCGGTCACTGATCGGTCTCCTTGAGTGAGGTTCGAAAATTCATGCCTACGAGCACTGATCTAACTTGCTCCCACATACTTCCCTTGGAAGGCAGACTTAAAGAACTCCCAAGACAGACGATCGGGCTGAGTGCCCTCCTTAACGGTCAGCCACCGCTAATAGGCCTCATCGAGAAGCAACGAGACTGCACTCTTCAATTTTTGCTCGGGGGTACAGTCTAAATCATCTATTATCCTCTCAATAGCCTCTATCCAACATTCAATCACATTAGGGGCGACTCCCGTGACACCTCTAAAAAGTTCAGCTCTATTGGACCGGAGTCATTCCGTAACCGACCCTCGGCCCCCAGATCTAGTGTTGGGCCCAGTGACCCCCTTTAATATCCTTAACATAGCTTGGGACAATGCGTCGTCCCTAGCCATGCGATCATGAGACCCAATTTCAGTAGCAAGTGACATCGGTGTCTCACTAGTTTCCAGATTCGACATGCTACCCCGAGATGAGGACTCAGCTCAAGCCCCCCTACGACCTCTACCTTGGCCTCTAGTACCACAACCACGGATACCTCGTGCACTCATGTTTATTCAGATTTATCTGTATTACAAATTTTATAAATCAGTTACAATTTCAGTATTTATTAACAGATGTTTTATGTATACAGTATCATAAATTCAGAGTTTGTTTTTTGCAAGTACAGTCTATATCAGTTTCAGTTTCACTACAATTTCAGTATACACTAACTAGAGTGTTTTTAGAACAGACTGTCTACAATATCATAATAGTTTATCAGAATACTTACAGGATAGGCGCTGGAGACTCGGTGTACCACATTCTCAGTTAAATCATTTTAAATCATTTGAAAATTAGTTTTTAAAAACCAAGTTTTAGAACCCAAAATCTACAGTCGAGTTTTGTAACCTAGCTCTGACACCACTAAATGTAACACCCTAAACCCGATCTAAATGTTATGGCCGAATCTGGCGATGTCACATGGAATGGGTTTTAAAATCGAACTTATCAAGTTTAAACTTTTTCTATTTACTAGCTTCTGTTTATCCCTCATCAACTTCAAAAGTATTTTCTCGTTAATTTGATTCGTTCAAAAACATATTCTGTAGCGGAAGTTTTTAAAATGGTGATATTTTAAGAAAATCTTTCGCATTTAGGAAAAATGTTGTTTTAATTAAATCGAGTTTTCGTTGAGTTTTGCAGTTTAAAAGTCCATTAAAATAGTTAAAATCCAAAATAAAAGCAAATTGTCCAAAAGTCTCAAATTACATCAAAAATGCCTCAAACAAATTAGGAAATAAAAACCATAAATAAAGTTTAAGCAGTTCAATAAACATGTGGTCACCGTTGAGTCCTCCACCGCACCGAACCGTCTAAGTCTAGGGATTACCTATACAGATAAAACAGAAAGGGTGAGTTTATGTAAACTCAATGTGTAATCCTCATAGAAGACATGCATACAGTCAAACAACATATATCAGTCAAATGCAGTCTGGGGCCTAAGCCCATTACAAATTTAGATACAACTTAGGCCTTAGCCCATCCAGATATAGTTTCAAATATAATTTAGGGCCTTAGCCCATCTCAGATACAGTATACATAGAGTGACAGAAATCAATATCCTACCCACCAGCCTCTACACACCATCTCAAACCATCCCTACACACCATGTGGGGTTTAAAACACCCACCCAGCCCTACACACCAAGTCGTATCGAATACGACACATATTAGTAGTATTGCACCTGAGCTGCCAAATAATAGGCATGAAAGCCTTTCAGTACACTTCCTCTAATAATCAAGTATTTCACCCCAATGCAGGTGTAACTAAACATGCTCAATGCAGACATACAGAAATACATGTTTACATGCTAAAATCTAGTTATCAGTCATACATACGGATCAGTAAACATGCATAAATTTAACATGCTCAATAGTTACATTATATATACAGGTCACACGATTTAGTGTCTAAGTAGCGTTTACCGACCATACAATAGGTTCAGAGTCGACTTGGGTAACCCATGCAACCCTAGGAAACATTTTAGCTAAATGGGCCCACACTCCAAAATTAGCTTTGCCCGTGTGGATCACACGGCCTGGCCTAGATATAACACGCCCGTGAGGCCCACATACCCAGTTTGGTTTAGTCCGTGTGGCCTACACGGCCACACCCCGACCTTGTCTTGCGTACGGCCTGGCCTTCGTCGATCACACGGTCGTGTTACTGCACACGGCCTACCACACGGGCCACCACATGCCCGTGTGGCGTCGACAGTTTATAATTTCGGCTTTCACCGAATCCGTTTTCTATATTTTCGGGTACATACCTTGTTCGTTTAGACGCTACAGCAACCCGGGCCCTCCGAAACCTAAAAACAGCAACCTAAATACCAATTTTAGAAAATTGACTAACGATTTGCCAAGAAAAATCCAACCACGAAGCTGACTTACCACCACAATAATCTACCACCTTTGCTGATCATTTCGTTGGAGCGAAACCACCCCTGCCACAGCCTTCTTTTACGCTAACCATAAAACATCAACAACCTAACGCTAAAGAGTTACAACAACATTCCCTCAAATATTTTAAAAACCCAAAAACTTACACGAATCATAATCAACACCATTTTCCAGGAAAGGTGTATCGAGAAATCGCGACACGACGAATTGCGCAACGAGGAAGAGTAACAGAATCGAAAAAAGAAGAAGAGGAAAAAGTCAGGAGTTTCTGTTTTGGAAGAGAGAAGAATTTTCCAACAAAACAGAATAAACTCAAATGATTTGATAACATCCTAACTCCCCACTAACCCCTCTATCTCAACCACTTCAGAAACCCAACTCCACTGAAACACTTGCTCAGAACCGAACCAAAAATAAATACCCATGCTTGCGCAGAGATTCAAACACAGGACCCCTACACCACACACAGACTCCCTTACCACTTGAACTAGCAGGCTCATTCTGATATGGTTCTACAATTAATTCAATATAAGCTCACTGAGTAAATAGAAGGCTTAAGTCAAAAAAATTCCAAAATTTGCCAAAAATAGGGCTTAAAACTTGAGACCTCTCACACATACCCAGAACACATAACCATTGAAGTAGATACACAATTGTGTCTCATTTTCACAAAAATAAAAATAAGAATTTTGGGGCGTTACACAAGGACACCCTAAAACAAGTCTAGTATGATTCATTTCTTATTCATGGAGATATATGATCGAGAATGGATAAGCATCTCAAGTTTATTTTATTCTGCAATAAGTGAAATACTTGGGGACAAATTTTAGAGATTCATTCTGATCACACTTGCTCATTTACAAAAGATTACAATGTTTATTTAAAGAAGACTTGCATTTTAACATGATGGATATCGAGAGATCACCATTCTGTTCAATATAGGACCGTGTCAGAGTGCAATTTTGTTTGTAAACAAATTGTTCTTATTCAGTTTGTAACTAAGCTTTCAAGGAGGAAAGTGTTAGTGAGAGAGTAAATCTAGTTGAATGTATAGTAATGAGGTTGCAACTTGATGAGTGAGTTTAATTTATTATTTCTTTAATTCTTCAATTTTTATAAATTTTTAGTGACTATATATATTAATAATTATTTGATATATTGGTAGTGAAAATTTTCAACTCCACAAGAAAAATTAATAAATCATCATGTGTTCTTAATTGATATTTAAAAACAAATAAATAATAAACGAGATACATAACGGTTATTTAACCGTGCTTGTGAAGTTAAAAAACGTCATTGCTATTGTACCAAATAATAGCCTTTTACTTTATTGTTTTTATCTTTTGTTTGTTTATTTTGTTATATGATTAGTGTAACTCGAACCCAGATCACATATGGGACGGTAAACACCTTGAGTATCATGCCATCACATTTAATTCTTCTCTAAACTATTTTTTTTTTTTGGTTGATTTTGATAAGGATAGCAACTTTATTTTAAAAACTATTTAGTATTAACTTATTATTAATACTATAAGTTAAAAGGGCTTAAGAGACTGAAACGGATATATAAAATTAAATATGAAAACTAATATCATTAGAATATAAAAGTAGAATTGGTGAGTGTGTGAGGCTTATGTTTGGCACACTTTGACTAATAAAATATTAGTAGAATGATTTACTTAGTTTAAAATGAACACACAAAGTTAATTTACAATTAAATATACACAAAGTATGGAAACCTAACAAAATTAAAGAAAATAATTTCCAGAAATTTACTTATATGAATTAGCCTTAATCTGGGATATTTCCAAATGCTTCGTTTTGACAGAGGTATTTCCAGTATTAAAAAATTCATCAGTATGCAATAAGTCGATGGTTGTATAGATGCTGTCAGTCATTAGACATCAATTAACGAAGCCTTAATTTTCCAGTCAATTTCCCCACCAATACCAATAACCCAACATTTTGTTCTTAAAAAGTAGTGGCTGAATTCATATATTACTTTATTTAAATTAAAAAAATCTCACAATTTTATTATAAGTCATATTTGTGTTTTATGACATAATATTTAGAATTATTCATAATCCTTCTTCAACGCATAAATAAGATGTTATAACATAATATTTAGAACTATTCATAACCTCTCTTCAACGCATGAATAAGAGGGTAATGCGTTTTAGTAAATTTGTACTCACGTACTTTTTTTTTTTTTTTTGCTTCAATCTACTAATGCTTCATCATAACAGGGGGAAAATAACAAAATCAATTTTTAAAAAAAATGAAAAACTAAAACTCAGCGAAAGAAGAAGAACTCAACCCAGAGATTTCCAGGCATTTTGGAAGCTAGAGCTTCAACAAAATCAACAATTGCATGATGGAGATAAATAATGGTAAGTTAATTTTATTCATCTACAAACAGTGATATTTGAAGGACCCGAAATAAAAAATGATTTTTTAGGAAGCAAACACTTAAATATGGATAATCCACCAGGATGGAAGCTGCCACTAACATTATCTTTTCAAAGTTCATCCACTCAATTTTTTTTTTTTTTTGGTTTGATAGGTAAAACCCCACTTCCTCAAGTTTATAATTATCTTATTTATTTAATAATGTAGCATTTTGACCTACCTCCAAATACTTGACAGCACACTCAATTATTATAAGCTGGATGAAATTAAGGTCGACCATTTCGTTAATGAAATTAAGAGGTTAGGCTGTTTGGACAAGTGGGTTGCTCCACCTTAAATGCCCAGGTCTGTAGATTAGTTAAAAGGTCTGCAAACTTTTTGACTTCTCAGTATTAATTAAAGCTTGAATCCACTTAAGGATGATCTTACCTTTGTTTTTAAGGAAAGAAAATTGTAACAATGCCATCCACGTCCTTACTAGATATGCATAATGTCTTTACCCAATTTAATATGCTTCAAAGTTGAAGCATGATCTTTTGTTCTATTAAAGACCATATTTCATTAGCCAACACCAAATCTTTACAAACCTCCCTTTCTTATTCCACACCAAAATATAATAATTAATTAAAGGATTAAATGTGTAAATAGCTCTCAAATATTTTTTAAAAAGCAATTAAGTCCTTTTTTTTACATTCAATTGAGTACTTGAATTGTAAAAATGTATCAAAAATGCTTTTTGATTATTAAAACTAATCGTCCTTAATTTTTTTCATTTAAAACCACCACGCCTCACAATCACGGCGTGACATGTGCCAAACAATGATAAAAAAATAAAAACCAATAAAAATTATAAAAATTATTAAATTTTAATATAAATAAAAAACTTAAAATTTATTAAAAGTTAGAACAAAGAATTATAAAATATATAGAAATATAGAAAAAAAAATATAAAATTTTATAAAGTCGTAAAAAATTATAAAAAAAATGTAAAGAAATATAAAATTCATAAAAAAAATTATAAAAATTATTGTACCAAAAGAAGCATTTTATAATTTTTTTCTATAGCTTTTATTGATTTTTATTTTTTTTAATCATTTTTCATTTCATGTCATACTATCTTGCAACATGTGATGACTTTAACTGAAAAAAATAGAGATTATTCACTTTAACGGTCAACGATTAAAGTTAATGGTTAAAGGGTCTTTTATGCATTTTATAATTTTTTTTATGATTTTTATGATTTTTATAATTTTTATAATTTTTTATATTCTTTTATTAAAATTCAATAACTTTTATAACTTTTATTGATTTTTATTTTTATCATTTTTAACCACATGCCGCCGTGGTTGTGACATAGGGTGGCTTTAACTGAAAAAATGAGGGGCGGTTAACTTTAACGGTTACAGAGCATTTTTTATGCATTTTAACAATTTAAGTACCAAATTGAGTGAAAAAAAAGGACTTAATTATTTTTTTGAACAAATTTGAGAATTGAGTGTAAAAGAAAAAAAAACATTGGCTTAATTTTTTTTTAAAAAAATTGAAAGCTTTTTACGCTGTTAAACTATTAATTAAATAATAATTGAGGAAATTTTTGGTTTAATACCACTGCTTGCATGCATCCAAATGTTTTTCGTTCCAAACATTAGAAACTGTCATTACATAGATACCTCTATTTTCCAATAATGGGGTTTTGAACCTTATCCAGCAAAGGTATCAGATAATGCTTGCAAATTGCAACACCCATTTGAGCTAACAGTGGGGACATTAATGGAGGCCATGGTATGGCAGAAAGCAATGTCTGCTGGGAAGAGGTTGACTGCAGTTACAATACTGCTGATTGCAAGGCTTGATGGTTGACTAGATAATGCACAATCAAGTTTTATCTTAAGGGGAAAATATTTCCTCACCGTTGAAATATTCTTTTCTGGTTATATGAGATGTTGAAATTTTGTTTTCAAGATCCATCATCAAAGTCATGTAATTTGTCCATGGAAATCAACACCAAACTTCCGTTATAATGATTCAACCCACCACCATTCCTTACGGGGAAAAAAAAAAAAAACCCCACCACCATTTTCTTTCGACTACATGGCATATACATATACGTTAGGTTGTCTATGTTGGCCTCTGTCGATGCATGCAGCATGCTAGGTGGATCAGGACTCATCCCACAATCCATCTATTCATTCAAATTCGTATTCTTCATATTCATTGACCATCAAGTCACCATGATCATAGGTATTCTCATTCCTCTCTTCTAGCCAAAAATTGCTCACTTTTTACTTTGAAAATGGTGCCGACCTAAATTTCTCCCTGCTTCTCCCAACATTTCATTGCACATGCATGAAACACAACAAGTTTCATGAATCTAGCTAATAGCTTTTGTAAAAAAAAAAAGATCATCATCCCATATGTTGGAAGTAAAATGTATGTGGAGTACTTGTTCGCACTTCGATAAGCACCAATATTATAGTCTTACTAGGAATCTCTTTTGATAGATGATCTGTAAGAAAAACTTTTAGTTATTTATGAGATTATATCTGACAGGATGTGTAGCACACTCATTTATATACTCTACGACTTGGTTGGTAGAGCTCAAGCTCCTTAAAATTTGTCAATTTACATATTAGCTTTTACATTATATATCTAAAAAGTAATAATTCATGTTTTGCCCCTTCTAAATTTTGTCAAGTTTCATTTTAACTCCCAATAAATATCTAAAAACATGATAATTTTTATTTGGCCCCTTAAATTTTTTTCAAATTTTGTTTTAACCTCCACTTTAAGCATCTAAAAATATGATAATTTATGTTGCCCCCAAAGTTTTTGAATTTAACTTTTTTTTTTGGAATTTGTAATTTTGTATGATAAGTTTGTTAATATTCGACTCAAAGGTTATGATAATTTGTTTTTTTGATTTATTTACGAACAACAATTAACTTTAAGCCATTGTGATCCATTTTTCGGTGCTGGAATTAGTCCATGCATGGGTTAAAATTGGTATCGATGGCTTTAACTAGGGGTTTATTTGTTAAGAGAACCGAAGGCCAAAAGGAAGACAAATTAATGACCATGAAATCCCAGAAACTTGGGTAAAACGGATGCAATTAGCCAATTTATGTTCTTCCAAAAATGCATTTCTGGCCTTCATGCCTTTATTTCGAGATTATTGCTTCGATTAATTCTTTTACAAGGGACAGGTGAGTGCATAATTAATGGTTAAAATTTGTCATAGCTTCCTGTATTATTCACAAATTTAAAATTTAATTATTATATTTTTACTTTTAGGAATTAAGTCCTTCTACTTTTCAAATTTTAAAATTTAGGTTTATCTGTTAATACTGTTGTAAGAACCTATTTATGCTTGGGGCCCAATTAACCATTAAAAACCCAATAAGAAAAACCAATATTAACAGTCCATTAAAAAATTTGGCCCAAAAATTAACAAACTCAATAGTAGACTCAAATACCCCTACTAGCCCACAACCTAAACAAAAAAAAAAAAAAATCTAACCCTAAACAGCCTTGGAGCCGCAAGCCTCCAGCACCGCAAGCCCCAGCCGCTGCTCTTCCTTGTGCCGTACCACCACGTCCGCACTCTGTACACCGCCACGTCACCCTCTGTACTTGCAAAGGACTCAAACGACAGCAGCAAAAAGACAAAAATACATTGTATTTTATTTTTTTTGTTTTTGATTCGGCTATAAGAACCGAAAACAGCATTTTGTATTTTTTTTACAGACACTCAAGATATCAATACAGAGAAAAAAAAAGAAATCAAAGGTGATTTACCTTTCTTGATTCGTGTTCTTTTCGATTTCATTTTTATTATTTTTTTCGATTTAAAATAAAAGTAAGGAAAAAATGGGGCTTACCTGAGTTGATCGGCACCGTCACTGGAGAGTGTCGCCGTCGTCGAAATACCTCGAACCCCTGAGGGTTCGGACAAGGGTTCAAAAAGTGACCGAAAGCCCTTCTTTTTATTTTTCTCTTCTTGTTTTTCACCTTTTGGATTTCGAAATACCTAAATCGGGTTTGAAAAGAGAAATGAGTGGTGAAAAAGACCTAAAGGGTCGATTTTGGTGCATCTCCGGCCACCGTCCAAGGCGGAGGCACGGCGGAGATACGGCTGATGAACTGCGGTGGCGCATTAGCGCTCCATGGCCGGCCTGAGTTTTGAGAGAATTTCATTCTCTCTTTTTTTTTTTTTTTTAAAGTGAAAAATGAGGTCTTTTTAAAAAAAAAACTGATTTAAATACGGCCATGAAACGATGTCGTTTTGCACCAAGTTCATCAGCGTCAAAACGGCGCCGTTTAACCTCAGCCAAGCAAGTCAGTCAGTTCAGTGACCAAGCCTTCTCCTGAACAGTTTCAATTAATCGATCCGGAGAAAGGGATTCGAAATTATATTTATTCTAAATATAAATTCGAAATTATAGATTTAGAATAAATAGAAATTTTTATTTTATATCTATTTATATAGAATCAATCTAAAATTCCGCGCGACCCGACCCGCAAGGACGGTCCGCACGTTTTTAACAAATGGGTTATTTACACGCGAGGTCCTTCCGCGTTTAAGTCTGTTTCGATTGGGTCCCTATTTTAATCTTCCTTTTTCTTTCAAATTGGACCCTACAGTTCTTTTTCTGTTTCATTTTGGTCCTAAACGGTGCGCATGAAGGGAATTTGGGGGTATTTACTCATATGACCCCTGTAGTTTTCGCGCATTTAAATTTTAGTCCTTCTGTGTTTTCTATTTTTTAAAAATTCAGATTATTTTATTTTAAAGTTTTACCCCCTAATTTTATTTTAATTTTAATTAGGTCTCGGGTTCATTTAATTTTGTTTTTAAAAAAAAAAACGTTTTGTTTGTTATTTCATTATCATTTATTTGTTTATTTCTTTTTAAATCAAACACTTTAGTATTTATTTCATTTACTTAACATACCTCTTATTCCATTTTTATATTTTACTTGTTATTCCTTTATCTATCATTTTCTATTATCGTGCTTATATAAATTTAAGGCTTTCAATATAGTCTTGAAGTTTCAGAAATTTTTATTTATTATTCGTGTCATCATTATCATTGTTAATATTATGATTTCTAATTTGTGTTACACCATGCCTATTTATTTATTTGTTTTAATTCTTAGGTTCTAAATTTTTAGTTCCTTTTTTTTAATCAATATTTTTATCATGGACTTGTTATTTTAGCTTCGTCCTTTATTATTGTCATGTATATATCAGTCCTATAATTCATTTCCCATTTCACTACGATCATACCATATTTTATCCGATTTTTGAAATAAACGAACACCCCGCGTTCTAAGATTCGAAAGAAATCGTACCCTAACTTTCTGGGTTTCGATTTTTCTCATCGAGTCTAAAGAACTAATTGTTTTTCAATCAAGGTACATGAGTTAAATAAAAACTTATCCTCGGGAATCCAAAGATGTCGTGTCCTAACTTACTGGATGTGACATTACGTTATCTCGAGGTAATGATTTCTAAAAAATATAAAGGCAATATTCTGTATTTGGGAATTTTGAGAAATTGTGCCCTAACTTACCGGGTTTCGATTTTTCATTCGACCAAAATAACTGAATATCCTTCTTAAGTTTAAATGCATCAGTTTTGAAAGTCAGAAGATAAGCTTAATTCGAGGATTTGAAATGTTGTATCCTAACTTATTGGGTATGATGTTTTATCCCTTCGAAATAAGCGGGTCTCGGCATCTAGTTTAACTCATTCAAGTTTTTTAAAACGAAGAGGATCGTATTTTAAAAATCTTTTCAAATATTCGACATTAAGACGTAAATTAATCAACTAGGTACCAATTTTGGGTGTATCGAGGGTGCTAACCCTTCTTCATGCGTAACTGACTCCCGAACCCATTTTCTGGATTTTGTAGACCAAAAATCATCGTTTTAGTAAATTAAAATTTTATTAAAATGGCCAAATTACGAGGTGACCCGATCACACCTCATAAAAAAAGATTGGTGGCGACTCCTATTTTCATTTTGGTTTTCACAATACAAAGCCGACCTTGTTTTCCAAATAAGAAAAAAATGGTTTCGACAGCTTGGCGACTCCACTGGGGACAATAAGAGAGTCAAGCTGTAAAATTGATTATTTTCTGTCTTGTTGTCGAAAATTGAAAATATGATTTGAAAAATTACGATCCTATTATCGCATTTGTTCATGTTATTATTGTATACGATTACTGTGGTTTGAGTCTCGCATCATATTGCATAAAGACCATTTTGGTCATACCCTTTTAACTGGGAGTGAGAAGCTACTCCTTCGTGAGGTTTTCACCTCCGTGCAGGATAGTGGATCGCTTTTGGGATACATCCGTACCTATATCTTCGTGAGATTTTCATCTCCGTGCAGCCATAGGGAAATGTATTCCCCTGAATCGAACTCAGTCCGTATGAGCTTATAATGGGTGAGGATCGAGGAATCTGCTAGTTCGGGTACCTCAACTTTAGAACCCAAACCGCATGTAAAAGACCTTAAGAGCCTACCCTAAATAGTACCGCGACAAACCCTAGGGGTCACCCGAATAAGTGCTTTATTTGTTTCTTTCTCGCTTGCTTTTACTTTGTACTAATATGTTTCATTTTGTTTTGGCTAGGATTGCATTACATGTCATTTCACATTTGAAAGAAGTGTCGATTCATGTTCGATTACTAAGCTTGTCATGGAGAACGAATTTCTTGATAAAATGGAAGACAATACGGTTGTATGTATATTTGTAATCCGTTTTATGTAAAGAATTTTGTTCTCTAGTAAAGTTTTCTAAATGAAATTGAATCAGGATCGACGCCTCTTTAGCATTCATGCATTCGCATTACATCACATCATATGCATTAAGTTTCACAAAAAGACCTTAATTAAACGAAATTATCTCAGTTAATGTGGACACCACCAAGAATCAACCAATTGAACACCATCACAGCACTTACTCCAAATCTAAAGTGATGGATTAAAGATTAGAAAGGCTAGAACAAATGAAAAAAGAAATGCAAGACTGGTTGCAGGCGCAACTACAAGAACAATTAGCAAAGATGCAACAAGAAATGCGGGATCAGATATTGGAATCCCAAAGAAACATGGTAAATCAATTAGCACAATTGATGGTCGGAGAACGTGAAAAAGGGAAAGGCGCTGCGGTCAGCTCATGGGATGATAATGAGGATCCTATTTACCCCCCGGGATTTACCCCGATAAACATTCGGGCACAACCTGATGCGTACCCATAAAGGGCACCCGTTACAATCAGACCCCAACAGTATCAAGTCGGTACCTCGGTACCAATGAATTACCAAATAGGCTCAGGCTCTAACCCGGGGGATAACCTAACCAACCCCGTAGTCCCTGATCTAGATGATGTGGCAGAAACGGAAAAAACAAAAGCGGAACTGCCAAAACAACTCAAGGACAGGTGCAGGTGGTTAGAAGAAAAATTTAGAGTGATGGAAAATGCTGATTACCATTGCAGAATTGATGCCAATGACCTGAGTTTGGTTCTGGATTTGGTGCTCCCTCCGTAGTTTAAAACTCCGGAGTTCGAAAAATATAATGGGACAAGTTGTCCTGAAGCTCACATTACCATGTTCTGTTGACGGATGACAGGATATGTTAATAATGATCAACTACTGATCCACTGCTTCCAAGATAGTCTAATCGGGTCAGTAGCCAAGTGGTACAATCAATTGAGTCGTGCCCAAGTCAATTCTTGGAAAGACTTAGCGCAAGTTTTTATGAAGCAGTACATCATGTAACAAACATGACACTCGATAAGATTACACTACAAAATATGGAGAAGAAGTAGAATGAAAACTTCAGGCAATATGCCCAAAGGTAGAGAGAGATGGCAACGAAAGTCCAGCCACCTCTTCTGGAGAAAGAAACTACCATGCTTTTCATTAACACCTTCAAAGCCCCATTTATCAATCATATGTTGGGAAGCGCCACGAAAAGTTTTTGGACATAGTGACTTCCTGTGAAATGATCGAAAACGCTATGAGAAGCAGTAAAATAGAATCGGGGGACAGTGCCAAAAGGTCAGCCCCAAGAAAGAAAGAAAATAGGGTAAACAATATGGGAGCATACAGCAAGGGCTACTCTAAGCAAATTACCGTTGGCCCACCAAGGACGATAACCACTAGCCTTCTGACCCCTCCAAGGCAGGAACCCAGCCAAAGGACAAATACGGAAAGGCTCCAGTTCACTCCTATCCCAATGACGTACCGAAAGCTATATCAAAGCCTGTTTGACACATACATGGTGTTCTTATTTTACCTAAAACCATTACAACCCCCATATCCTAAATGGTATGACGCAAACACCCAATGTGACTATCATGCGGGAATTTCGGGGCATTCAATAGAAAATTGCACTGCCTTTAAGAAAGTAGTCGAAAGACTTACTAAAATGAGCATTGTGAAATTTAATGATGCACCTAGTGCTGAGAATCCGCTACCCAATCACACTGAAGGAGGGGTAAATGCGATAGATGGAAAGGTGAGGAGAAGAATCAAGACTGATATTGCAGAAATAAAAACTTCCTTGAAACGTGTTTGGATGGAAATGGTAAAAAGGGGTTGAGCATGCCGAACTCTGGAGGGAGTTGTGAAAACTCGAGGAACTACTGTGAGTTCCATCAGGAGGAAGGATACAAGATCCAAGAATGCACAGAATTCAGTGCCTTGGTATAAAGTCTGATAGACAACAAAGAGATAGATTTTCGTGAGGAAGCCAAAGAAGAAGGAAGCATATGTGCGTCAGAATCAATGACAAAGGTCTCAAAAGTCAATCATCCCGTGGTAATTATTTCAAGACCCAAAAACAACGAAGCTGGAGTACAAACGGCACCAAAGATCATAATTCAAAAATTGACGGTCTTCACTTATTAGGATAGCAAAAGGGTCCACTGGAATTATGATTATAATGTGACAATCCCAGGAGGGAAAACTCAGCCAGCGCTTCAAAAGAAGGTCAAGATGAAGGTTTTTATACGCACAGTGGAAGGCGCTATGATGCCCAAGCAGAACCTGAAAAGGAAAAACCATAATGGTGGAGAAAAAGAAGGAAAAGACAGCCACACCTGAGCTGTTTGTTAATGAGCTAGTAAAGGAAGAGAGGTCAAAGAATTCCTGAAGTTTTTAAAGTACAGCGAGTATAGTGTTGTAGAGCAGTTGCATAAACAACCATCTCTCATATCTATACTAGCTTTACTCCTGAATTTAGAGGTGCACCGAAGTACCTTGATGAAGGTGCCTTGATGTGGCCAATGATATCTTCGTCAATAAACTGGATCGGCTGGTTAATAACGTTTGTGCTGATAACTTTATCTTCTTCAACGATTACGAAATACCATAAGGGGGTGTGAGATCCACTAAAGCTTTGCACATCATGACCAGATGAAAAGGATACACATTGCCAAGGGTCCTGATCGATAATGGATCGGCGTTAAACATATTGCCCCTATCCACCCTTAATAGGTTACCTGTGGATAGTTCACACATGAAGGTATGCCAGAATGTAGTGAGAGCATTTCATGGCACAGAGAGGAGGGCCATGGGAAGAATCGAGATACCTCTATTGATTGGCCCGACTACCTATGAGCTGGATTTCCTAGTAATGGATATCAAGCCTTCCTACAATTGTTTATTAAGAAGACCTTGGATACATTTGGCTGGGGCAGTGCCTTCGTCGGTACATCAAAAGTTGAAGCTAGTATCAGAAGGTCGGCTGGTGACGATAAACGCTGAAGAAAATATTATCACGGTTGTAACCAATGATGCGCCTTATTTAGAGGCAAATAATGAGGCAATCGAATGTTCTTTTCGATCCTTAGAGTTTGTGAATGCCACATTCATTACTGAAGGGAGTAGGATTCCAGTGCCCAAAATATCTAGGGCTACCAAGATGGGATCACACTTGATAGTAGGAAAGGGAACTTTACTGGGAAAAAGACTCGGGAGACATCTTCAGGGGCGAATTGAGGCTCCAATGCTGAAGGACAAGCATGAGCGCTTTGGCTCAGGGTACAAGCTAGATGCGAGACAAAGAAGAAAGGAGTTGAAAAAGAGGCAGGAAAGAAAAAGGGCACGTGTGAGTGGGGAAGAAATCAAATGGGAACCAATGATATTCCCTCACATATCCAAAACTTTCATATCGGGAGGGATTATTCATCCCGAGCGAAGGATGCCAAAGAAAGAAAGTCTCGAAGAAATGATGGGAAATGTTCATATCAACGCCATACATGAAGAAATCACTCAAGGGGGACCTTGTCAGATATCCGCCCTTATGAACCTGGGAGTGTTCTGGACAATTGGACTGCGGAAGAAATTTCTATAGTTTTTAGAGCTTACACAGAGTAATGTTCAAAACACACTTGTTGCTTTAAGCCTAGAAGCAATAAGAATTCCTTTGTGAAATAGGCTTATGTCTAAACATCGATATAAAATACATTTGATATCTTTTTGAGCAGATATTCTTCCATTCTTTTAAATTCTTTCATTGTTTCTGTATAAATAATCATCCTAGATTCTTTCATACCTTGGACCTTTTTTGTCCAAATCATTCTTTCATCTCATTCATAATCATACTATACAAATAATTATTCTTAAATTTATTAGTTCTTTGTATATTCCTTTGTACCTACGGCAGGTCCCCGGATATCAATGACACGAGTAATGCTGCTAGGGAATTAGAACTTCCTTTTGAGCAAGACATGTGTTTAGAGAGATCCTAGGACTTTGAAGATGACATAGACTATGGCTTATCTCCGGACTTGTTAAGAATGGTAAAACAAAAAGAAAAACAAATTCTACCTCATGAAGAGACAGTAGAGGTCGTGACATTGGAAGAAAGAAAGGTGATGAAAATTGAAACGTGTATAATCGAAGAAAAGAAGCGAGACATCATAGATTTACTTCAAGAATTCAAAGATGTCTTTGCGTTGTCATACCAAGATATGCCGGGGTTAAGCACTGACATTGTTGTACACCGTCTCCCTATAAAAGAGGATTGTAAACCGGTTCAGCAGAAACTCTGGAGAATGAGGCCTGACATTGTGCTAAAAATAAAAGAGGAAGTCAAAAAGCAGTTTGACACCGGATTTCTGCAGGAAGTCAAATACTTAGAATGGGTAGCTAACATTGTGCCTGTCCTTGAGAAAGATGGGAAAGTATGAATGTGTGTAGATTATAATACTTAAATAAGGTTAGCCAGAAAGACAATTTCTCCTTGCCTCACATTGATACGTTGGTGGACAATACGACAGGCTATTCGTTGTTTTCCTTCATGGATGGCTTCTCGGGATACAATCAGATAAAAATGCATCTTAGAGACATGGAAAAGACCATATTCATAACCTTCTAGGGTACATTTTGTTATAAGGTGATGTCATTTGGGTTGAAGAACGCAGGAGCGACATATCAAAGGGCCATGGTGACATTGTTCCACGATATGATACATAAAGAAATCGAAGTTTATGTCGACGATATGATCGTAAAGTCTTGAATAGAAATGAAACATATCCAAGTTTTGAGAAAGTTATTCTTGAGACTGAGGAAATTCCAATTAAAGCTCAATCCAACAAAATGTACTTTTGGAGCTAGATTCGGGAAATTGTTGGGCTTCATAGTCAGCGAGAGGGGATTCGAAATTGACTCAGGCAAGGTTCGAGCTATACAAGAATTGCCTCCGCCGCTTACTCAAAAAGAAGTTCAAGGTTTCCTGAGAAGGTTAAATTACATCGCTTTGTTCATTTCACAGTTAACCGAGAAATGTGATCCCATATTTCGTCTTCTGAATAAACACAATCCAGGCGTGTGGGATGATGAATGCCAGAAACCTTTTGATAAGGTCAAACAGTACTTGTCAAGTCCTCCAGTATTGTCACCTCTCTACCCAGGTAGGCCATTAATCATGTATTTGATAGTGTTTGATCACTCTATAGGGTGTGTACTGAGTCAACACGATGATTAGGGCAAAAGAGAAAAGGCGATATACTACCTCAGTAAGAAATTCACTGAATGTGAGATGAGATATTCGCCAATTGAGAAATTGTGTTGTTCCTTGCTTTGGATGACTCGGAGGTTGAGACAATACATGCTATACCACACAACATGACTAATCTCGAAGTTGGACCCTCTAAAATATATGATGGAGTCAACTGCTCTGAATGGAAGGATGACTAGATGGCAAATTCTCCTATCTGAATTTGGCATAGTTTATGTGAGCCAAAAAACCGTGAAAGAAAGTGTAGTAGCAGATTTTCTGGCCAGCAGAGCTCTAGAAGAGTAAGAACTAATGTACGTGGCATCTACTGGAGAAGATGCTATGAAAGATTACCTTTGGAAATTAAACTTTGACGGAGCATCAAATGCTATAGGCAATGGAATTGGGGTAGTCTTGGTATCCCCAAATGGAGATCATTATCCATTCACGTGCAAATTAGATTTTGATTGTACGAATAATATGGCAGAGTATGAAGCATATATCATGGGACTCCATGCAGCCATAGAACGCAAAATTAGAGTGCTGGAAGTGTATGGAGATTCTGCACTGGTGATCTACCAACTGAAAGGTGAATGGGAGACAAGAGACCCCAAATTGATCAATTATCGAAGGATAGTTCTGGGGTTGATTGAAGAGTTTGATGACATTACCTTCAATTATCTCCCGTGAGACGAAAACCAAATGGCTGATGCTTTGGCTACTTTAGCTTCCATGATTAAAGTAAGCAAACAAGAGGATGTAAAACTCATTCAAATAAGTATTTACGAGGCCTCAACTTATTGTTACAATGTAGAGGAAGAAGAAAGAGATGATCACCCCTGGTACCAAGATATATTGCGATATGTGAGAAATCGTGAATACCCTGAACAGACGACCGAGAACAAAAAGAGGAAGTTGAGAAGACTAGCTTGTGACTATGTCTTAGACGAAGAGATCCTGTACAAAAGAAGAAAGGATCAGGTACTATTGAGATATGTGGACGCTGTTGAAGCTAATAAAATCCTAGAAGAAGTCCACGAGGGTGTTTGTGGAGCACATGCCAATGGTTTTACAATGGCTAGATAAATTATAAGATTCGGATACTATTGGTCTACTATGGAAGGAGACTGCATCAATTATGCTAAGACATGCCACAAATGCCAGATTTATGGAGACAAAATTCATGTACCTCCTTCGCCTTTGCATGTTATGACCTCCCCATGGCCTTTCTCTATTTGGGGCATGGATGTCATCGGGCCGATCTCTCCAAAAACTTCAAATGGGCATCAATTCATCTTTGTAGTCATCGACTATTTCACCAAGTGGGTAGAAGCTGCTTCATATGCCAGTGTTACTAAGTCGGCAGTTAGCAGATTCCTAAAAAAGAAATCATATGTCGATATGGAATGCCTGAGAGGATCATATTCGACAATGCATTAAATTTGAACAACAGCATGATCGCGGAGGTCTGCAGTCAATTCAAAATCAGACATCACAATTCGTCACCGTATCGTCCAAAAATGAATGGTGCAGTGGAAGCAGCCAACAAAAACATCAAAAAGATCGTGAGAAAAATAGCTGAAACCTATAAGGATTGGCATGAGAAATTAGCATTTGCTCTTTATGCTTACCGAACATCAGTCAAGACTTCTACCGGGGAAACTCTTTTCCCATTAGTCTATGGAATGGAGGCAGTGTTACCCATCGAAGTGGAAATTCCTTCCCTTCGAGTATTGTCAGAGCTAAAGTTAGATGAAGCAGAGTGGATCTAGTCTCGATATGATCAGTTGAACTTGATTGAGGAAAAGAGGTTAAGGGCTATTCGTCATGGTCAGATGTACCAAAAGAGAATGATGCGAGCTTATGACAAAAATATTCGCCCAAGAGAATTTCACGAGGGGGACTTAGTTTTGAAAAATATTCTTCCTATACAAAAAGATTTCAGAGGGAAATGGATGCCAAATTAGGAAGGGCCTTATGTGGTGAAAAAGGTTTTCTCCGGAGGAGCACTGATCTTGGCTATAATGGATGGGAAAAACTTACCCAATCCTGTAAATTCGGATTCAGTCAAGAGGTACTATACTTGATGAGGAAAAGAAGCCAAAGTGAAAACCCGCAAAGGACGCTTTAAGACATTCTAAAAAAAATGAAAAACGGAGAGGCCAAGGTGAAAACCCACAAAGGACGCCTTGAGATCAAAGGGGCTTTGAGTCGAAAACTCGAAAAGGACGACTCAAATTGTGATCAAATTGTGATGGGGCCTGCAGTGATCTCGCTATACCTGAATTAAGAAGAAATGAGAGATGTTACATCTTGGGGCATCAACAGAGTACTCTTGATCTCCTAAACACATATTGAGCTTAAATTGGTCTTCAAAAAATCCGTACAGAGAAGCTCAGGCTGCGATATCTGGGGCACCTATCTTTTCCCTAACCATTTTGTATTCTAGCAATATTTGCTTTCTTTAATTAACCTATTCTTTTCAGATTTCGTTTCTGATAAATTCCATTTCTGTCCATCATTATGATCATTTTCAAACATTTGTATTGAAGTAATGATTAATGGACTGATAATACCTTCACAAAAGGAGTTTTGCATATTACTCTGGAAACTTCTAAATAATACGAGAACCTGAAACAGAACTTTTATTTAGAACTCACCAAGCCTAAGGGTTGGAAATATTTGAGAAAGAAACCCTAAACAGTGACAATTTCTTCGAATTTGATGTAAAAAATGTCGGTTGAACAAAAAGACAGGGTATTATGTCAGTGATACAACCTTGAAGAACAACGAGCAATGACAACCCTAAACGTTTAAAAATTGATCATTGTCATGAAATTCTGCATTCATGCAAAACACATTTAGTTAGAAGCATTTGATTCATTCTCATCATTGCATCCTAATCATTATACAAAGAATCATTCTCATGACATTCTACATTCATGCAAATGTCATCCATAATACATTTAGCTAGGAGCATTTGATTCATTCCGATCATGGCATCCTAGTCATTATGCATAAGCATAAATCCATAAATCGATTCCACAGGTCATGTTCCCCAAAGGACGGTGTAACAAGATCGATGAATCCACAAGTCCTATACCTTTGAAGTTGTAGTAGGTCGAATCAAATCCATAATGGCGAATCTCATCTTCCTAAAGTTGCGGTGAAGCAGATTGAAGCTATTACCTTTATCTCCCTGAAGTTGCAGTGGAGCGAATTGAAGATAGCGAATCTTATTTCCCTAAAAACGCAGTGAAATAGATTAAATTTACGACAGATTTTATCTTCCTGAAGTTGCAGTGAAGCAATTGAAGCCACTGGCCTTATCTCCCTGAGGTTGCAGCGGAGCAGACTGAAGATAGCAAACCTCATTTCCCTAGCGTTGTAGTAGAACATATTAAAGCTACAGATTATGATAGATCTTATCTTTCTGAAGTTGCAGTGAAGCAGATTAAAGCCACCAGTCTTATCTCCCTAAAGTTGCAGCAGAGCAGACTGAAAATAGCAAATATTATCTTCCTGAAGTTGCAGTGGAGTAGATTGAAGCCACTAGCCTTATCTCCCTAAAGTTGCAGCGGAGTAGCCTGAAGAAAGTAAATCTTATTTCTCGGGCATTGCAGTGGAATAGATTAAAGCTACAGATTACGGTAGATCTTATCCCCCTGAAGTTACAGTGGGGCAGATTGAAGCCACAAGTTTTATTTCCCTGAAGTAGTAGTGGAAAAGACTAAAGTTACAAATCCTATACCTCTGAAGTTGCAGTAGGTCAGATCAAATTTACCAAAACCCAAACCTCATCTCCCTGAAGTTGTAGCGGGGCAGACTGAAGATATCAAATCTTATCTCCCCAAAGTTGCGGTGGAGCAGATTGAAGCTACAACTCTAATCTCTTTGAATTGGATCGAAGCGCTAGTTCTTATACCCCTGAAGATGTAGTGGGATAGAATGAAGCTACTCGAAGAAGGAAAGCACCGAAAGAAGCTAAAGATTTGAAGACCGGACAAAAATGGTCTTTTTTGAAGTCTTTGCTCCATTCTCGTTACACGACAAAGAGCAAAGAGGGGCAGCTGTGAGAACCCATTTATGCCCGGAGCCCAATTAACCATTAAAAACTCAATTAGAAAAAACCAATATTAACAGTCCATTAAAAAATTTGGCCTAAAAATTAATAAACCCAACAGCAGGCCCAAATACCCCTACCAGCCCACTACCTAAACCAAAAAATAAAAAAAACCTAACCCTAAACAGCCTTGGCGCCGCAAGCCCCAGCCGCCGCTCCTCCTTGCACCATACCACCACGTCCGCACTCCGTACACTACACGTCACCCTCTGTACCTGCAAAGGACGCGAACGACAGCAGCAAAAAGGCAAAAATACATTGTATTTTATTTTTTTTGTTTTTCGTTTTTGATTCGGCTATAAGAACCGAAAACAGCATTTTGTATTTTTTTTACAGACACTCAAGATATCAATACAGCGAAAAAAAAAGAAATCAAAGGTGATTTACCTTTCTTGGTTCGTGTTCTTTTCGATTTCATTTTTATTATTTTTTCGATTTAAAATAAAAGAAAGGAAAAAAGGGGGCTTACCTGAGTTGATAGGCACCGTCATTTGCGAGTGTCGCCGTCATCGGAATACCTCAAACCACTGAGGGTTCGAACAAGGGTTCAAAAAGTGACTGAAAGCCTTCTTTTTTATTTTTCTCTTATTGTTTTTCACCTTTTGGATTTCGAAATACCCAAAACGGGTTTGAAAAGAGAAATGAGTGGTGAAAAAGACCTAAAGGGACAATTTTGGTGCATCTTCGACCACCGTCCAAGGCGGAGGCACAGCGGAGATACGGCGGAGGCGCGTTAGCGCTCCATGGCCGGCCTGGGTTTTGAGAGAGTTTCATTCTCTCTTTTTTTTTTTCTTTTTGCTTTGAAGTGAAAAATGAGGTCTTTTTTTTTTAAAAAAAAAACTGATTTAAATACGGTCATGAAACGGTGCCATTTTGCACCAAGTTCATCATCGCCAAAACGGCGCCGTTTAACCTCAGCCAGTGCGCGTGACCCGACCAGCAAGGACGGTCTGCGCGTTTTTAACAAATGGGTTATTTACACGCGAGGTCCTTCCGCGTTTAAGTCTGTTTCGATTGGGTCCCTATTTCAGTCTTCCTTTTTCTTTCAAATTGGCCTCTACAGTTCTTTTTCTGTTTCATTTTGGTCTTAAACGGGTGCGCATGAAGGGAATTTGGGGGTATTTACTCATATGACCCCTGTAGTTTTCGCGCATTTAAATTTTAATCATTCTGTGTTTTCTATTTTTTAAATTCAGATTATTTTATTTTGAAGTTTTACCCCCTAATTTTATTTTAATTTTAATTAGGTCTCGGGTTCATTTAATTTCGTTTAAAAAAAAAAACGTTTTGTTTGTTAGTTCATTATCATTTATTTGTTTATTTCTTTTTAAATCAAACACTTTAGTATTTATTTCATTTACTTAACACACCTCTTATTCCATTTTTATATCTTACTTATTATTCCTTTATCTATCATTTTCTATTATCGTGCTTATATATATTTAAGGCTTTCAATATAGTCTTGAAGTTTCAGAAATTTTTATTTATTATTCGTGTCATCATTATCATTGTTAATATTATGATTTCTAATTTGTGTTACACCATGCCTATTTTTTTATTTGTTTTAATTCTTAGGTTCTAAATTTTTAGTTCCTTTTTTTTTAATCAATATTTTTATCATGGACTTGTTATTTTAGCTTCGACCTTTATTATTGACATGTATATATTAGTCCTATAATTCATTTCCCATTTCACTACGATCATACCATATTTTATCCGATTTTTGAAATAAACGAACACCCCGCGTTCTAAGATTCGAAAGAAATCGTACCCTAACTTACTGGGTTTCGATTTTTCTCATCGAGTCTAAAGAACCAATTGTTTTTCAATCAAAGCACATGAGTTAAATAAAAACTTATCCTCAGGAATCCAAAGATGTCGTATCCTAACTTACTGGATGTGACATTACGTTATCTTGAGGTAAGGATTTCTAAAAAATATAAAGGCAATATTCTGTATTTGAGAATTTTGAGAAATTGTGCCCTAACTTACTAGATTCCGATTTTTCATTCGACCAAAATAACTGAATATCCTTCTTAAGTGTAAATGCATCAGTTTTAAAAGTCAAAAGATAAGCTTAATTTCGAGGATTCGAAATGTTGTATCCTAACTTACTGGGTATGATGTTTTATCCATTCGATATAAGCGGGTCTCGGCATCTAGTTTAACTCATTCAAGTTTTTTAAAACGAAGAGGATCGTATTTTAAAAATCTTTTCAAATATTCGACATTAAGACGTAAATTAATCAATTAGGTACAAATTTTGGGCGTATCGAGGGTGCTAACCCTTCCTCATGCTTAACCGACTCTCGAACTCGTTTTCTGGATTTCGTAGACCAAAAATCGTCGTTTTAGTAAATTAAAATTTTATTAAAATGACCAAATTACGAGGTGACCCAATCACACATCATCAAAAAGGATTGGTGGCGACTCCCATTTTCATTTTCGTTTTCAAAATACAAAGTCGACCCTGTTTTCCAAACAAGAAAAAAATCGTCTCGACAGCTGTTAAAATTATTTTTTTAAATTTAGGTTAATTACAACGTTATTGCTTTAGTTACATTATTACCAAGTGTGTATTTTTTTATTTCAAAATATCACACAAATAATTTTTTGAAAAAATTAACATACATTTGTGAAAAATACTTATGGAATATTTTTAACCTATTTTAAAATGTGAGTTTTTTTTTTTTTTTTTGCAAATAAGTCCAATTAGTTTTGATTAATCGGAAGAAATCACCAAATACATTTGCATTGATGGGAAGAAATCTTCCATTTTTCTTTTGAGGTTATTTAGTTTGAATATGCTACAATATTGTCAAGAATTTTTTTTTTGTATATATATATATATATATATATATATATATAATGTTAACAAATTTATTTTTTTATTGATAATTTTTCTTAAATGCTTATCCATAATTTTTCTTAGATATGTCTAATTTTTGGGTGCTATTTATAAAGTTAAATTTAAATTTTAATTGATATATAATTTTAATATTAATTAAGTGATAATTAAAATATTTAACTTTTATTTAAGTAATGACTATTTTACATTAAATTAACCCAATTTAAAAAAAATGCCTAAATTTTTTAGGCTAAATATTTTTTTAACTAATAATTTAAATTTAATTTATAATTATAAATATCATAACTTTTTTCTTATATTTTAAGCTTATAGTTCTATTCAATAAATAACTCTATTTTAAAATTAGCACAGCTTTTTAAACTAATAATTATAAATTGAATTATAATTATTTTTAAATGTGTGATTATCACTAATTCTATTAAATTATAATTATTTTTAATTGTGAATTTAATAATATAAAAATATTCTTGTCAGTTTAATTTTTTTTTTCAAATTTTTAGTATTATATAATAGTTGAACCAATAATTGCCCAAACCCTTCCTTTTTGGTTCATATGTAAAGTAGATTAGATAAATTATTAGTTGCCTTTCTCACGCTTTCTTAACAAAGAGAAATCATAACAGAAAGCAGAGGGTAGAAAGTTGAGCTTATACTTAAAAAATGGGAACGGGGATGGTTGGTAAAAGTGTATTATGTACTAGATTATATTTTGCTCTTTATACTTAAAAAATGAGTAAATTAATCTATATACATTAGATCAAAGAGTATATTGATCATTTCTGTTAAAAATTACATCAATTTATACTATGAAAAACTAATATGGCTAATGGAATAACCAAACAGTGACAAATGATGTGTCATTTGCACCTCATGTTGATATACAAGGCCCAATATTTAACAGTAGAAATAGAAGAATTTTTAATAAAATGACTAATTTATTCTTTGATCTAACATATAAGAGCTAACATGTATGTTTTTTTAGTAGAAAAGATAAAAGTACAATCCAACTCCTAATACAACAACCTACATAATACTTTTATTAGGTAACTATATAAAACAGATTGAAAAAAAATATATACTAAAATTTTGAATTTAAAATTACACCTGTTCAAAAATCAACTTACTTCATCCAGCTTAAAAGTTTCGATTTAAATTCGACAACAGTTGAATAAATGCATTAAACTTGAAAAATGGAAACAAGAGTAAAAAATCTGTTTCCTGAATGGGTTGGGCTTAGGTTAGAGAATTTTAAACCCAGGCCTGACCCAATCTATTATATATTATTTAAATGGATTGGGCTTAGGTTAAAGAATTTCTAAATGGGTTGGTATAACTATTTCTCAAGATGAAATTATATATTTAAGGGTTTTTTTTACAAAAATAATATAAAAATAATTAATTATAAAAATGGGTTAAGGAAATAATTATTTATGAAAATGGACTGTTTCGAATAGTTCTTATCGGTGTCGCCTGACACACCAATGGTACCATCCCCTTTCCCCCCAAATCATCAACCAATCATGTGTTTTTTTTAAATGAATTTTTTTTGTACCACCACTATGTCAGGAGGCACCGGTTTATATATTTTTTTCAAAATACTCGAGAAAATACGGATATACCGAGGAATCAAAAAAATATTTTTTAATGATGTCATCGTGTGTCAAGTGGCACTAGATAAAGTAAAAGAAAAAATGATCATGTTAGTCAAAACAAAAGTCTGAAAAATGCCCCCTTCTTTTTTTGCTTTTCTAGCTTTTTTTCCTCTTTAACCTTTTTTTTCAACTTTTTTTTAAATATTTTTTTAATCGATGCCGCCAACATGTCAAGCGGCACCGTCGATCTTTTGACGCAGTTAGGTGGCACCATACACTATAAATACCCCAACCCCAGCCAAAAACATGTTTCTTTTGAAGCTATGTTTTTTGTTTTTTTGTTTTTTTGAAGTTTTTAGTGGCAATTTCAGAAAAGAAAAGAAGAAAATTTGCTTACTAGAAGAGAAGAAAACAAAAAAAAAAAAAAAAGAAGAAGAAGAAGAAGAAAAATTTGTGTTTTACACAGCAAAAATAAACTTCAAGTTATAAGGTTAGTTTGTACTTATTTTTATGTAAATATATTTCTGTAGTAGGATTTAATTTTATTAAATAAAAGCTAATTTTAATTAATTTTACATATTTAGTATCAAAAATGGATAACCAATTCTTCGTATACGTTCATTTCAATGAAGTAATTTTACAAATAGTTGTTAGTTGTATATTTGAATCTCCTCAGCAAATAGGAATGAGGTTTAATAAGAATGTGTTTGTCGATGATATGAAATAAAATATTAATGCAAAAATTGCTCGACATTATGGGAGGAGGGTGTTGAGACTATTCTACAAATTTCTAGTTTCGCCAAATCCTATCAAATTTACTGAGATGAAACTTGTAGACGATGAAGACGTGGAGACAATGGTCATAATTTATTGCCCGATTGGGAGGGTGAACATTAAACCGGTTCAATTGTTTGCTGAGTTACCAAATGTGGAACCCGTTCAAGATGCCACTCTATTAAGTCAACAATATGGATTTCAAGACCAGTGTACAGAAGTTCCGAGAGCGTTTCTCGACAGACGATCGTCTGTACATGGGTTTTGACATTGATCTGAATGTTGGATGGGTAGAACAGTACGGTGACGGAGCGACATCGACGTGGTTGATAATCCAAACCATGCTCTGATTGCGTATGATAACCTTAATCAGGGTTCTTGTTTAAAGATACATCTGGTGGTGACTGAAACCTATGCGGATGGTGAAGATGAATCCAATAATAATGGTCGTTCTGATCATAAAGGTGAAGATTTTAGTGACTCCGATTTAGATGAGGTCTCGGATGATATCGACGATGAAGGCGCGAATTTAGATGAGGTCTCGGATGATATCGACGATGAAGGCGCGAACGATGACGAAAATATATATGCCCCTTCGGTCAGGAACACAAGTCATGGCATTTTCACACGCAATGACCTTGGGGTCCACATGCTAAGTGTAGATTCCGATGTGGCGCATGTATCCGAGTTCCCTAAGTACCCCGATATAACACTTACTTACCGGTTGGCGGTAGATCCCGAATCAAAAGAGTTGTTCGTGGGCCAACAATTCGCGAATAAGGAGGATTGCATATTTTCCATTAAGCGGTATAACATTAAGGTGTCGGTTGACTTTAAAGTTACTATGTCTAAACCAATATTATATGTTGGAGACTGTTAGAGGTTGGTAGAAGAGTGCAAGTGAGAGGTACAAATTGCATTTATCTAGAGGTCCCAATTGTGAGAGGTCCCAATTTAATACCTTTTTTTAGTATTACTTAGCTTAGCTTCTTAACTCTCAAAATAAGAATGTAGTGAGGTAAAAAAGAAACAATGACACAAAAATAGGAAGGCTTTGAACTATCCTAATATATATAAGAATAAAAGGTTCGGTGGGATAGTTTCACGTAAATATCAAAAGAATATGATATAAATTAGGAACTATTATGTTAGACCATTAAGAATAAAATTATATACTTGAATCCATTGTTGGAGATAGTCCAATAGATTTTGACCTTCCAAGAATATAAATTTTCTCTTTGTATAACTCTTTCATGAGAATGGAAAAAAAATACGAGATATATCTATTTCTTAAGAATCACTACCTCTTTTAAAATAACTTATTATTAAATTAGTTTTGGGTATTTATAATTTGACCCCTTATCAAATTATAAATACTACTTATGATATCTGCACATTATTTTCATGACACTTTAATACCTATAACACTTATAACATAATTGGTCATTTAATTTTGTATTACGCTTTATAATAGTATTATATATTATACATATGTGCTGATAATTGAGGATTTTAATCTAACATTTCAATCTTTCTTTTATTTTTTTTTTCTATTTTTTATTTTAAATATAATTACTTGTTTGTTTTGTACATATAGAAAGCTCAAAACTACAATAATTTCCGTTAGATTTTTATACATACATATATATATATATATATATATTTGAAAATTTTTAAATTTTTCCTAAACTTTTAGTAAATCTTAAATGTTCTGTATAAATTTTTCTATTTTCCCTGTATTATACTTTTTATATACTTTTATTGTTTTTATTGATTATAATAATTTTTTATATT
Source organism: Gossypium australe (assembly GCA_005393395.2). Taxonomy (NCBI): domain Eukaryota; kingdom Viridiplantae; phylum Streptophyta; class Magnoliopsida; order Malvales; family Malvaceae; genus Gossypium; species Gossypium australe. The sequence continues at coordinate 114,748,582 of CM016617.1, read as the reverse complement.
TTTTTCACACAACGTGAGATATGATAGAGATTAAATCTTATAAATTTTATATATTTAAAAATTATTTATTATAAAAAATTATGTATTTTTATATATTTTAGTAATTTTCATATTTTAATAAATTTTCATAAATTGAATATATTTTTATATATTTCTATAATTTTTAATATTTTATTGATTTTAATAATTTTTATCATTTTTTGGCCACTTGTCGCAACTATAACATGACATATGGCGGAGACACCTAAAAATAACTTGAGACCATTAACTTTAACGATCAATAGGGGCGTAGCTAGGGGGCTAGCAGGGGCTTTGGTCCTCCCTAAAATGGAAAATCTTCTATTTAGGCGCTTTAACATTTTTAAAATTTTAAATTAGGAATGATGAAATTGCACTTTGGTCCCTCTTAAAAATGATAAAAATTTAATTTAATCCTTTAAAACTTATAAAGATATAGATTATTAAAATAGTGAAATTGTATTTTTACTATCATAAAAAATTACAATTTAATTTCGCCCCCTAAAATTTTTTTTTTTGGCTTTGCCCTTGACAATCAAATAACCTTTTGTTGTATTTTGATAGTTCAAGCCCAATTATGTGAAAAAAAAAGTAAGGGGTTTAATTATTATTTTTTTAAAAAAAAATTCGAAAGCTTTTTACACTTTTAAATCTATTTAATTTAAAAGAAAAAGTCAGACTTGTAGCTAAGAAATATATATATATATATATGTGAAATATTTGAATTAATATCCAATACATTAATGAAAGCATTATTATATAAATATACCTTTCACATGAGAAATACTTGAACTAATATCCAATACAAACTGATGAAACTAATACATTATATGTATATTATCCAATATATGATAGCTTTATAAAAACTAATTTTACATATTAACTCATAATAGATTAATAACAAAACTAAAGTAACATTCATAATATAAAATTATTACATACTTTTATAAACAAAGACATTTTCAGAAACTAATCTTTACAAATAATAAGAAAAAAACAAACTTACATGATTGAATAATGAAATGAGAAAGTTGAAGTTTAGGAATGGATGAAATCAAGTGTGGTAATAATAGTGCTTGATTTGATGAATTGATTTTATTACCTATATATTTATTTAAAAGTGTTTGATAATATTTAGTTGATAGCTGAAAGTTAATATGTGTAAAATGACAAATAATGATATGACACATTTTATTGTTAAATATTTATTTTTTATAATATTTTAGACTTTATTGAGTGAAATTATTGAAATAAAACACTATTAGCAAGGAATTAAAATTCATTATGGAAATTAATTAGTGAATATTTTTGAAAATTTAAATAAACATATTTCTTAAGTTTCTTATTTGCAAATATTAACTTTGTGGAAATTGATAAATATTAATAGTGTATCAATATAATTGTAAACTATATTCTTAGTGATAATCATGTCATGTTCTTAGTATGTAAATTAGTGATAATTATGTCACATTCTGGATAAATTTGTCAAGTAGCATATTTCAATTAATATCAAGCTGCATAAGAAATTATTTTACATAAGTAAATTGAAAATAAATTAAGAGTATATAAATATTCAAGAAATAGATACATATATCTCATTCCACATATCTCGTTAGGTTTAAGAGCATGTGGCAAATAAAGTAATTTTTGAGCAACTATGATCAAATATGTCATTCCACATATCACATTCCCATGAAAAAAAGTTGTTCATCTCTGCGTTTTTTGTTTTGGAGGTTTTATCTCAACAAATTCTTACAAACTTTCATTCACCAAACACTACAAGTAGAAAGTTTGACTACTCAATCTTTCATTTGTACCTAAATCAATTAAAAAAAAAAACTCAAAACTCTCTTTACTAAATATCTCATTGTAAATAGAAGAATTGTTGATTGGTTAGATAGAAAGTTATTGTAAATAAGGAAAAAAGGATTCCCTCTTATTTCTCAAAACTCTGTGATAAATAAAGTGGATTTCTCTTATGTAGTAACCCGTGAATACTGCATAACTTCCCTCATGTAGCCTGTATAATTCCAGCAACTCCATGCATACTTCTAGCTGAGCAAAATCAACTTTCATGGCCTGTAAATAAAATAAAAAAAAGTTATTTAACAGAGATGTCCGAAAGAATTAGGCTTCAAATTAAGAATGACCAATTTAAAAATGGAGTGATAATTTTGAGTAAACAAAAGTACTTAAAACTAAATTTGTCAATGAAGTTTTGGTAGTGCTAGTAAAAGTAGTACCCAAATTCAAGTTCTATAATGCACATTTATATATAAGTTTTAAATCCAGATTTTATTCTAGTTAAGCCTCATCACGTGTGGACCCTTTTCAGATTTATTTCAATTATCAGTTTATTTGTAATAGTTTGGTATACAAATTGACAAGTATATAAATTATCTTTTTTTACGGAGTTAGTATTTGAGTTACATTTATATATAATTTTAAATCCAGATTTTATTCTAGTTTAAGCCTCATCACGTGTGGACCCTTTTCAGATTTATTTCAATTATCAGTTTATTTGTAATAGTTTGGTATACAAATTGACAAGTATATAAATTATCTTTTTTTACGGAGTTAGTATTTGAGTTACTCCCATTTCATTTCTTGAATCAAACGAATCATAAGGAGTATATTAGATCTCAATAATTGAACAAATCATAGCAAATATTTCGAATTGAGTAGTTTCAAATAGATTAAAATATGTGTTAAATTATTGTATTCTTCATACATTTTGTAGTGGGCCAATTTTGCCCCGGCCTTAAACAAAAAAAAATAACACAAATAAAAATAAAATCCCAGTCTATTTAATATAAATTCAGGCCCAAAATTACAAATCTAATTACAGCCCAAATACAAGAAAACCTTAGTGGCCCAAATGACCCAAAAACTAAACTATTTTCAGCAAAAAAGAGAAGAAGAAACCCTAGCCGCATGCCACATCGACGCTCCTCTCTGCATGCCTCTAACGCCCCTCTGCCACCACTGCCATCATCAGCTACTCCATTATCACTTGTAAAGAGGAACAGACACGCAAAGCAGAGAAGACAATGAAAAAAAAAAAACAGATAGTTTCGTATTTCGGCTATAAAAAAGGCCACATTTTTTACTTGTAATTTTTTACGCACGAAGAGCAATTAAAAAAGAAAAATATTAACAAAGGTGATCCTTTTTTTTTTGTTTTGGTTGAAATAAATAATAATATATAAAAATAAAAAGAAGAAAAATGCTACCCGCTGCTTCGTCTTCTACCATCGTTAGAGACTTTCTCTAGTCCCTGAACACCTTAGAACCCACTAGGGTTTTGACGAGGGTTCGACAGCGGTGGCGAGGCCGATCTCTTCTTTAGTGTTTTTATTTTATTTTATTTTGGAGGATTTTTGGGTCTTAGATTGGGATTGAAGGAGCTGAACAGCTAAAACGAGGGTTATTTTGTGGATTTCGGCCACCGGGAACGGCAGAGCCATCGCCGGCGACCAGTGGCTGTCGTGGGGTGGGTCGCCAGATTTGAAGGCCTAAGGGTTGGTTGAGAGAAAAAAAAATAGGCTCTCAAGATTTTTTTTAAAAGATGAAGCAAATGATTTTTTTTTTCTTAAAATTCTTACTTTTATAGCCTTATAAAACGATGTCATTTTGGGCTTTATTTCCAGACGCCAAAACAGCATCGTTTTAGAATATGACCAAAACCCGACCCGAATAGTAATAGGATCCGCGTGTTTTCTTAAGAAAGGGACTATTTACGCTTCACCCTTCCGCTTTTATGGCTCGTTGCGATTTAGTCCTATTTTTTTCTTTTTAATTTCACCCTATAATTTTATTTTTATTTCATTTTAGTCCCTTGGGGAATGATGGTGTGTTGGGGACAGGAAATAATTTCCCAGTTAGGTTCCCGCCCTTTTACGAGCGTTATATTTTGGTCTTTCTAAGAAACAGTGTGCATAAGGACAAGGGATATTTTTCTATTCGGTCCCTGTCCTTTTTAGCGCGTTGCACATTGATCCTTATTAGTCATTTGTTATTATTCACAGTTTATACCCTTTATTTTTATTTCAATTTCAATTTGATCCTTAGTTTATTTAACCTCAATTTTTTTTTACAGATTGTTTCATTTGTTATTTTATTATTTAATTAGTTATTTAACCTTAATTTTTAATCAAATGTTTTATTGATATTCACTTATTTATTTACTTATTATTTCCTTTATTTTATTTTTACAATTGGCTCTTTTTTTATATTTTCTTTTATTGTGCCTTTTTATTTATTATATATTTACTAGTGTTTCAAAATTTAGATTTTTATTATTATTATTATTATTATTATTATTATTATTATTTTATTCCTTGATTTTTTATATTAGCATTAAAGTAGTAAATGTGATATAATTATCGTCATCATCATTATGAATTGTTTTTACTACTACATTCATATTATTGTCATTGACTAGCATGTCATTTTATTTTTCGTATGTTATCGTTCCACTTACATACACTACCATTTTATTTTATTTCACTATGATCATGTCTTGAATCGTGTTTAGACACATTTATTCATTGTTGTACTGTACCCAAACAAGATAAATACGTGTTGTTACACTTGTAATTATTCAAAAAAGGAAATTTTAAAAAATAGGCAATGTTTCGTATTTGGAGACTCGAGAAATCGTGCCCTAACTTACGGGGTTTCGATTTTCTCGTTGAACCTAAATAACTGAACATACTTTTAAAATTAAAATACATGAGATTTAAATAAAAAAATAAAATGTAAGCTTATTCTTGAGGATTTGAGATGTCGTGTCCTAACTTAAGGGATGTGACATTTTGTTACCTTGAGATGAGAAGGGCTTCAACGTACGTTTCGATTTATTCAAGCGACTTTTAAGTAAAAATAGCATTAATATAAAGAGGGGTTGTATTTTAAATTCTTTTTGAGTTTTCAAATTTCGACATTAAGACGTTAATTAATCAATTGGGTACCAATTTTGGGCATTACGAGGGTGCTAATCCTTCCTTGTAGGTAACTGACTCCCGAACCCGTTCCCTGAATTTTGTAGACCAAAAATCATCATTTTAAAGTAAGTTTTAATTTAATTAAAATGATTAAATTACAAGGTGATCCGGTCACACTTAATAAAAAGGATCGGTGGCGACTCCCATTTTCGTTTTCAAAATAAAGTCGACTTTCAAAAAATAGTTTCAACAGCTTGGCGACTCCACTGGGTACAAAATAAGAGAGTCAAGCCACAGGTTGATTTCTTTTTGTTTTTTTTTTTGTCGAAAATTGATAATTTGGTTTAAATTTACGATCCTTTTGATATGTTTTCTTTATTGGTTCGAATCTTTTGGATATATTTTCACATATTGCATTACATAACCGGCCAATTATACCATTTTAAGTGGGAGTGAGAAACTCTTCCTTCGTAAAGTCTTCACCTCCATATAGGATAGTGGGTCGCTTTTGGGATACATCCGTACCTATGTCTTCGTGAGATTTTCATCTCCTTACAGCCATAGGAAAATGTATTCCCTTGAACCGAACTCGGTTCGTATGAGCCTATAATAGGTGAGGATTGAGGAATTTGCTGGTTCAGGTACCCTTACTTTAGAATCGAACCGCATATAATGAGCCCTAAAAACCTACCCTAGGTAGAACCACACCGAACCCTTAGTGGTCACCAGAATAGTGCTCTATTTATTATCTCTTGCTTGCTTTGAATTCTAGCTTGGTATGAAATGTACTGACTTGTTTTGTTTTGACTTTAATTGCATGGCATTTTGATCATAAAAAAAAGGTGATGATTCACGTTCAGTTACTAAATAAACATGGAAAGGGGATTTATTGATAAAGTGGAAGATAATGCGGCTGTCCGAATATGGTCCGAGAAAACACAATTAGAGAAGGGTGATAGTATGACGGAAGGGTATTTGTCAGAGTTCTGGGATTTCACTCGCATCAGCGTGACTCAGAAGTCTTGTACTCTTCATACATTTGAAATTTAGTCTCTTTATTTTTATTCTTAAGAATTTAATCATTCTACTTTTTGGATTTAAAAATGAAAGTTTATTTATACCCTGTTAAAAATTTCATGTTAAAATCATGTCCATTATAAGATTTTTTTTTTATTACATAACTATCAAGTGAGTATCTTTTATTCCAAAATATAATACCGACAAAGTTGAACTTGAAATATTTAATTAAAAAATAAAAAACTGAAATTCTAAAAATAAAAGTAAAAAAAATAAATTTTAAATATACAAAAACAACATAAAATTAAAGTATATTTTACTCTTTTAAATAATTAAGTTAGTTTTTCACATACGTGAAAGAAGATCTAGTCTTAAAAATTGTAAACGTCTAGTTATTCACTTGTAATGTATGACCAATATAAACTATAAATCATAATACACCTTTCTGGTTGAAGTATTCCGAATGGTCACTTCAGTTTAGCTTTTCAATCATAAAAATGGTCTGACCTTAACAAATAATATTGTATTTTGTTTTTAAATTCTTATATATTAATTAAAAATAAATTTAAATTTTTTTTTTATTGTTAAAAACCAGCATGGCTGAGACAATAATTCATGACTTGCCATGTATACATCATGCTAATATATATGGACTAATTTTTAATAATAAAAATAAATAAATTTTTTAATAAAAGGGCCAAGACTAATTTATTTATTTTAATAAATAAAATACAACCCAACTTGCAGGACATGAAACTCCACGACAGTTTGACCCAACTTCTCCTTAGTTCTACGGTTGATAAACGTCGGGTAATTAATTGAAAACCTAGTAGTAGTAGTGGTGGTGGTGCTTCTAGGGTAGGACGAATCTAAACAGCAGGAAAAAAACGGAAATCATATATATATATGAATACTATTGATTGTGGTATAGAATGTAACCGATGATGTCATGTCATGGTAAATATCAATAATGATAAAAGAGCAAAAATACGTGATTGCACTTTATCGAGAATTTAACAGCAGTACAAGTTATATAGAACAATTATTTAAAGGTATCCAATTTCACTTTAATCAAAACAATCTAATAATTATTTGTTAAAGCAATATAATAATTAATCCATAACGTATCTAAAGAAAACAACCAAAGAATGGTTGTTGGTGAAAAAAAGAGGATGCCATTATTTGAAACACGCCTCCAAGGGAGGTTGGGCATAATTTAAAGTAGGTTGTAATGGTTTTTCCGCCATTAAAAAAAAATATACAAAACTTACTACTACGTTACAGTATATTTCATAAATTCCAAGCCTTGTTTGGGAAGGACAAGGTGGGCAAGTTTCAGATTTTGGGTCCGTCCACATATAGGAGGCACGGAGTTGTTTATCGTATTTTGTCTGCACATGCGGTTTACATTTTTCACTCCTTTATTTCGTCAGCCATTCAATCTACCCCCACCTCCTTTAACGAAAGCTTATCTGTATGTATATATTAGGTTGTGCAATTGCATAGGTAACCCAAAAATCTCCACATGCTTTCCAATAACACCTAAGCTTACCTTAAAGCAAATATGGTGGTGAAGAGCATCAAAGAGAAATCCAGTTCCTTTTTCCTATATTTCTGCTCAAAAGGGTTCAAAAAACCAGCCTCTCTACAACAAGGAACCAAGGGAAATGCTGAGTCATCAGAGCAGAAACAGCCCGGAGGATGGAAAGCTATGCCCTTCATTTTAGGTTTAATTCAACTTTTTTTTTTCTCTCCTTTCTAAGGAATCTGATTTATTTAATGCTATAGTTGTTTAGTTTTAACATATTGCAAAAAAGAAAAAAGAAAAACACTGTGGGTGTGGTGGTGGTGCAGGGAATGAAACGTTTGAGAGATTTGCAACGATTGGGTTGTTGTCAAATTTCATGGTGTATTTGATGAAAAAGTTTAACATGGACCAAGTTTCAGCTTCCAATGTACTCAATATCTGGTCTGGTGTATCTAACTTCGCACCACTCATCGGTGCTTTCATCTCTGATGCCTACGTCGGTAGATTCGCCACCATTGCTGTCGCATCCGTGGCTTCATTTCTGGTAAGAGTTTAGTAACACCAGTGTTGATATACAGTAAATAATTTTATTTTTCATTAAATATAATCTAGAAGGTGAACAAAGGTCACCATCTTCTCGAGTTTTTTGCCTTGATGATGATAATTCGTACAAGGGAAAGGAGATCATCTTGTCTTGACTTGCAAGATTTTTTTACCCTTGCAAAAGCAAAAACTAAAGACACGTATCATATCTGTCGCTGAGGTTAAACAGCGGGTCTAAATTTGCCTGCTATGCATGTAGTTTCTTGTTGGAAATGTAGCCCCGAATTGAATGCAATATCTCGGTCCAACACGATGATATTAATGGCAACATCAAAATTCATGTATGTGACAGAGATATCATTAGCTCAAGTTAGGTTAGTATTTGTCATGTAAATATTTTTTATCCGGATGCTACACCAATATATGGATAAAAAATTAGATAGATTGTCAAATTTATGTAACTTTTGGTTCATTTAGACTAACATAAACTAAATTATTCAATCTGCATTACCCACTAATTTATTTATCATCCTTTGAGCCAACCATTCATATATGATTTACAAACATTATCTTTGTTCATTATACATCATTATCAATAATAATACAGTACCCAAAAATATATATAATATCTTTTTTTCACGACAACAGTTTTGACATAGTTAATTATTGTGATATATGTATCTAAAATATTTTTTCACAAATATGGAAAATTAGGCATAGTTAATTATTGTGATATATGTACCTAAAATATTTTTTCACAAATATGGAAAATTAGGCCATAATTTAATATTTATGTTTGTCTGTCTATTTGAAATTCGTAGTTATCTTTAATATATCTTATAATTATATTAGTTTTTTTTAAAAAAAAAAAAATCATTAGGAGGGGACCATATCTTACCTGCTGCTTTGGGTCAATGATAAAAAGAAGAATGTCCAATTTAAAAAGTTAGCATTTATAATTCTCCATTTGTTCCAATTTTTTTATATTAACAAATCGTCAATGATTAGAGAACGTCTTGGCTCTAGAGGATAAGGGTTCAAATGTCAAATGTAAAAATATAGAAACTAGTAATTTGACCACTGACTATTGTATTTTACGTTGACAGGGAATGCTGACGATAACTTTGACGGCTTGGATCCCACAGCTCCAGCCTCCACAATGCCCAGCTGAGCAGCAATTACATGGTCACTGCACTAGTCCAAGCAAGGCTCAACTGGGAGTACTGCTAACAGGGTTAGGTCTCTTATCAATTGGAACTGGTGGGATAAGACCCTGCAGCATTCCCTTTGGGATTGATCAGTTTGATCCAACCACTGAAGAAGGGGCGAAAGGGATCAACAGCTTCTTCAATTGGTACTACACCACATTCACATTGGTCATATTGCTCACTTTAACCCTTGTGGTTTATATTCAAGACTCAGTGAGCTGGGTTCTAGGCCTTGGAATCCCCACTCTCCTCATGGCTGCTTCAATTGTTTTGTTTCTCATCGGAACCAGAATTTATGTGCATGTGAAGCCCCAAGGAAGCATTTTTTCAAGCATTGCCCAAGTGTTTGTTGCTGCTTACAACAAACGACATCTTAAGCTTCCTGCAGAGGGACAGGAATTTGGAGTTTTCTATGATCCTCCTTTAAAGGAATACGTGTTGTCAAAGCTACCCCTCACCTACCAGTTCAGGTCATCTATCTTATCACTAAAACTTAAAACACTGTCAACATATACATTGTTTCTTTCATGGTAAAAGTTGATAATATGAACTGGTTGATGTTGACTTAGGTTCTTGAACAAAGCCGCGATAACAACCAAGAATGATTTAGAAGACGATGGTTTCCCTAAAAAATGGTGGTTGTGCAGCATCCAAGATGTAGAAGAGGTAAAATGCCTTATCAGAATCATCCCTATATGGGCTTCTGGTATCATTAGCTTCACCGCCATGGCACAACAGGGAACATTCACCTTATCACAAGCTTTGAAAATGAACAGGCATCTTGGTCCCAAGTTCCAAATCCCAGCTGGTTCCATGGGTGTCATATCGATGCTCACAATTGGGATTTTCCTCCCAGTCTATGACCGAATCATGGTCCCATCTCTTCGAAAAATCACCAAACACGAAGGTGGGATAACACTTCTTCAAAGAATTGGAATCGGTAACTTTTTCTCTATCCTAGCCATGGTCGCTGCTGGCGTGTTCGAACAGAAGAGAAGGAACTCAGCTACATTGCACCCTGGTGCCGCACCAATCTCGGTCTTTTGGCTATCTCCTCAGCTTATTCTCATGGGTTTCTGCGAGGCATTCAACATTCTTGGGCAGATTGAGTTCTTCAACAAGCAGTTCCCTGAGCATATGAGAAGCATTGCTAATTCTCTCATCTTTTGCTCCTTGGCTGGTTCAAGCTACTTGAGCAGCATAGTAGTGAATGTTGTGCATCATGTCACCGGAGGCCACGGCCACCCCGACTGGTTGACTAAGGATATTAACGCTGGCAGATTGGATTACTTTTACTACATTCTAGCAGTGATGAGCGCCTTCAATTTCCTCTATTTCCTCTATGTTGCTCATCGGTATCGTTACAAGGGCCAAGTACGAATAGAACGGAAATCTGAACCCGATGTAGAGCTAAGTTCGATGTAACCATGAAACCAATTAAGCTGTTGTAGTTTTAATGTATATCACATGCTACCAAATAATAAAAAACGTACTCTTGAGGTAAACTTCCAGTACATCTAGTCAATTTCATTGTTGCCTTGTAAGATCAGCAATAAAGGCGAAAGCGCGTGCTGGTTTTCACCGTTTATTGTCTTGAAATTTGATGTATCTTTGATTTAGTCTTTATTTGGATGTTGAGATATGAGATACGACACCCACTCGATTAAGTGCAGCATGGAATCAGAAAAAAAGCCTGCAATTGCTGCGTGGCATGGATCTGTGGGATTCGAGGTTAGATGATGGAGTTGAGTGTCAATTTTAGAGCTTTGGAGCTTTCTATCTTTATTTGCCAGCAATGTAGCATGGTTTTATGGCTGACAAGATAATGCCCATTTTATCTCTTCATCCTTCTTTCCTTTTCATTATAGACTTCACGGTTCTAGAAACCGAATGGAACACCGCAGGATTTTTTTTCCTGCTTAATAAAATAATAAAATTCTATTGAAACTCAACAGGGTAAAATTAACCAGAAGATTAGTAAAAATACCTTCCCAAAAGCAAATACTTGATTAGATAAGTTACACTAGCATAAAAATCATCAATTATTTGATTGTCTTCCATCTTTTTAAGGTTTCAAATTTGATGGTAAGCATTTACATCTACGATTGTTTCTTCCTACTTTTAATAATCTTAAACATATTTTAGATCTGTTGAAGATTTTACGTTCAAATTTTTGTGAGAAAAAAATCGCAAGAAGGAAAAAAAAGATATTTACTAATGTTGAAAAACAAATGATATAAGAGTAATTTGAGGAGTTTCGACTACATCTATTTAAAAGTTAAAAAACCCTATTCTAATCAATATTAAATAGAAGAAGTGTAGTTTTACATGGATTCTACTTGTGCTGCATGGTTCCCCTGACCTTAAGCTCTACACAAATCCCCTTATTTTACCACTGTGTTTTATTTTTTTAACAAAGATTAGAGTCACACAACTCTAATAAGATCTATTTGTTAGATTTACATTTTGAGTTTCTCTTGAACTCTTGAGCATTCACATCACAAAAAATAGCATTAAAGGAATTAGAATTGGCATTGGCTATCCTTTCATCATTAGTGCTTCAAGATAATTTTAACTTGAGTGTTCTTCTTGTTTTAGGTTCAATAATAGGTGGTTTCCACCCAAAAAGAGAGTAAGTTGATCCAATCATAAAGAGTCGAGATACTAATGATCCTTTCATTTCTAACAATTATCGACATAAAAAATATCCATTAGCTACATTAAGTAGGAGGTTCTGATACCAATTGTTGAAATTTAAAGTTGATAACTGCAAAGACAATAGGTAGTGCTAAGTGAAGTGCTAGTTGTGATGCCCACTAAAGGTGACATTGCAGTAAGAATAAAAGGGAGAAAAATACAAATGAGTTGTTTATGCAATTTAGTTTAGTTACAGTTGTGAAGGCATGCTCAGTAAGATGATCTATTATTTTTAAATCACATGTGATTTAAGTTCTACCACATTCTGGTATAGCAACCTCAGTCTTGTACTAAAAAATCTAGACCACTCACTTCTAAATTTCCCCTTAAAAGATTAGACCGTAAACCAAGAAATTTGTTTGCATTCTCAATTACAAGTTCCTCAATGAACATATAAGTGCTAAAACTCTTGATACAAAACTAATATAAGTCTTTTCAATTTATAAGTATTCGAGATTTGCTAACATACTAGATCAATTAAAATCAATTCTTCAACTACAAATCAACTAATCAAGCATATACAATATTCTAATAAAGTCTATGATACTCAAAATATTTGGAGACCAGTCGTCAACGCAACACGAACCATTTCTGCAATTTAAGAGATCCAATTGCTTGATCAGATCTGATACCCCAAATGGGTTGATCTTCTTAGATAGGTTGTTATACTTCCACAATATTTACAGGATTCATAATTCAAAAATTTTGTTCTAAAATATTATCAATTCCAAATATAACAAGTTATATTATCTGTTACAGTACTAACCACAGTAACCATTGCTTGTAACAAGATCAATCCATTTGTAACTAAAGATAATGTTTTTAATGGTATTATTATATTTTTATAAATATTACTTTTTAACTATTGTAGGTGGCATGAATTTGTGGCACTGGAGGTGTACAAGTGATGGACAGATGGTTAATCATAGCTCGCTGGGTTTTGCCAAGATGCCCACCACTTCATCTTCTTCCGTCCTCTGCAATTCAAACAATATTTATGGATTTACAGCACGGTTCTAGAAGTAGAACCCTAAATTCCAAAGCGCATTGGCATGCCATTTCTTGTTTTACCTTACGAAATTCAAACCATGTAGTATGAATTTGTGGGATTGGTGGTCATGTGATATTTGTAGCCTTGTGTTTGTATTTATTTTCCAAAGGCATGCTTGACTTAAAAGCGAGGGGATTCACACAGCTCTACGACATACGCATGTCTTATGCATAGTCTTCAACAATCAAATGTCCACCACATATGATGTTATTGCAAAAAACAGCAGTCCCATCATGCATGGATCTTCAAACATGTCGCTTTTCTTCTTTTGTTTAAACAAATCCCTCACGTCAATCGTCTTCAAAAATTCATTTTCTAGAACCACTTATTGCAGTGAAGACAAGAAAGGTAAAGGCTCGCGTATTTGTCTCGTTATTTCCACAAATATTTGTTCGTTTTCTTATTAAGTAAAGTTTTGTGTTCAAGTTGATAGATAGATGAAATATCTCTAAAAGCAAAAATTGTTTGACATGCCATGTACATCATATTCGGGTTGAAGTAAAACACCAGAAAGATGACAAAACAAATGAAAATGGCATGAAAATTCGGAGGTTAGTGGATAAACGCCATACGTATGATTAATCATATATTCATAGAATATAAGTATGAAAGAAATAATTTTACTATAAACATGCGGTAAGCAATGAGTGGATAATAATGGCCATCATCTATATTCTAACCCCACAAAATTGAATGCCTCATGAATCCTAGTCTAGTTCTTAAATCTTAAGTTAAAAAGTGGGCCAGTATCCACATAAATATCAGTCAGCATGAAAACTATTTTGCATTCAGACCTGGGAAATTTTACTAATTATTTGCCATATATCTATTCCAATGATATTACCTATCCCTCACTCTGTTGTCTGTATATACTTTATACAAATGTTGTCGTGCTGTATTTTCATCAGTTTCTTAGAGAGATGGAAAGATTCCATTTTGCTATATACATACACATAATAAAGTCATATAAACTAAATTATCAACATCATAAATGTTATAAATATGGGATCTTCCCACCAGGGTCACCTTTATCTGCAATATGAATGACATCTGAAATCCATGAAATCATTTTCAGTAAAGACTTTTCCCACTTCATTTATTAAAGCAATCTAAGAACAAGAGGTCGATGTTGTCATTGCATATATAATTATTACACTTTCTTCTATGTATCATGCGGTTAAGTTGGTCAAAAATCTATCATTCCGCCATCAAATCTAAATTCCACTTTGTTTGATGGCGTGCATCATCTTCTTCAGCTTTGACTGCCACAACAATCACTCACAACTAAATAAAAGTAGGAGTATTCAACTTAAACAACACCAGCTACCTTGTGCTTTTAGAAAAGTTAGTGGAGATATGTATAAATATGGAAAATGTAATTGTTTGATATTGAACTCAAACTTTTATATTTTATAATTTAATATTTTTATCATTTAATTAAAAAGTTGTTGGCAATATATATAGATTTTTAATTAGCGAGAGCAATCAAATTATTAATCGAGTTCATGGTGTAATAGTAAAACATTTCGTTGAAATAAAGTTTTAGTAAACATTAAATGTTTAACTTTATAATAAAGTGTGGCAAAATCTTTATTTATTATGTCATACATTAATTTAGTTAAAAAAAATATATTAATCTACTTTTAAATGATAACATAGATATGACATAAATTATAATTTTGAAGATGGAATAAAGTAGTTATCTATGACTTCGTAAAAGAAAATGAGTAGTATAAGTTTTATTTAAACTCAATCCGACCCAATAATTATTATCCAATAGCTGATTAACTTCAAACCTTAAAATAATTATTAGGGGCGTAACAAAAAAATATAATATCACCTTTTTAATTAGAATTTTGGTAACGGATAATTTCATCACCAAATTATATATGAGTTCATCATTAATTATTTGAATTATCGCTAATAATAAAATTAACATTTAACGTATATGTGATGAAACAAATATCGGCATAATATGTCATCACCTAATATGATTAAATAAAGTCATAAAATTTTTATTTAGTGTCAATTTGAAATCGTCATGTATTACTAACGATGTAATGACAATAAAAATAGTATCGCCTTATAATTAATATTTTGCGAAAGTTACATCTTCACCTAATTATATACAATTATGTCATTGATTATTAAAATCACTACAAGTAACAAAATAAAATTCACCAATTCTTTGAGAGAGCAACATTGTGAAATTATCAATTAC
The DNA here is from genome assembly GCA_005393395.2 of Gossypium australe. NCBI lineage: Eukaryota > Viridiplantae > Streptophyta > Magnoliopsida > Malvales > Malvaceae > Gossypium > Gossypium australe. The sequence continues at coordinate 114,733,353 of CM016617.1, read as the reverse complement.
ATAATTATCATCACCTGGTACAATAAAAATTGTAGAAATAATCGATAAACATTTTCACATTTGTCCGTAATTATTATACTTTTATTTATATTCTACTAAAAATATTATAAAATTCATTCCTTTACAAAATGGTAAAAATAAGACTATCAAATTTATTGAATCAAGAATTTATATAATTTATATTCCTAAAATAGTAATAAACTTAAATGTTTCAAAAAAAATAGATATGACCAAGAAATAGATGTTACAACTTGTAGAAAGCTCTCAATCCACATTATGTTGTTGGCGATTGTGTTGATGGTAAGTTTGTAGTTGTAACACCCCTTGCTCGGTCCTATTGTCGGACCTAAGCTATAGGATGTTACCACTTAAAGCTCACATAGCTTACACATACTTGAAACATACGTGGTGGATCGTGCTACAAACTAATATGTGGCAGACTGATCCTGCGGGTCGTCCAACTACGAAAGTAAGGTAGACATCTAATTTCTTAATTTCCTGCGAACACCTAAACGTGAATATTTTTGCGGACACCCTACATTGCGATAGGTCATGCGGAACTTATAATGCGGAATATAACAGAACCTAAGTCCATTTTATTTACATACATCAAGAGAGAGTCCAAGGTAACCACCATCGAAATTTAACATATCTGTTTACAGAATAACTAACTGTTTATATACATGTCACTTAGATTAACCAATCAAAATCAAAAGTCTACCACAATTCTTGGGCAGATAGTGTGAACTTCTTCCTGATCCAATTGACACGTTTTGAACGTTCAAAATCTACAAGATAAAAGCAACCTAGGCGTAAGTATTAAGAATACTTAGTAAGCTCATACAAATTCAATAATTAACCTACTTCACATAAAAATTATGTGATGATTTAATGTGCGAACATAGTTTACCTATCAACCAACACAATTTGTCAACAAAGTAAGTACATATACTTGATCAACATACAGTCTATCGAGCGTGCAACATGATATGTTAACACTTTCATATCTGATTCATTCACATTCCTTTCACTTGTGTGGACACCAATTTTAATAGACAAGTCTTCCCTTACCCCTCATTCCTTAATTCACCAATTTCACACATCGCATCTTTTATGTTACTCGATGAAACATCATAAAAGAAATCAAAACACAGGTACTCTTCACATTAGATGTTCGTTCGATCTAATCATGTACGGAGGTGTCAGGTTACTCATCCGAGCTAAACCATTATTGAAACAATAATAGCTTGCTCAGGGCTGTATATACATGTAAGGTTACCAGTCCAAGCTAAACCTTTAAACAACATCAAATTGCCAATCCAGGTTAAATTATGTCACATGTATCTTTGAATCTGTAACAAATGTTGGATCTCGAAATCATCAAGAAATAACATGTAACAATGTGTATGAGTCTTTCACTAAGTTCATCGGGATGCTTTCATTTTATAAACTCATTCTCATTCCTTTGCATCATAATTCAATATTTCCCATCTATTTTCAACAAACTGAATCTAACGTTCCAAATTTTCAATTATACAATTAAAGAACAAGAGAAAGAAAAATTGAACAATGTTTATATTGTATGAACTTACTTGGCGAAATGATAACACGCCACAGTAGAGTCTATTCAACAACTTTCTCTTTCTTGATATCTTCTCTTGGCGGATTCAAATCTTGATCTATAACAAAATTTAATTCAATTTTTGTCAACCAATATCATTCATCAGCTCATGAGGCATATAAGTCAGTTCAATTTTATCACTAGAAATTCCCTTAAACCTAACACATTATATAGCCGAGCCCTTTTGTAACATAGTTTATAGAAATATCAAATTAGTTTCGAAATGTCTACAATTTAGTCCTGATATTCGAAACTAACAAATTTTCATTTTACAAAATGGTCCTTTTTTCATAACCTTTCATCTAATCTAATCATTTAACACCACAATTTCAAGCATTCAATAATGAAAATCTCATGAAATTTTTAACAGTTTTAGAAACGAACATCACTATTAGCTAGATTGGAGTACAACAATCTCAAAAACTCAAAATCCATGCAAAAATGGGCTCGAAGTAGCTTACCATGCAAAAGCACAATCTTGGCCAAACTTTCCTAGTTCAACAAAGAAGAAAGACGTCGATGGAAAGGATGAAAAAAGAAAATGAATTTTCTTCCCTCTATCCACTATGTTATGATCTATAACTAATCTAATTATAAAATAAAATTAACATTATTTTCAGTAATGCCAAAACTTATCCGACCCTTATCCATAGACAAGAATGGCCAAATTGACATTTTTAAGCCCTAGTTGATTAATGTATTTTCATTAAAAAGAAATCCATAATAGTAAACTTTTACCACCTTTACGATTTCATCCTTATACTATGATCAATTCTCTAATAAATCAAAATTTTTGAACTAAAATTTCATATGACACAAAACTGAACCAATGATTATTAAATATTAATATCTACGGACTTGATCATCAGGGAACATGCTTTTGAAACCACCGTTTCTGATACATTTGAAAACGGGTTGTTACAATTTTCCTCCCTTTTATGAATTTTCGTCCTTGAAATTTTACCTGAAAAGAGATTTAGGTATTGTGACTTTTTCTTCTGTTTCTCAAGTATCTTTCACAATACCATGGCGATACCATAAAACTTTTACTAGAGCTATTGTAACAGTCCGGTTTAGACCCTAGTCAGAATAGTGGTTTTGAGACCACAAATCCGAGTCATAAAAATATTTTAATATTATTTTTCGTGCTTATAATATGCGAATTTATATGTGTGAAATTACTGTGATTAAATTTTATCGTTTGTGTGCCGATTCGTGAAAAAGAACTGAATCGCAGAAAACGTAAAAGTGACCTTCTATTTGGTTAAGTGTCGAATTTATGTATCTCTTTAAATGTGAAGTCCTTATGTTGTAATTAAACCATTTGAATATTGGATGGACATAAAAACCTAAGGTTAGTGGATTTTGAATGAAATTAAAAAGGATAAAATGGTAATTATGTTAATATATGATAATAAATAAAACATAAAGTAAAAAAACACATGCTTTGTTCATCTTTTTGCACCGAAAATAGAAGAAAGAAGAAGCCATTTACACGCTTGAGGGTTCGGCACTTTGTGTTGTGATTAAGGTATGGATTTTGTTCAGTTTTTGATTTTTTCTATGTTTTTGTGATCGTTGCTTAGCATTCTATCAAGCCCATGCCTCAATTTTAGAATTTGATGATAATTTTGAGTTATTCCATTGATGATATTGTGAGCTTTGTGATGTTAGTTGATGACAAATGAAAGTTATGTGTCGGGTTAACATGTTGTATCTTTGAATTTTTGATGAATTTGATTATTTTGGCTAAATTGTGAAAATGAGAAATTGAGGGACTAAAATGTGAAATAAATGAAAGGTATGGGCTTATATGGACTAACAGAAGATTCGACCAAACTATAGTGTAATGAAATTATATGTATTTTGTGATTTTGTGAAATAAAGACTAAAATGTGAAAATGTGAAAATGTGAGGTTAGTTTGAAAAATGCCCTAAATATGTGTATATGAATTGAATTGAATGAATTGTGTTATTAAATAGCTAAATTTGAATTTATATAGATCAAGAACAAAAGAAAACAGAATTAGATCGGGGGAAATCGAAAGTGGTCGAGTAGTCGTTTCCATCCGTTCATATCCATACAATGTAAGTCTGTATACAAATAAATGTGTTTAAATTGAATTATTAATACTTTTATGTGAATGAATTGTGAAATATGACTATTTGAGATGAGTATGTGAATTCTGGGAAAGTTCCGATAATGTGACAGCGTCCGAAAAGTCCTGTACGAACCTTAGGAAGTAATTAGGATACGTATGTCATGACATAGGATTCCGATATATGTTATCGTGTAAGACCACGTCCGGGATGTTGGTATCGATTTGTGATTTACGTGTAAGACCATGTCTGGGACATTGGCATCGTATTTGATTTCGTGTAAGGCCCTGTCTAGGACAGTGGCATCAATATTGATTACATGTAAGACCACGTCTGGGACGTTGGCATTGTACGAGCTTTTCGAGCTATCCGAGTATCCTATTTAATTCCAAATGATTCAACGGGCATTTTGAAAAGTGAATGAGTATACGAATGTACAACCAAATTTCGGTACGTATGTATGTATATGAATTTGGCAATAAAAGGTATGTATGTATAAGATTATTTGATATATGAGCTAATTTATATGATAAATGAAGATATAAGAAGAATATGACTTATGATTGTGTTATGCCTTGAACCATATGTATGAAATGGTTTATAATTGTTCTATGTGATAAGTTTATTTGTATATGGCTTACTAAGCTTTTGAAACTTACTTTGTGTGTGTTTGCATTGTTTTATAGATTATCAAAACTACTGGAAGCTCGGGGATCGTCGAGGATCATCACCACACTATCAAACTATACCTTGGTACCTTTTGAATATGTACATATTGAAGTATGGCATGTATAGGCTAGAGAACTTAAGTTATGTTTTTGAAATGTGTAATTATAGCCATGTGATATGGCTTGATAATGAATGTACTTATAGATGAGTCTAGTCCATGCTATATGGTGCAAAAGTTGGTATGTTTTGATGTGCTTATGAATGGCCAAAATGAATGGTCAATTTTGGTAAGTTTTGGTTGTCTATGGAATATGAATTGATGCTTGTAGGTATGACCTAAAATGGATGGCAATTTAGCCTTGCAAATGGCCTCTAATTGCCCACACGGTTCAGCACACGGGCGTGTGTCCTGGCTGTGTCCTTCACTATCTTAATTCGATACAAATCAGACTTGCACACGAGACAGACACACGAGCGTGTGACAGGCCGTGTGATTCAAGTCAGTGATGTACACAGGCCAGACACATGGGCGTGTGACAGGCCTTGTGACTTTAGTCAATTTTGTACACAGGCTGAGACACGGGCCAAGGCACGGCCGTGTGAGGCACACAGCCTAGCCACATGGGCGTATGCCCTGTTTTGAAAGAAAATATTCTAAGTTTTGTAATTTTTCGTATAAGATCGGTTTGGTCCCGAACCCTCTCTAAAGTATGTTTAAGGTCTCGTAGATCTTCTAAAGGTACAAAGTGATTAAGAATGATGATGTTTTGTTGGTGTGAAATGTATGTTTGTGAAATAATTGTGAAATGTTCTGATATGTCCGGTAATGCCTCTTAACCCTAATCCGACAACGGATACGGGTTAGGGGTGTTACAACTATCTGCTTGTTTCTCAATTCTTTTACTTCTCGTGCTAAAATCTTCACTGGTTCCTCACTGTAAGTTAAATAAGATTGTAGTTTTATTTCATTCAAATATATCATATGAAAAGGATCAGAATGGTGTCGACGCAACAATGATATAAGAAACACATTGTGGATCTTGTCAAGCTCTAAAGGTAAAGATAATCTATACGCCACTGGACTAATTTGCTTAAAAACCTCATAAGGTATAAATCTCGGACTAAGTTTTTCCTTTCTACCAAACTACATAACTTTCTTCCAATGTGAGACCTTCAAAAATACCTTGTTGCCAATCTGAAACTCGATGTCTTTCCTTTCAAATTTGCATATGATTTTTTTCGATTGGAGGTAGTTTTTAAACAGTCCTTGATAACTCTAACTTTTTTTTCTATTTCGCAAACTAAATCAGTTCCTACCAACTTCTTTTTGCTTAACTCGGACGAGTACAATGGGGTTCTGATTTTCTACCGTATGAACAAAGCTTCATACGGTGCCATTTTGATACTCGATTGATAGTTGTTATTGTATGCGAACTCTACTAGCGGTAAAAATTTCTCTCGACTACCCTCAAATTCCATAACACAAAAGCAAAACATATCTTTAAGTATTTGTATCACCCTCTCAGACTGTTCATCTGTTTGTGGATGAAATGTTGTACTAAAATTCAGTTTCGTGCCCAAAACTTCATGTAGTTTACCCCAAAATTTAGAAGTAAACCACAGATCACGATTTGAAATAATAGACATCAGTACACTATGTAGTCTAACAATTTCATCCCTATGCAATTCAGCTATCTTATCAAGTGAAAAATCGGTTTGAACTGGAATGAAATGTGCAAACTTGGTTAATCTATCAATAATTACCCAAATCGCATCTTTCTTGCTCGATGTCAACAGCAAACTTGATACAAAATACATAGTAACACATTCTCATTTTCATTCAGGGATCATCACTGGTTGAAGCTGGCTAGATGGAACTTGGTGCTCAACTTTCACTTGCTAGCACATTAAACACTTCGCCACAAACTTTGAGATTTCATGCTTCATTCCTGGCCACCAAATGATCTTTGATGTTTTTGGATAAGTAGATCTTGATGTTTTTCGGCTTTCAACCAAATGATATTCTCTTCTATTCTCGTACCACGATATGCTTCGAGTGTGGGTTCGAACCAATTGAATCAAAACACAAAACTAGAAAAAGTTTTCTTTTCCTTTTGTGGTGAAAACGAAAATTCTCTCTTCTTTAATAAATACCGTTAGAGTTGTTAATATGGAAAAATATATTTTATAATTGAGAATAAATTCTCTCTAAATTTCGCCAGAGTAACAATCTCTCAAAGTTGTGTTAATAGCTCTACCGATGCAATCTATTTATAGGGAGAGAAGGTAGAATTGTAACACCCCAGACTCGGCTTAGACGTTATGACCGAATCTGAAAATGTCACAAAGAATGGGTTTTGAAAACTGAGTTATTTCGACAAACCGTTCAACTTTTATAACTAATATTCATTCATGATTATTACTGAAAATGTCATTTAATTAGTTCATTAGCCAAATCACATATTATAGTGGAAGTTTAATAAAACCGATACATTTTAGAAATTCGATTTGCACTTTTAGAAAACTTTTATTTGCGTAAAACCGTCGTTTTCATAAAACATTTTATTGAAGCTTGCAAATTATCAAACAAACCAAAAATTAACAATTAAAAACCATACAGTCTAGAGAGTCCCAGAAATTACAAACTCTCAAATGAATCTAGAATTTTAAATAAACCATAAATTACTAAGTTTAAACAGTTTATGGTCGAATGGTCACCGCTAAGTCTCCGTCGCACCGATCTGCCTAAGTCTATGGATTACCTGTATAGAATAGACTAACGATGTGAGTTTTCGTAAACTCAGTGTGTAACCCAACAGAAACAGACATACGATTTATACAAAAGTCACATATACATTCAGATTCAGATCAGACCTAAGTCCTTTACAGAAATAGATAACAGAATCAGATACACAGAATCCTACCCCAATCTTCTACACACCATCTCCGACCATCCCAACACACCATGTAGGGTAAAAATACCCACCCATCCTGATACGAGCACGCCCAGAGCAACTCAATATTCAAACTTCAATCCTCTTGAGCTTAGATTCCTGTCTTTGCCTGCTTAGATTGTCAAGTTCTTCTATAAGAAGACGAACGACATTTGCTTGCTTATATTCCCAGTGTTTTACAAAGTATACTAACTGAGACGAGCCCTTGTCTGTATAATTAGTTAGCTCTATAAGATGTTGGAAAATCAACTATAGTTGGCTCCCCCACAATTGTTACCTCCTCCTAGATATCTTGGTCATCTCTTGGCTTTTCTACATTAAACTGCTTCCCAGCTTCATGCTCAATTAGCTTGATTCGCACCTTTCTTCAAGCTGATTTAGTCGTGTTAACTTAGTTTAGCTTCGTTCGGCATTTAACTAGCCCAATGCCTTTTGGTGAACATGAAGAGACAAAGTTGTCAGGTGCCTTTTGGTGAACATGAAGGGACAAGGTTGCTGGTGCCCTTTCGAAAATCTAAGGGTTAAGGGACAAGGTTACTAGTATCTTTTCAAAAACTTAAGGGTTAAAAGGTTGTTAGGTGCCTCTTCAAAAACTCAAGGGTTAAGGGTTAAAGGTTGCTGGTGCCCTTTCAAAAACTTAAGGGTTAAGAGGCAAGATTAGAAGACTATTTGGCTAGCCTTTGTTCAGCCTATAAAAAGGCTATGTAATTCTCATTTGACAACAATTCAGACTTTAAGAAAATTTTATGAACTTTTGTTCATTTGAGTGAGTTCATCTCCTCTTCATTTTCGTACAAGTTTCGTTAGACTTATCAAGCTTGCTTGTGGCGTCTTCGACTTGTTTGAACTTATCACCAAATTCCCTTTGGTGTGGCGTTCATCAACCTATTTTCATCTTTCCACCTTAAACATTATAGAATCCGGGGTGACACTCTTTAGTGTCGAATCGCTTCTTGTTTAAGTTCGTTTATCCACCCCCATCAAAATTATCCTTTATCTATTTTTTTATTCTATTTATCCATTTTTCATTTCTTTTCATCAAACCGAACCATTTCTTATTTTTATTCACTTAAAACTTCCGCAAACGCATCCATATTTTCCAATTATTTTTCAAAGGCTTGATTCCTCCTTGTAGACGATTGGGCAACCCACATACGTTTCAACTCATCCCGAGCCGGCCCGTATCACATCCCTACACACCATATTGTGTCATTACGACACGTATCAGATAATGTGCAGCTAAGCTGCCAGAATATAAGTGATAATCGCCATACAAAACACTTCCTCCACATATATAAATCCCACCCCAGTCAGATATACAAAATTAGAATTATCATGCTTACATGCTCACTATAAATGTCATATATATATACATCAGACTAAACAAACATGCAAAATAGTGTCATACTTAGAACAGAATATCAAACTATCATATCACATAGTTTTAGGGTTTGGTTAGCCTTTACCGACCCTACAGTAGGCCCACAGTCAATCGGAACGACCCGTGCAACCCTATGAAAAACTTTAGAAAAATGAGCCCACATGACCGTGTGGCCCACACACCCAGATGGGCATTGCCCGTATGGCCCACACAACCTGGCTTAAAACCTAGATGCTCATGTGACATACCCTTGTGGGCCCACATGCCAAATTTGGCCTAGCCCGTGTAGCCTACACGGCCACACTCACACCACCACATGTTCGTGTCTGGCGCACGGTCAAGCCCTCGCCAATCACACGGTTGCGTCTCACACATGGCCAAGCACACGGTCAGGCACACGCCCTTGTGGCGTCGATAATAAGGTCTTTTGGCTTTCATCGAAACTTGTTTTTCTGTATTTTGGGAACACACCTGGTACGATTTTGATGCGAAAAATACTCTTGAGCCACACAGCACCTAAAATCGGCACAATAAACTCCCAAAATCAATTTTAAACCTCGATTTTACCAAAACAAAATGGTTCAAATCAAGTGCTCAACCCTTACCCTACAATCCCGAGCGATTCCGACTATGATTCTGTGATAGGAGAGTCTCGTTCTACTCTACTTACTACTGCCAAAACAGAAAATAAGGTTCTAATCGGCAATTTGGAAAAAAATGAACCGTTCAAAACAAATACTAGTATCCCACCTACCAAACAACCTACGTGTCGAAACTATTTTTTGTTTGGAAAACGGGTTGACTTTAAAAAATGAAAATGGAGTCTCCACCAATCTTTTTTGAAGTGTGATTGGGTCACCTTGAGATGAATTTTAATAAAACATTTTGATTTATTAAACGATAATTTTGGTCTACGAAATCTAAGAAAACAGGTTCGGAAGTCGGTTACGTGCGAGGAAGGATTAGCACCCCCGCAACGCCCAAAAATTGGTACCAAATTGATTAATTGATGTCCTAATGTCAAAAATTTGAAACGATTTTAGAATACAATTCCGTTTTAAAAAAAATGGATAGCTCGAATTGGAATCTAAGATTCTCTTGTTCCAAAGAAGTAAAACATCACATCCAGCACGACAGGATACGACATTTCAAACCTACGATGCTAAGATCCTCTCATGATTTCCAAAGTTCATGTATTGAGATTTTTATAAGGATATTCAATTATTTGGACAAACGAAAAACTAAAACCCAGCACGATAGGCACGATTCCTCAAGTTTCCAAACACGAAATATTACCTTAATTTCTGAAAGCATGGACAAAATTTTAAAAAAGGATATTTGGTTATTTGGTCAAACGGAAAACCGAAACCCAGCACGATAGGGCACGATTCCTCGAATTTCCGAACACACAAATATTGCCTTATTTTGAAACACGCTATTTTAAAATTGACTTCAAATGCATTTTGTTTGGTATACACACAAATAAAATGAAGCATTTAGTAAAGGCTTGAATATATTAGAATTTGGGACATAAAGCAATAACGAATAGCATAAACATAACATTAAGCATGAAGTAATATACAAACTCAACATTTATAAGAATGAACGTAATTATAAATAAAATTTAACGCACAAATATATAATAACGACAACCGCATGGTTAAAAAGACATTAACAATCAATAATAATTCCACAAGATTTATGATGACAAACTAATATACAACAAAATTTTGAATGCTAACAAATGTGTTTGAAATAAATAAAGGAAATGGGTTTTGAAATCAACAATTTATAAAATCATTTAAAATGGAATAATTAGTAAATGAACTTGTGAAAGGTATATATATATTTTAAAACATAATATGTACATTTGAATATATAAAAACGTATATAAGCAATAATATATAAAAATGTATGAAATAAATTAAAATATCCAATAAAATATGACCTTTTTATATACACTAAATTTAAAATAAAAAGACATGTATATATATATATATATATATATATATATATATATATATAAAAGCAATTTTAACTAAACCAAATATACATATAGATAGGTTTAAGGGAAAATATATAAATAAAGTAACATGAGAACTAAATAATTTGTATAAAATAATACATTTAAACAAAAAATAAAACAAATTAAGACGTTACAAATTCAATTTCCAAAACGATTTTATTAAAAAGCTTAGATAGTAACTAAATCTAAAACTATAAAAAAGTTATGGGAATTAAAAACAAAAATTAAGGCTTAATCGGAATAAAAATATAATTTGAGGGCTAATTTATAAATAAATAAAATCATTTAACTCTGCACAAGGATCAAATAGAAATGCGCGTACACTATCAGGGACTAAATTAGTAAATATTTCTGTGATTAAAAAACGCAGCGTATGGACAAGATTGAATCAGAATGACACGTAAATTACATGGACCAATTAAGGAAATAAAGAAATGTGTAACAAGATTGAATCAGAATGACACGTAAATTACATGGACCAATTAAGGAAATAAAGAAATGTGTAACAAGTCTAATCAAAAGACAACATAACACAGGGGGACTAATTGCATAAATATCCCATAACCGCAAAAGTGCGCGGATCCTAGGGATACTAGATCGGATTGGGTCGGGTTATATAATACGACACCATTTTAGAGCCACAGAGACAGGCCCTAAACGGTGCCATTTCAAGCATCCTAATAAAGCCTAAGAAATAAGACTTAATCTAATCCTCCCCCCATTTGAAATAGAAAGGAAAACAAAACCCTAAACAATCCCCTAATCTTCTCTTCAGTCGGCCGCCTCAAAAACCAAACCATTCGACTGCCATGCTTCAGAGATCAGCAATGGCAATGGTTAAAGGTTGAATACAGCCCCTCCGAGCATATAAACGAAAGTGTTTCCACCTTCTAACCCAGATTCCCCTTCTAACTTTGATTTCGACGAAGTGAAGAGGAAATCGACGACGGTGATAAATACAGGTAAGTGCTCTTTCCCTTATGGTTTTCGTATACAATAGATTAGAAGCGAAAAATGAAAACAAAACGAATTGCCAGTCGAAAAATAGAATCGGAAATTTTAAAACGAACTCAAGTCAGGAAATCACCTTTGAAAAAACTTTGATTTCTCTGTATTTTTCTTTTGTATATATTCTGTATGCGTATCCCTTTTTTTCGTAACCCCTTACAATCGCTTTTTGTTCGAACTTTATAGTCAGAAAAACTAAAAAGAAAAATCAAAATACAATTTTTGTTTCCCTCTTTGCTGCCGTCTCTCTGCTGTTTGCAGGAACGAAAGGAGGACGTGGCGTACGGAGGTTGCGTAGAGGCGCGCGTAGGGGCGTGTGGGAGCACAGGCGGTGACGCGCGTGGAGGCACGCGCTAAGGGGGGCCGATGCGACGCTCAAAAATCTCTGGAAGCCCTCCTAGGGTTTCTGCTGAAGCTTTCGGGCCACTCAGGCCTGTTCTGTCTTTGGGCCTATGCAATTGGATCTGTTTGGGATATTTGGGCTGAGGGTTTTGTATAATGGACATTGGACTGTTATTGGACTTTATTTTTTGGTTTTTTAATTTAATTTTGGTTTTTGTTTGGTTAATGTTTGGTATGGGCCCGGGCAAATTTGGGCTCCTACAGCTACGGAAAATGGATAAGCAAAAATACCGAGATTGACGACAAATCGGAACAGAACAGAAAGAAGAATCAAAAGAGAAGAAAAACGACAGAGTAGAGGAAGGCAAAACGAAATTGACGTCAGGTTTTTTTGTGGAAAGAGAGAATTTTTGAAAAAAATAAATAAAAACAAAAATATCTCAAATCCCCTATTTTTCTCCTACTAACCCACTAACTCACAACCTCTTCAGATTTTAGCTCAACCGAAACTCTGTCAGACAACCGAGCAAAAATTAACATATTAACATCCATGCTGACGCAGGGATTCGAACACAAGATCTTCAATACACTAACTCCTTTACCACTCGAATCAGTAGGCTCATTCTAATATGGATTTACAGACAATTTTATATAAGCCCATTCCACAAGGGTAAGGCTTGGATCAAAAATAACAAAATTTGCCAAAAGTGAGATTTGAACCTAAGACCTCACACACAGACCTAGAACACTTAGCCACTGAAACAGATACACAATTTTGTCAGATATTTACAGAAAGATAAAAAAATTTATCAGTGCATTACAAGAACACTTGTTGAATTGTAGAGGTTTATTTCAGACATAAAACTACTTCTTAGTCCAACTAAGAGAGGGAGAGGGGTTGATAGGATGTGCTTCCTCTCATATGTATTATGATAGGGATTTGGGCCTCTCATTGTATTGGGCCCAATTATATGTGCTTTCTAGACTTTTAACCTAACACTTTATAATTTAATCTGACCTAATACATATTTTTCTATTTTCCAAAATAAACATTAATTTTTTAATTAAATAATTTTCTTATCCTAATTTTTTGCCTGATAAAATTATGACGATTTTACCATTGGTAAAATTTCTAAGAAAATATATTCAATATTTCATAACTCAATTTATTCACTATAATCAAATGGTTTATTTTCATTTTCGAGTTTTAAAACTACTCAAAAACATAAACTCATTCTTCCAATCATTTCTGAGTAATCCATGTACATTTGCAAATGAATCATTTCTCATTTTCATTTACATTTTCATTTAGTTTTTGAGAAAATCACATTCATTTCCAAATGATTCCATTTCTCTCCATTTTAGAGAAAACCATAATCATTTCTGAATGTTTTCCATTTCTCTATTTTTATTCATTATGTTTATTTTTTATTCAACAAGCAATTCATTTATGGTTTCAACGAGCTAGCAGAGGGATCGATTGGACATATGTAATTAAAGCTCAAATGATTTATAATTAATTTCCAAATTTTTGTCAATTAATTATAAACTCATTTAGTCACGAAGTCATTCCACTATAGTATCGTGACCGAGCTCTTCCTAACGACATACCATTACGAAATTATCTACTTAGTACTCGTCCAATGACCTTGTCATAAGTGTGTTACCATCATAGGACATATTTAATCTCTTTGGGATAACATCCGCTCTCCTAATATGATCCCATTTTATCTCATGGTAATCATTACATCTTTCTTCATAAAAAGTCAATTACTATCAAATAGTAAACAAGTCATTCATCACAATGACGAACAACATGTAACCACGTTTACTTTTCATCAACCATGTAATGCCAATGAGAGGATATTATTTACCCATGTCCCAGACTATGAATTCCACTATTGTGAATGACACTACATACTACAGAAGTCGTACACCCAACGCACCAGCTTTGGGTTCCTTATCTATTCGAACTTAGGTTTTACTTATATCAAAATGTACGAGTCACATATACATAGCTCGTCATCCACTCAGGATTTAGGTATGCCAAACTATGAACATCACAAGTAAATAAATTCATAAGCAGATTCAGGATATATTCTGCTTAAGTCCTGTCTGATGTATTGTCAGTCCTCCAGTCAGTCACATCTATATCTCTATCTTCTAGGAGTCGTCCGCTTGATGCCCAAGATAAAACATCTCCCCAACTAGACTTGATAGACAACATATTAGTATTTCAATTGGTTTGCTCATTTCCAATTAGACTAAGGATATGTTTAGGTTCGTTTACAAATACAAGTTGTCTTTTTATTATACGATCCGACCACGTAATACCGCTTAATATTAGTTAAACATTAGACAACTAGTGAGCAACATTTACTTCCATTTTGTTTTGCGTGCAAAAATCGTTTAAGGACGATAATAAAAAATATTAATATGATTCATGAATAATTTTGTTAACCAATCTGTTCGAAAATACTGGGCATTAGATCTAACACATACTGGGCTGACCCGCCATGAGAATGTTTCTTGGATTATTATATAATATTCATAACATTTCTCATAGTGGTAATTGTATGCATGATCCTTAGACTTGAGATCATCATTGTTCCAACATCATAAGTCATATGCTTTGACATAGTCAAATGTCTTCCGTAGAAGGTTGTATTATACAGACTGATGTTAGGTGTGCCACAATTTGTGAGGTAAGATATGAGTGATCAAGATAGGATTTGTCCCTCCTACATAATGGGAGAAATATCTCAAGCCTCTTGATTGAGTGAGAATAAAAATGCATGATCATTCTTAAATTGGTTTGTAACACCCTTAACCCGTATCCATTGCCAGAACAGGGTTTCAGAGCGTTACCAAAACATTCAGAACATTTATCAAATAAATCATGTCAATCACTAGTCATTAATCGAAATCATTCGTAACGTCCCTTAAATGGACCCTTGAGATCCAATACGAGCATTAGAATAGATTTAGGACTTAACCGGAAACTCTAAGAACTTTTCGTGACATTTCAAAAATTTTCCAAGGTGCAGGGCTCACACGCCCTTGTGGTCCAAGGGACATGCCCGTGTGACCCTTAGACACGCCCGTGCCTCAGGCCGTGTCCGATTTAGGTTGCTCTTTGACTTGCGCCACACAGCCATACCACACAACCATGTGCTTGGCTGTGTGGTTATTTAATTCAATTAGAATTAGGTGCAAGTTTTACACGGCCAAGACACACGCCTGTGTTCTAGGCCGTGTGGCACACACAGCTGAGACACACGCCCTTGTCTCTGCCCGTGTGCTCAATTTTGAGCATTCTATTTTCTTGAATTTAAGCTGCAAGGGGACACACGGCCTGGCTACACGCCCATGGGGTGACACATGGCCTAGACACATGCCCGTATGTCTGCCCGTATGGACAAAATAAAGCCATTTCTTAGCCTTACTTGTCACCCAAATTTACCATTTTCATGCACCAAAACATACCAAGTACAATCCAACCATTCTAAGCATTCAAATAAGCAAATTTCACCATTCAACATGGCCTATCATTGTATGCATACATGTTTACTATCCTACCTTGGTTCAATTTATGTGTTAAACATGATTTAATCAACTACATAACATATAAAATATGGTAACCATAGCATAACATTACAAGTATTTCAAAACAACTATTACTAGCCATTCCAATGGCTAGATTACAAGCATCATTTACATTTACATGCCAATATAGCCAACATATCCTATACATGCCATTACAACCATAATTGATTTACCATATTGTACCGTCATGGGCCGATGGATAGTGTGAGTGATCTCCGCCAAGCTTCCGATTACTCTAAAATAAGGGAAAATAAAATAGGGTAAGCATAAAATGCTTAGTAAGTTCGTATAACATGGTACTTAACTTACCATTCATTCTATTTTAAGGTAACTATGTAAGGCATATTCACTTAATTTGACCTCAAACCCTACACACATTCTCATTTCCCTTGTTAGTCATGTAATCCATGATAACATCAAGATATATATAAGCTCAATCAACAATCAAGTTTCCATACATATATGCTTTCCACAACATGTATTCATTAAGCATGTATATATTATCTCTTATTATTACAAGTATAGTTTCATAGTAGTTCGTTTTGAGTTTAGATTATTTCATGTTAGGACTTTACTCATTTTATTCGAGTATTAAGGTCACCAAGTAGTAGTACACTCAAGGTGTACAATTATATAATCAAGGATCATCACTCTCATCAAATAATTTCCATGTACAATTATCATCTTTTCATATTTTCATACTTCACTAGTCATGAATCATTATTTCCTTGTATTTCATGTAATATCATTTTTCATGTCATATTTCATATCATATATAAATATTATTCCATGTCAAGTTGTCTTAAATTCATATTTTCCCTTTATCAGAGCTTTGCCCGTTAAATTTATTCGAAATATCGATGGATACATAGGTAGTACACTCGAGGTGTACGAATCAGAATCCGTCAATTCGTGTCCAATGGTACCCATAAGGTACAATTTCAGAGAGTACACTCTCGAGCCACATATATGTAAACGACAGGACTACCAGTCCAGGTTAAATCCTTTTTACGTCATATGCTCTAAAGAGCTTGATTTAGATTAGCCGTCCGAGCTAAATCCAATCCATAACATATGCTCGAGAGGAATTATATCATGATTACCCGTTCGGGCTAAATCCAAAATTGAGGTCGAAGGATTACTCATCCGAGCTAAATACTATCCGCAACAAATGCATGACCTCTTTTGTTACAGGAAATCATATATCCATCGATTTTCCATTTATTCAACCGAGATTTAAACACTTTTCAAGCATTATCGGGCATTTGATTATTTCATACCTCCGTAACATTTATGTAATTCGAGTGAAACACATTCCATATTCATGTCAAGCATACAAGTAACATTTTGTTCATTTACCACTTTATCGGGGCATTTTCATTTATCGGGATATATCGAGTAGGTGATCATTTCACATATTTATGAAATTAATAAAATTCATAAACACAACATAAAAACATAAAAACATATACAATTTAGTTACACGAACTTACCTCGACAAAGGTTCGTGTACGTAAATTCTACTAATCCGACATTTTCCTCATTCCTCGTTCTAACTCCGAATTTGGTCTATCCGAATTTATACGAGTAAATTTAACATAAATTTAAATCAAGCATAAAAACATACACGAACTTACCTCGAAAAGGTTCGTGTACGTAAATTCTACTAATCCAACATTTTCCTCATTCCTTGTTCTAACTTCGAATTTGGTCTATCCAAATTTATACGAGTAAATTTAACATAAATTTATCATATTTATCATTCATGTGGACTAAATTTTCATCCTAGGCAAAATTACTATTTTACCCCTAACTTTTCCATAAATTACCATTTTGTCCCTAGGCTCGGAAAATGAAACTTGTGCAAATTACTCCCTATTCCAAGCCTAACAAAAGCCCCATTACAAATTTTACAGCACATGTATTCATAAAATTTCAGAATTTTTCATCAAATTTTACAACTTTTCATTTTAGTCCCTAAATCAAGTTTTCATTAGAAATCAATTTGTAAAAGTTGTTTATCTATCAATAATCTTTCATTTTCTATCGTAAATTTCTAATTTCCAGCATATACATCCATGACCTATTTTCATATTTTGATAAATTTTCAAATTAATCCCACAAATAGAGAGATGAAGCTATCCCGATTCCAAAAATATCAAAATTACTAAAAAAGGGACAAGGAAACTTACCCAATTTGGCTATGAAAGTCTCTTTCCTCTCTCCTAGGGTTTCCATGTTTATTTGAGGGAAGAAGATGACATATAAGATGATATCTTTTATCATCTTTTTAATTAATAAGTATTTTACTATTTCCAATTTAGTCCTTGCCATTTTTCTATATTTCCATGGATGAGTCACCAAGAAAAATCTACATACTTTTCTTAATGGTCTAATTATTATATAAGGACCTCTATTTTTGAATTCCATAGCTATTTGATCCTTCTAGCTACTAGAATCCAACTTTTGTATTTTATGCGATTTGGTCCTTCTTGTAATTAAGCACCTAATCGGTAAAATTTTCTTTTCAAAATTTTCACACAACATTTCTAGTATACTATGGATCATATAATAAAATAAAAATAATTTTTATTTTTCGACTCAGATTTGTGGTCCCGAGACCACTGTTCCGATTTTACAGAGATTGGGTTGTTACGTAGTTGATATGATATATCACACTTATTTGTTTATCTTAGTCTATTCAAGAATCAAGGAACAAGAGATTGGACTATACAACGATGACAATTCCATGACTTGTGTTCAATTTAAATATAAAGGACAAATGGATAAATTACGTAATAATATTATCATAGAAGACCATGTCAAACCACGACTTCTTGCGACTTGGGTAGCTGTGATGCATAGCTAAATGACACTCACTGTTTATAACATTAGAATTATTTTGAAGCTGTTGCCAACTTTACAGGATCCTGTAGGGTCACACCATTTAGTTGGGACGATCAAATTATGATGAAAGTTGGGATTATGTTTAACATGTCATAAAAATTAAATTGATTATAGAAATATTATAATAATTAATTTAATTTGATAATGTTAAAATTAATCATAATATATCTACATACTTGATGCGCATATATAAAGAGGATTCAAATAAAATAATGTACATATTTTAATTTTATAAATTTCTTTTCAAAGTTATTAAATATTGTATTTAACAAATTTCAATTAAGGGGATTAGGCTAGGATTTAAATTTCAATTACCGTATATTCCTCTTAACAGTTAATGGTCATTCAAAGTAGTTTTTGAATAAAAGGAATGCCTAATCTCGGTTTTAGGTTAGCCGAATTAAAACTTTGACTAGCAGCAAAATTTGTGTCTTTCTGAAAAAGTTTTAGAGTTTGTCTGATCGTTATCATCCATGTGGATCGCGTAGAGTTCAGGACTTTTGGGTTGTGGCTGTAGTTTGCGGAACAAACAGAGGAGTCAACGTCATACCAGTGTTTCTTTCATATCATCAAAGGTATATTTTTCCGACCTTTCTCAAACTCGAGTTTCGTTCCTTGTACATGAATCCCTTATTGCGATCAACGAAATTATTTTTCCACTGTGCCCAGGGGCATACCGACGTTTCAACACTAAAAGAATTGTTCATGAACATGGCTTTGATGCATAAGGATTCCATAATTGCAATTTATTTGTAATTCCTTTGCAAGGCCTTATTTATTTGATGGACTTCTTTCTATTAGTACTTTGAACAACTTATATGTTATTCGTACTAACACAAAGGAAAACTTTGGCAATACTACTCACTAGTATGTTCTTTTGCTTTATTAACTCATATATCCCAAGTGTAATCCAATTGCTACTAGGACATATATACTATCAGAAATTAGGTCATCTGATTGAGGATGCAATTAAGGGAAAGGCATGGAAGCCGATCAAACTAGCCAAGGATGGTTAAGTGTCTCACATTTTTTTTTTTGTTGATGACTTTGTCTTATTCTGTGCAGCGGATGTTGTCAAGAAAAGATGGTGAAAAAGATTCTTGAGCATTTCACATTCTATTCAGGCTACCAGATCAGTGCTTAGAAAACAAAGATTTTCTTCTCATCCAATACTACTACAGCTTATATTTAGTAGTTTTTTGGGTTTCAAAAAGTCAAAAATTTGGGTATGTATTTGGGAGCGCCTTTGTTTCATCGGAGAGTGACAAGAGGTACATATATGTTTATCATTGATAAGTTTTGAAATAGGTTGAATAGATATGATGCTAGTCTTTTGTCTATGGCAGGGTGTTTAACGCTTGCAAAAGCAGTTCTGATGGCCATTCCAAATTATTTCATTCAAGGTTGGCAATGAAATTGAGAAAATAGCCGTAACTTTGTGTGGGAGTCATCAAATGGCATAAGAAGAATTCTTGGTGGATTGGCAGTCTCGTTGTCAACCACAAATGCATGGGGTCTCGGTTTAAGGCAATGAAACTGAGAAAAAAGTCATTCTTGTACAAAACGGGATTCAACTTTATGGCCAACCATGATGCTTATTGGGTACAAATCTTAAGGTCTAAATATAATATATGTATATATATAAAAATTTCCCTAGCAACTTGATGAGATATAGTGTTCCTTCTCGAAGGTTTGGGCGAACATTAGAGAGAATATGTGTTGGGAGTTAGGGGATGGTACACGAGTGAGATTTCGGGTTGATCCTTGGCTCCAACATTAGGGCCACTTTTCGGAAGTACTCGAGTTTCTGAAATGGTTGATAAGCCTAAAAGGTGGAGATGGGATCTATTTACAAAATCCTTGGACCGAACCACTTTACTAAGGATTGCTTCGGTAAATCCATCTAAAGAGCATATGGGGGTAGATGTTAGTATATGGCATGAAGCTACTTAGGCAAACTCTTAGTACCCGAGGCATATAATTATATTTCTAAAGTGCATTTGTTAGCAAAAGATTTGAAAACTAAAGGGGCCGCAACAGGTGCGTCAATTTCTTTGGCCAACAATGAGGGAGAGACTAATGATTAACTTCAAACGTTGACGGACCGCCTTTTGGTACTTAAGTGGAGCGGCTACGGAAACTAACCTCCATGCTTTTAGGAATTGTGGGAGTGCGAGAGGTATAAGATTTCTTCTTCTCCCTTCCACTTAGTTAATAATATTAATGATAAGCTTAACATGAATTGTTTTGGCATGCATGGGAGACTTTGTTTGGGATTACTTCTTGGAACCAAATAACTATAATCCAATACACACAACCCAACCCAAATATCATACCTAATAACTCATTTACAAAAGCTCAATCCATTTACAATTAAATAAATAATTTATTTTTACGCTAACCTTATCACTTTTCTTTTAATATAAAATTTAATTTTACATAATTAATGAATTAAAAAGATAAATATATATAATATTCTAAAAAAATTCAATGTGAAATATTTTGAGTTATCTACTTAAGATAAATTTTTTTATTTATTTTAATGTTATTAGTGGCTAATAAATTTTTTCTTTAGTAGAATTATATCTAAAGTAATTTTTAATATGTAAAACATTATATTAATAATACTGTATCACATTTACTAAAAAAGTGAAAATAAAAAACCATTTACACACTTAGATAATAGGCGTTGTACTAATTTTAATATCCATAGTAATAAAAAAATGTGCAAATCGTTTTATCTATTCAAAGATAAACTATTTTATTAAATGAAAAAGTTTTTTTATATTTTTTAATATCGTATAATTATATCTAAAGTAATTTTGTAAATGTTAAAATAATTATAATTATTTTTTAATTCCTAATTTAAATATATATTAACAGCATTTATAATATTTACCGAAAAAGAAACATGAAAATTTTAGAAAAATATATATTAAGAAATTGAAATAAAATAAATGATTGATGAATAAGTTGATGAATTTTTTTTAGAAAATTGAGATTTAATTTTTATTATTTAAAAATTTATCGAATTGTACTTACTTTATCTTTCATTTTAAATATATTTAATAATTTTATATATTTAAAATTTTAATAGTTAATAGAGCAATAAAAATATGTTTCAAAATGATGTAAAATTTAGAAAATAATTACTATATTTACATTAAAATAAAATTATCTTCTATCAAAGAAATTTATCGATTTTATTTATTCAATATTTTGTAATACCAATAATATAAATTATGAGCAAGGTAAGTGACAGATAATATGGTTTTTTAGAATAGGAACATTATCACTTGGGTATCAATACTTGTACTTTCATTCTGTGAATTACTTTTAGTATTACAGGGACTAAATTGTTACATTTAATAATAAAAAAATTAATTTAATTGAATTCTTATAATAAGAAGACTTACTAGGTACATCAGATCATGTATTAAGTCAAATTGAAGTACTAAATGATGCATAAAGGGAAAAAAAAAGACATCCTCATAGTATATAGTGAGATCACCTCAAATTCTCTCAAAACCTCACTTGTGCATGGTGTTTTCACCCTTCAATCCAAAATTGGGTAAATAATATTCTCATTTACATATTTGAAGAACCAAAAAATACTGTTTAAGTTATGATTTGCCTTTTTTAAGTTGTACTTTTTTTTCTGAAACAAGTAGCAACACCACTACATACGACTACACCTTATATCTCGAGCTAGGATAGTCCAACTATAACACCTCTAATTCATATCTGTCGCTAGAATAGGGTTCCGAAGTATTATCGATCAAACAGGCAGAATTCTCAAACATTTCATATCATCAAAACAAGTCATTAAAGCATCATTTTAATTCCAATTATAAACATACCAAATCCAAATAAATTTGCCTAGTTCATGAACACTTAAACATAGAATTAAATTCACATGCACCTATCTAGATTTAGTTCAATTTACCATGCCATAATATGACTTCAAAAACAAACACATATTTATATGTACAAAACCAACCAATATTAAACTTATAATCTCATTTACATTCAATCCACAAAATAACTATTATTTAGACACCCTAGGTACATGCCGACACAAAAGATAGACATCACCACATTTGAGTTCGGGAGTGTTGTTGGATGTTGAATCGGTGATCAAAATTGAAGTGCCTAATCTGCGCACTGAAAACAAAATCGTACGCTGAGTAAAAATCAATGGTATTTCTATAATCCGAATATTTAAAGACAAGATAATATAATATGCATATTTTAATTATAAGCACATTTGAATATTTAAGACCACATTTATTCATACAATGGCATTAGTCATTCAATATTCAATTCATAAATACATCATTTCATACCATTCTCAAATCTCATCACTTGCTATATAATAGCTTTTCACAATTTAATATGTATATGTCATTTAAACAATAATATTAATCAATCCATATCCAATTCATGAATACATAATTCATGTGTCTCATTTTCATGTTTCAATATACTATCCCATTTTCATTCACATACAATATCATCCAATATCAATCATAGTACTATTTTATTTAATTACCCCTATTAACACGATTCGGACTTGGATAGATACACGGATCTAACCAACACACCAGTTTGGCACCTAGTGCCTCATCGGATAAATCCGAAGTAATAACTGCGTCCAGCGCTATATAAATTTGACACCCAGTGTCTCATCGGTTAAACCGAAGTAAATTGGCACTCAGTGCCTCATCGACTCGAAATCGAAGAAATCCCTGAACTCTTCCAATCCTATGACATGCCATCTATGATCGACTCAGCCCGATGCAGTTAATAGGGTTTAATTTCACTTTCCAAATACAATCAATATTCAATTATCATATTGGCACATATACATTCATTTCAATTCAAATAATCAATATATTCATAATATATATATCAATTCAATCCATTCAATCAACTTTTTATTCAATTCAATGTCAAAGTGCCAAATACTAACCTCAATACTTATCATATGCATTAAATAAAAAAATACAACAATTAATAATTAGTTTCGGATTATAGAAATACAAACCAGGAATTCCGAGTTATTCCACGTCAACTTTATCTTTCCCCTTTTTAGTTGAGGATTTCAGATTAAAATTCATCAATACAACACAATTCAATTTCATATTGAATATTTCAATTTTTATTCAATATTTGCCTAAATTCCAATTTAGTCCCTAAATCGGGACTAATTTTTATTCTTCACAATTAATTCTATATTTTCATACAATTTCCACTTTAAACTAAATTTAACTCTCTATTTTCACTTAAATCCCTAAATTTTGATTTTTTCACAATTTAGTCCCTATTACTCAAAATTTTCAATTCATTCTACAATTTAATCCTTTTTCATTTCTAACTTAAAAATATATCAATTTAATCCCTATTACTAAAATTATTCAACATTAACAACATTTAAAAACTCAATAATTGCTAAAATTTTGACATGGGTCGGGTAGTACATAACACCGGGATTCCAAAAAAGATTACAAGAAAAGGGGACTAAATTGACTAACCAATTGAACTTGAAATTTTGAAACCCCTAAGTTGTGGGTTCTTCTTTCTTTCTGTTTCTTTTTGCTTTTGTCTTTTTTTTCTTTTATTACTATTTACTTGAATATGAATTAAAACATATTATAATATATATATATTAACTTTAATTTATTAATATATATATAATAATTTTATAGCTTATGCCGCCTCATTAAAGAACAATGGCATAATTGCTTCTTTAGTCCCTTTAATTATTCTTTAATCTATAATTCAACTTTTACCATATATGCAATTTAGTCCTTATACCTAATTACTCTTAATTCATGCAAATTCACTTAACCAAAACCTAATTAAGTACACAACTAACTTCGTAAATATTTATTTACGAGTCTGATTTACGAAAACGGAGTCCCGAAAATGCACTTCTGACACTCTTGACTATCTGGTCGTTACAATTCTCCCCCTAATTAAATTATCCTCGAAATTTACCTGAAAATAGATGGGGGTACTGAGATTCATAGTCTCTTCCGGTTCCCAAGTCGCTTCTTCAACACTATGACTACGCCGCAACACTTTCACTAATTGAACTCGCTTGTTACGCAGTTCTTTCACCTCATGTGCCAAAATCTCAACCGGTTCTTCTTCGTATGACAAATCAAGTTGAATTTCAATATCTTCTGTCGAAATAACATGAGATGGATCCGATCGATATCTTCTAAACATTGAAACATGAAAAACATCATGAATTTTTTGTAGCTCCATTGGCAAAGCTAAACGATACGCAACTGGTCCCACTCTTTCTGTGATCTCATACAGTTCAATAAAACGAGGACTCAATTTCCCTTTTCGACCAAATCTCAAAATTTTCTTCCAAGGAAAAACTTTAAGAAATACTTTATCGCCAACAGAATAATCAATATCTCGACGTTTCAAATCTGTATATGATTTTTGTCTATCAAAAGATGTCTTCAATCTATCTCGAATTTTCTTAACAACGTCTTCTGTTTCTTGAATTAATTCCGGCCCGGTCATTCTTCTTTCACTCAATTCCATCCAATAAACAGGTTATCAACACCTACGACAATATAAGGCTTCATACGGAGCTATTTGAATACTCGATTGAAAACTATTGTTGTATACAAATTCGGCCAAAGGTAAGTAACGCTCCCAACCTAATTCAAAATCAATAACACAAGTACGAAGCATGTCTTCCAAAATCTGAATAACACGCTCAGATTGTCCATCGGTCTGCGAGTGAAAAGCGGTGCTAAAATTAAGTCGTGTACCAAGAGATTCGTGTAACTATTTCTAAAATCTCAAAGTGAATCGTGGATCTCGATAAAAAACTATCGATATATGGACACCGTGCAATCTTATTATTTCTTGAATATAAACTTCAGCAAACTTTTGAAGTGACCAATCAGTCCTGACTGCAATAAAATAAGCCGATTTCATAAGTCGACCAACAATCACCCATACAACATTTTTCTTACTTGCTGATAAAGGTAACCTTGTTACAAAATCTATTGTGATACAATCCCATTTCCATTCAAGAATAGAAATAGGCTAAAGTAATCCGGTGGGAACCTGATGTTCTGCCTTAACTCGCTTACAAGTTAAACATTTAGCCACATACTCGACTATATCTATTTTTATTCCTGGCCACCAATAAGATTCTCGCAGATTGCGATACATTATTGTTCCTCCAAGATACAAAGAAAAATGACTATCATGAGCTCCGCAAAGTATCAACTATTTTAATTCAGAAACATCCGGAATGCAAATTCAGCTATGAAATCTTAAGCCACCACAATCATCAATGTTGCAATTTTCTAATATACCATTTTGAACCATTTCTCTTTTCTTCGCCAACTTGCCATCTTCTAATTGTGTTGACTTGATCCGATCAAACATCACTGGTTTGATGTTTAGTTCAGCCACTAGGCTTCCATCATCATTGATACTGATCTGAGCAAACATTGTTCGCAATTCAATTGCTGCTTTCCTACTCAACGCATCAACTACAACGTTAGCTTTACCAGGGCGGTAATCAATAACACAATCAAAATCTTTCAAAAGCTCTACCTAACGACGCTGTCTCAAATTCAACTCCTTTTGAGATAGAAGGTATTTGAGACTCTTATGATCGGTATAAATATAACATTTTTTGCCATACAGATAGTGTCTCTAGATCTTTAGAGCAAAAACCACAGCAGCTAGCTCTAAATCATGCATCGGATAATTGCGTTCATGCATTTTTAGTTGACGAGATGCATAAGCAATCAGTTTCCCATCTTGCATCAAAACACAACCAAGACCGTTCAAGGGAGCGTTACTATAAACGACAAAATCCTTTTCTGATTCTGGTAAAGTCAAAATCGATGCTTCGGTTAGCACCTACTTCAATTTCTCAAAACTTTCTTGACACTGATCGTCCCAAACGAACTGAACATTCTTATGCAACAATTTTTTCATCGGCAAGGCTATCTTCAAAAATCCATTTACAAATCTTCGATAATAACCAGTTAATCCAAGAAACCTACGAACCTCTGACACATTCCTCAGTGCTTTCCACTGAACAATTGCATTTACCTTTTTCGAATCAACTCTAATTCTATTTGCTGAGATAACATGACTTAAAAATACAACCTCTGATTAACCAGAATTCACACTTACTAAGCTTTCCTTATAACTGTTTCTCTCGTAACACTTGTAAAATAATTCTGAGGTATTGCTCATGTTCGGATTCAGATTTCGAATAGGCCAAAATATCATCAACAAGAACTACAACACGATAATCCAAATACGGTTGGAAAATACTGTCCATGAGATCCATAAATGCTGTCGGAGCATTCGTCAATCCAAATAGCATTACTAAAAATTCATAATGACCATATCGTGTGCAAAATGTTGTCTTCAGTATATCAGTTTCTTTCACTTTCAACTAATAGTAACCCGATCTCAAATCGATCTTTGAAAAGACAGAAGCTCATTTTAGTTTATCAAATAAGTCATCAATATGGGGTAGAGGATATCGATTCTTAATCGTCAACTTATTCAATTGTCGATAGTCAATACAAAGTCGTATCGAACTATCTTTCTTTTTGAAAAAAAGCACATGAGCTCCCCAAGGCGATATACTAGGGCGTATAAAACCACGATCCAATAAGTCTTGCAATTGTACTTTTAATTCTTTTAACTTCGTAGGTGACATACGATAGGGGGCATTGACACCGGAGCCGTACCAAGAAACACTTCAACTTCTCGATCTTGTGGTAATCCCGGTAATTCCTCGGGAAACACATCAGGGAATTCACAAATAGTTCAAATTTTACTACACTAGCTATCAACAGAATTCAAATTGATTACATAAGCTAGAAAAGCTTTACAAACTTGATTAAGAATATTATTAGCTTGAATTGTTGAAATGATACTAGTTGAACCACTTGTTCGAATACCATTTAGCTCAATCATATCAGGGCTTTCACTCTGAACAATAAACTACTTTTTACAACAATCCAGAATCACCTCGTACTCCGTAAGCCAATTCATACCCAAAAAATCATATCAAAATCGTCAAACGGTATTATCAATAAATCAACAGGGAAGGTTATATTCTGTATCACTAATGAACATCTCCTACAGACTTGATCCACTAACACAAATTGTCCCAATGGGCTTGACACCACTATCGATACTCTATATGTCTCGGATTTTAAACTTCCTGACTCAACCAATTTAGTATTAACATATGAATGCGAAGATCCCAGATCTATCAAAGCATAAACAGGTTCTGAATGTAATAAAAATATACTTGTCACAACATCATTAGCATCACCATCCTCATGAGTCCGCACAACATAAGCTCGATCTAGTGCTTTGGCTTCCGACTGTCGAGTAACAGCATCATTTCCCTTTCTAGCAACACCTCTTGAAAATGAACCACTTCGACTCGACCCGCGACCCCTAGAAGCAGGCATAGATCTCTGAGAAGTAACAGGTATAGCATTTTCATTCTTTGGACACTCTCTAACAAAATGGTCCCTAGATCCACAGTGAAAATAGCCTCGAGTTAACTTCTAGCATTCACCACGGTGTTTTTTCCCAGAATGCTCACAATTCGAAATATCAATATCCCTAGATGGACCTCGCAAACTACTCGTAGACACAGTCGGTTGTCTATCACGATTTCTATCAGTTTTATTTGACTTCAAATTTGATCTTCAGCTACCACAAAATTCTTTTGATCTCTTCGGTTGTGGATTTGAACTTGCAGTTCCAGCGTACTTTCCAACAGTACGAGTATTCTCAGTCTTTTTGTCAAAATCCAAGACTTGCTCTACCATTCTTACCTGTTCAACTAAATCTACCAACTCAGTAATTCTATACGATACCAACTGTACTCGTAACTCATCGCGTAAACTACGCAAAAATCGCTTGCAACTGTCAATTTTAGTTGGCACAAATTCAACAGCATACCTACTAAGTCGCGAAAACTCTCGTTCATAATCAACCAGAGACATTTCACCTTATTTTAGCATCAAAAACTCTTGTTTTCTGTCTTCAATATACAATTCACTCACATATTTTTTTTGAAAATCCTTTTGGAAGAATTCCTAATTTACCTGATCTGCGAATACATGACGCATTACTGACTGCCACCAAGTATATACTTCTCATTGCAGTAGAGAAATAGCATATATTACACTTTCACGCGGGTTGCATTCAAGTTGTTGCAAGATGCATTTAGTGGATTCAATCCAAACTTTAGTTGCGGAAAGATCAATACCTTTCAATCCTAAGAATTCAGTTGCACCATATTTACGCACTTCTTTAATCGGAGCTCGACGAACAGTAGGTGCAGATGTCATAGCAGATGTGGTTCCTGCCACTCGCTGAAGAGCATCAGCGATAACTCTAAGTAATTGTGAATCATCTCTTTACTCAAAATTACCTCGTTCAATGTTAGGCTACTGAGTACTAACTGGATTGACACTTGGTGTTATCGATTCGGTTCCATCTAACTCATTGGAGACATCATCTCCGGTATACATCTCTTGATCAACATCATCATTATAATCATCGGACATTTTCAACTATAAAACAATAACAAAAATATTAGTATCCAAGTCCCGACTCAATTTAACTCAATTATGGCATGTACCTCTAGACTCAATTCCTAGCTCGATTTAGTCCAAAAATCAGCTAAACCTGAAAAGCTCTGATACTACTAAATGTAACACCCCTAACTCATTTTTTTGCTGAAATAGGGTTTCGAAGCATTATCGAAGTTTATCGATCAAACAAGCAGAATTCTTAAACATTTCATATCATCAAAACAAGTAATCAAATCATCATTTTAATCCAAATTATTAACATACCAAATCCAAATCAATTTGCCTAGTTCATGAGCACTTAAACATAGAATTAAATTCACATAAACCTATCTAGATTTAGTTCAATTTATCATGCCATAATATGGCTTCAAAAACAAACACATATTTATATGTATAAAACCAACCAATATTGAACTTATAATCTCATTTACATTTAATCCACAAAATAACTATTATTTAGACACCCCAGGTACATACCGACACAAAAGATAGACATCACCACATTTGAGTTCGGAAGTGTTGTTGGATGCTGAATCGGTGATCAAAATTGAAGTACCTAATCTGCGCACGGAAAACAAAACCATACGCTGAGTAAAACTCAGTGCTATTTCTATAATCCGAATATTTAGAGATAAGATAATATAATATGCATATTTTAATTATAAGCACATTTGAATATTTAAGACCATATTTATTCATACAATGGCATTAGCCATTCAATATTCAATTCATAAATACATCATTTCATACCATTCTTAAACCTCATCACTTGCTATATAATAGCTTTTCACAATTTAATATATATATGTCATTTAAACAAGAATATTATTCAATCCATATCCAATTCATGAATACGTAATTCATGTGTCTCATTTTCATGTTTCAATTCACTATCCCATTTTCATTCACATACAATATCATCCAATATCAATCATAGTACTATTTTATTTAATTACCCCTATTAACACGACTCGGACTCAGGCGGATACACGGATCCAACCAACACACCAGTTTGGCACCCAGTGCCTCATCAGATAAATCTGAAGTAATAACTGCGCCCAACTCTATATAAATTTGACACCAGTATCTCATCGGTTAAACCGAAGTAAATTGGAACACAGCGCCTCATCGACTCGAAGTCGAAGAAATCACTGAACTCTTCCAATCCTATGGCATGCAATCTATGTCCGACTCAGCCCGATACAGTTAATAGGGTTTAATTTCACTTTCCAAATACAACCAATATTCAATTATCATATTTGCACACATATATTCATTTCAATTCAAATACTCAATATATTCATAATATATATATCAATTCAATCCATTCAATCAACTTTTAATTCAATTCAATGTCAAAGTGCCAAATACTCACCTCAATACTTGCCATATGCATTAAATAAAAAAAATACAATAATTAATAACTAGTTTCTGATTATAGAAATACAAACCAGGAATTTCTAGCTATTCCACGTCAACTTTATCTTTCCCCTTTTTAGTTGAGGATTTCAGATTAAAATTCACCAATACAACACAGTTCAATTTCATATTGAATATTTCAATTTTTTTCAATATTTGCCTAAATTCCAATTTAGTCTCTAAACTGTGACTAATTTTTATTCTTCAAAATTAATTCTATATTTTCATACTATTTCCACTTTAAATTAAATTTAACTCCCTATTTTCACTTAAATCTCTAAATTTTGAATTTTTCACAATTTAGTTCCTATTGCTCAAAATTTACAATTCATTCTACAACTTAATCATTTTTCATTTCTAACTTAAAAATATATCAATTTAATCATTAATACTAAAATTATTCAACATTAACAACATTTAAAAACTCAATAATTGCTAAAATTTTGACATGGGTCGGGTAGTACTTAACTCCGGGATTCCAAAAACATAAAGATTACAAGAAAAGGGGACTAAATTGACTAACCAATTGAACTTGAAACTTTAAAACCCCTAAGTCGCGGGTTCTTCTTTATTTCTCTTTTTCTTTTTCTTTCTTTGTGTTTCATTTTTCTTTTGTCTTTCTTTTTTTCCTTTTATTACTATAATATATATATTTACTTAAATAATAAGTAAAACATATTATATATATATATATATATATATCTAAACTTTAATTTATTAATAATATACATAATAATTTTACACCTTATGCCGCCTCGTTAAAGAACAATGGCATAATTGTTTCTTTAGTCCCTTTAATTATTCTTTAATCTATAATTCAACTTTCACCCTATATGCAATCTAGTCCTTATACCTAGTTACTCTTAATTCATGCAAATTCACTTAACCAAAACCTAATTAAGTACACAACTAACTTCATAAATATTTATTTACGAGTCCAATTTACAAACACGGAGTCCCAGAAATGCACTTTTCGACTCCTTTGACAATCGAGTCGTTACACCAACACTCTGGTATCGGATTGTGAAACTACTGAAAGACAATGCCTTTTCTGCAGAATGCCTTGGCCACATAGTTTGCAACTGTGTTACTTCCACAATCAATATGCCACACCAAAACCTCCCATTGCAATGCTAACAAACCTTAAATGTGTCGCACTAAGCTACAAGTAGTAACACCAATAAAATCATTTGTTATCACCCGTGTAGCTTCCAAATTATCACTCTCCAAGATCACTCAATGGTACCCTTTACCCCTTGCTACTCGTAGGCCATCAAGCATTCCCTAAAGCTCCTCCCATAATACAAGTATCTATCTTCTACTTTACTTAAACCTAGATAACCAATTCCCATAAAAGTTTCGAATCAATCCCTTACAACAGTCACACTTAACGTTCACCTTAACCCAACCTCTCAGCAACACACACCAACTAGCTCTGCTCATGTCCCTACCAACAGGTTTAACTTGTACCATGGCCACCCTATAAGACATTACCTCTACACTGAAATGCCTAACAACCACATACACTAGCTTGCTTTCATTCTAAAAGATACACCTATTTCACCGGTAACACCGCTTACCCGTATTAAACTCTAGAACCGAGTACGAGGCATTACCAAACTTAACTTACTCAAACATACCACATCGGGCCATAAAAAATTCGTTTCAACTTAAAAAAATTTCATTCATTCTCATAATGTCCCTATTATAGGTTCACGAGACCCTAAACATACATACAAAATGGTTCGAGACTAAACCGGAAACCTCAGAACACTTATAACATCCTTGCTTAAAACAGAACCACACACCCGTGTGGTAAGGGACACGCCCGTGTGGTAAGGGACACACCCGTGTGGGCAGGCCGTGTGGTCACACAAACGCCCATGTCCCTAGTCCGTGTGGATTTTATTTTTCATTTCGAACTTACAAGGGTTTTCATAAGGCCTGACACACGCCCGTGTCCATAGCCCGTGTCCCTCACAAGGCCATAAAACACTCGTGTCATCACCTTTGTGTGAAAACCTTGACATTTTGTTTATGACGTAATCATCTCAATAAGGTCACACAGCCAAGGCACATGCTCGTGTCTTTAGACCGTGTGTCGAATTAAATTCCTAATTTCAAGTGCAGACTTCACACCACCCGGGCACATGCTAGTGTCTTAGGCCTTGTCTCCCACACAGTTGGGACACACGACCATGTCTCAGCCCGTATGTTTACTACTAAATATTCTGACTTGCCAACCTAGCATGCATGGGGACATACGACCTATCAACATGCCCATGGGGCTAACCGTGTGTCACACACGGTCTAGACACACGCCCGTGTGTCTATCCGTGTGAACAATTGTAAGGCTATTTACCAAGACAATTGTCACCCTACAAAGAAACCACACTTATACCAATTCAATTCAACATACATCATGACAATAAGGCACTTCTAAGAACCCAAAATCAAGACATCCAGACAAGCATGCACTTCATGAACTTCATCATCATTGAATATATAAACTTGTCAAGTACTGGCCAATTTCCTATGACCGTCTACAAAATGAATTTAATAACATTAATAGCCACACATTGGCTAACAAATATGACATAACACAAAATAACCAAGTTCCTATACATGCCATACTCAAAATTAAACAAACTTTGCTATACCAAGGAGAAGTTCATAGTGTGATTCCGAACTCTGACTTCCTAAGATCCCCGAGTTAGCTTGGTGATACTACAAGGAAAGGGAAATAAGAGAGGCAAGCATGAAGCTTACTAAGTTTGCATGAAATAAATAGCAACATAAAGGCTCATAATATCATCCATCCATTTCATGGAATAAAAACACAAAATCTCAAGCACATTGCCATAACTTACTCATGCTTACTCTTACCAATTACATGTCATGTCAGATATCGTAAACATTTCTCGTGAATACTCACATGTACCTGTATCACTTCATCACATAGTTTTAGCACTAATTTCATCTGTATTATAAGCTTAACTATTTACCCCAATGAATCACTTGGAATACCCGAGGATGCACAATCATCATCATACACATAAACACGACGCCAATGCCATATCCTAGATATGGTCTTACATAGCGTCACATCTCGATGCCAATGCCATATCCCAGATATGGTCTTATACGATTTTCATATTCGATATTGATGCCATATCCTAGATATGGTTTTATACGGGATCTCAATTCGGTGTCGAGGCCATGTCCCAGACATGGTCTTACATGGGACCTTACCAATCTCATGTCTTGATAATGATATACTCTAACTTCTTAAAGTCCAACCGGGACTTCAACATCATAAATTTTCATCATTTTCGCATTTAACATTATTACTCAATTTCATAGAAATAATATGCATCTTTACAATATCAAGCATTTTAAAACTTAATAGCATGATGTTGAATTTATTACACACAAACTTACCTCGATACCAAAATAGGCCAATTTGTCGATCTAGTTCGAAACCATGCATTTTCCTCGGTTAAGGTTAATTCTTCGTTCTTCTTGATCTATAATAGCAAATTAGCTCATTTAATTACCAAATTAATCAATACATTTCAATAATCATACTTTGAAAAAATTACTATTTTGCCCTTAGATTTTTACAAAATGACGATTTTACCCCTAGGCTCGTAAATCAATTCTAATCAAATTTCTTTCTTTAACGAACCTAGCTAAACATTTATTACTCTTATAGCAACCCTCAATACTCATTATTTCACACATTTAACACCTATTTTACAACCTTTACAAAAAGGTCCCTTTAGGTGTTTTCATGGTAACACCTTTCATAAAAGTACTAAGACTCATTTTCTTCCATAAAATTTTAGAAATCAGTACTAATGCTCTCATGGAAAAACCCTAGGTTTTCAACTATTTTGCAAAATAGTCCCCTCATTAGCTAGCTCAAGCTACAAGGGTCTCAAAAGTACAAAAATTATCAAAGAATGACCATTAAAGCACTTACTTGCAAGGAGAAAGCTTGGCTGAAATTTTTGAGTTCTAAAACCCCTTGTTTAGCTGAAATTTTCGGTGGAGAAGAAGAAAGGAAAGATGATATCTTTTCCTTTTTTTATTTTATTTTATTTCCTCAATTTAATCCACCTAATCTAACCACTTTAACCAAGTTTGACATTGTTTCTCCCCTATGGTCGGCCACCCTATTTCTAAGGGTCTAATTGCACTTTAAAAACCTTCAATTAATATTCTATTATTTTTAGACACCTTTAGCTTGTAAAATAGAACTTTCGCACTTGATGCGATTTAGTCATTTTTCGCAATTAAGCATGCAATCGCTAAAATTAAAGCACCAAAATTTTCATGCACCTATATAATCATGCAGTAACTCATAAAATAATTTTCTTCAACCTCGGATTAATGGTTCTGAAACCATTGTTCTGACTAGCCCCTAAATCGGGCTGTTACAATTCTCCCCCTTAAGAATTTTCATCCCCGAAAATCTTAACGGTGAAAAGGTTGGGATATTGGTTTCTCATAGCCTCATCGGGCTCCCATGTAGCCTCTTCTACCCCGTGCCTTTTCCATAGTACTTTCACGAGAGATATACTTTTGTTCCTCAATTGTTTGACTTCTCGAGCCAAAATCTTAACCGGCTCTTCACCATAAGTCATGTCCGGTCGAATTTCTACCTCTGATGGTACAATCACGTGCGAAGGGTCTGATCGATAGCGACGCATCATAGATACGTAGAATACATCATGAATCTTCTCCAACTCAGATGGCAACGCCAAACGATAAGCTACCAGCCCTATCCTTTCGGTAATCTCATATGGTCTGATAAAGCGCGAAATCAATTTGCCTTTCCAGCCAAATCTGAGGACTTTCTTCCATGGTGATACTTTCAGAAACACTTTATCACCGACTTGAAACTCAATATCTTTCCGTTTCAAGTCTTCATAGGACTTTTGCCTATCAGAAGCAGCTTTAAACATTCATGTATCACTTTTACCTTCTCTTCGGTTTCTCTTACTAAATAAACTCTGTGAATCTGATTCTCTCTGAGTTCGGTCCAATACAGGGGCGTTCGGCACTTACGCCCATATAATGCCTCATAAGGTGTTATTGTAGGTGAATTCCACCAATGGTAAGTATTTCTCCCAATTACCTTGGAATTCCAAAACACCACATCGAAGCATGTCCTCAAGTATATGTATTACCCTCTCCAACTGCCCATCGATTTGCGGATGGAAAGTTGTACTAAAGCTCAATTTTTTGCCTAAGGCCTCTTCCAACTTTTTCCAAAACCATGAAGTGAATCTCGGATCTCTATCCGAAATAATCAACAATGGTACTCCGCGAAGTCTTACTATTTCTGAAACATACAAATCTACCAACTTATCAAGCGAAAAATCAACCCGTACTAGTATGAAATGAGTTAACTTCGTAAGTCTATCAATAACAACCCATACTACATCCTTCTTTTTCGGTGTCAACGATAAACCCGTTACAAAATCCATAGCGATCTTGTCCTATTTCTACTCGGGAACCATAATAGGCTGAAGTAGACCCGAAGGTACTTGGTGTTCAGCCTTCACTTGTTGGCAAATTAGGCATCTCGATACAATCTCAGAAATGTCTTTCTTCATACTCGGCCACCAATACTATTTCTTCAAGTCATTATACATCTTTATGCTGCCTGGATGTATAGACAAACATCCACTATGTGCTTCGTGCAAAATCTTCCAAATAAGCTCATCATTCCTCGATACACAGACTCTGTCTCGGAACGTCAAACATCCTTCGAAATTAATCTGAAAATCTGACTTAGCACCTGACTCACATTGAACTCTCTTGGCTTGCAAATCCCTGTCGCCTTTTTGAGCTTCACAAATTTCTTGGAGAAACATCGATCTAGCTCTCAACTTGGCTAGGATAGAACCATCATCTGACAAAATCATCCGTGTATTCATGACCTTCAGTGCAAACAAGGATTTCCTACTCAAGGCATCGGCGACCACGTTCGCCTTTCCCAGATGATAGTAAATTACTAACTCGTAATCCTTTATCAACTCTAACCATCTCCGTTGCCTAAGGTTCAACTTCTTTTGAGTCATCAAGTACTTTAAGCTCTTATGATCAGTGAACACCTGACATTTCTCACAATATAAATGGTGTCTCCAAATCTTTAGTGCAAATACAATTGCGGCTAACTCCAAATGGCGGGTCGGGTAATTCTTCTCGTGTGGCTTTAATTATTTAGAGGCATATGCTATCACATTGCCCTCTTGCATAAGTATACAACCCAATCCATTCAAGGATGCATCGCTGCAAACCACAAATTATTTTCCTGGTTCAGGTTGTACTAGAACTAGAGCCTCGACCAACAATGCCTTCAATTTCTCAAAACTCTGATGGCACTTTTCTATCCACTAAAACTTCACTTCATTTTTTAGTAGCTTCGTCATCGAAGTAGCTATCATGGAAAATCCCTTAACAAATCGTCTATAGTAGCCAGCTAGGCCCAGAAAACTCCTAACCTCGGTTACATTTCTTGGCAGTTTCCATTCAACAACCACTGAAATCTTACTCAGGTCAACTCGAATACCATCACCCGAGACAATGTGCCCCAAAAATCTAACTTCCTTAAGCCAAAATTCACTTTTACTAAACTTGGCATATAATTGTTTATCTCTCAAAATTTGCAGAACCGTCCTCAAATGCTTAGCATGCTCATTCTCATCCTGAGAGTAAATCAATATATCATCAATAAAGACTACAACAAATTTATCCAAATATGGCTGAAAGATGCGATACATCAAATCCATGAAAACCGCAGAGGCATTTGTTAAACCGAAAGGCATGACCAAAAATTCATAGTGACCATACCATGTCTGAAATGCGATTTTCAGCACATCCGAGTCTTTGACTCACAACTGATAATATCTAGACCTCAATTCTATCTTGGAAAACACCGTGGCTCCCTTCAATTGGTCAAACAAGTCATCAATTCTTGGCAACGTGTACTTGTTCTTCACAATTACCTTATTAAGCTACCGATAATCTATGCATAACCTCATGGAACCGTCTTTCTTCTTCACAAATAAAATGGGAGCACCCCACGGAGAATAACTTGGTCTTGCAAAGCCTTTGTCCGTCAACTCTTGCAGTTGTGCCTTCAGTTCTTTTAGCTCGATTGGAGCCATTCTGTACAGAGCAATTGAAATGGGGGCAGTACCAGGAGCTAACTCAATCCCAAATTCAATCTTTCTAACTAGAGGTAACCCTGGCAACTCCTCTGGGAAAACATCTAGATACTCACATACTATGGGTACCGATTCAATTCTTAACTCAGTCTCTTTAGCATTCATCACAAAGGCAAGAAAAGTTTTGTATCCCTTTCTTACATATTTTCGAGCAGACATATGAGAAATTACTACAGGTAACTTGTCCTGATCATCTGATTCAACACGAAGAATATCCCCACTTTTACATTTTAACTCAATAAATTTCCTTCCACAATTCACTATCACATCATGAGTAGTTAACCAATCCATCCCAAGGATAACATCGAATTCATCAAATGGCAATAACATAAGATTAGTCGAAAAGTAATGACCTTTAATCATCAAAGGACAATCTTCGCATACTCAATCAACTAACACATATTTGCCTAGGAGATTTGACACTTTTATCACAAATTCGGTAAACTCTATAGGCATGTTCATGCTAGAGACTAATTTCATGCAAATATACGAGTGGGTAGATCCCATATCAATTAAAGCTATAACATGAGTATCATAGAGAGAAAATGTACTCGTGATCACATCGGGGGAGGACACCTCTTCGCGAGCGCGAATGGCATATGTTCTCGCCGGTGCTTTACCCTCAACTCTTGCAGTCTGCTCTCTAGATGTGTTCTTACTACTCATTTCATTTTCCAGGTTTCTCTGTGGCCTTCCTCTAGCAGTACTTCCCGATTTTGCACTCTGAGGTTTCTCTTTCTCACCCACCTCGGGGCAATCTCAAATAAAATGGTCTAGGGATCCACACTTAAAACAAGCTTTCTCGTTTGCTCGACACTCCCTAGGATGACGTCTGCCACACTGCGAATATTCTGATCTACTTGGTCAAGCGTTGCCAACACTAGCAACCAAAGTGGTTTGAGCTTTATACCCCCGAGTACTGTTTACCCTTACTTCTGCTTGAGAACCCAGCTGAAGTGACTGATCTAGTAGTGAAATCTTTTGACTTCTTAGATAGGGATTGAAATGATTTGCCTAACTGTCTCTTCCTCGAGTCATGAGACTCGATTTCAGCCCTTCTTTTCTCTTTGACCAGTTCCTTGGCCTTATAGGCTCTATCTACTAACACAACAAATTCTTTTAATTCTAGGACACCAACAAATAAACGGACACCCTCATTTAACCCGTCCTTGAACCTTTTACACATAATGGCTTCTGTCGATACGCACTCCCGAGCGTAATTACTAAGTCTCACGAACTCACGCTCATATTCGGTCACCGTCATTCGACCTTACTTTAGCTCCAAGAATTTCTTTCTTTTCTGGTCAACGAACTTTTGACTGATATACTTATTCCGGAACTCTTCTTGGAAGAATTCCCAGTTAACTATCTCCCTTGGTACAACCGATACAAGGGTGTTCCACCACTGATAGGCCGAATCTCTCAAGAGAGATACCACACACTTCATGCACTCTTCAGGTGGGCATGGCAGCTCATCGAATACCCTGCTGGTATTCTCAAGCCAGAATTTTTCCCTCTCCAGATCATCATCTTCACCAGCCCGAAATTCCTCAGCTCCTTATTTCCAGATTCTATCAACCGGAGGCTTTTCTCTACTTACTACTTCCACAACTTGGGGAGCTACAAGGGTAGGCTAAGGAATAGGTAGGGATGGAGGGGGTTGAGCATTAGGATTTGCTCGAATAAACTCAGTGTACCAATTGCTCATCATATGAAGAAAGGCTTCTCGAGCCTCTTCTCCCTGACCCAAAGTCTAGGGTCTACTCTCGACTGGCGCGGTCCCTTGCGCGGGAGCCAGCGCATTACTTGCAGCATCATCGGTCGCAGCTCGATCAGGATCCATTTACTACATAAAAACACAATTTAGATCGTCAAGAGTCGTCACACTATCATTATGTAAATAATCATACATATGGCATGTATAGCTAGACTTACACTTACGCTACGTTAGTCTGAGAATCGATTAAATCGTAGCTCTGATGCCACTAAATGTAACACCCCTTACCCATATTCAACGCTGGAACCGGGTACGAGGTATTACCGAACTTAACTTGCTCAAACATACCACATCGGGCCATAAAATTTTTGTTTCAACTTAAAACTTTTTCATACATTCTCATAACGTCCCTATTATGGGTTCATGAGACCCTAAACATATATACGAAATGGTTCGGGACTAAACCAAAAACCTCAGAACACTTATAAAATTCTTGCTTAAAACAGGGCCACACGCCGGTGTGGTAAGGGACACACCTGTGTGGGCAGGCCGTGTGGTCAAACACTCCCATGTCCCTAGTCTGTGTGGATTTTATTTTCCATTTCGAACCTACAGGGGTTTTCACACAACCTGACACACCCCCGTGTCCATAGCCCGTGTCCCTCACACGGCCATGACACGCTCGTGTCTTCACCCGTGTGTGAAAACCTTGACATTCTGTTTATGACATCATCATCTCAATAAGGTCACACGGCCAAGGCACATGTCCGTGTCTTTATATCGTGTGTCGAATTAAATTCCTAATTTCAGGTGCAGACTTCACACGGCCCAGGCACATGCCCGTTTCTTAGGCCGTGTCTCCCACACTGTTGAGACACACAACCGTGTCTCAGCCCGTGTGTTTACTACTGAGTATTCTGACTTGCCAACATAGCATGCATAGGGACACACGGCCTATCAACATGCCCATGGGGATAGACACACGCTCGTGTGTCTATCCGTGTGGACAATTGTAAGGCTATCTACCAAGCCAATTGCCACCCTACAAAGCAACCACACTTATACCAATTCAATTCAACATGCATCATGACCATAAGGCACTTCTAAGAACCCAAAATCAAGACATCCAGACAAGCATGCACTTCATGAACTTCATCATCATTGAATATATAAACTTGTCAAGTATTGGCCAATTTCCAATGACCATCTACAAAATGAATTTAATAATATTAATAGCCACACATTGGCTAACAAATATGACATAACACAAAATAATCAAGTTCCTATACATGCCATACTGAAAATTAAACAAACTTTGCTATACCAAGGAGAAGTTCATAGTGTGATTCCGAACTCCGACGTCCTACGATCCCTGAGTTAGCTTGGCGATACTACAAGGAAAGGGAAATGAGAGAGGTAAGCATGAAGCTTAGTAAGTTTGCATGAAATAAATAGCAACATAAAGGCTCATAATATCATCCATCCATTTCATGGAATAAAAACACAAAGTCTCAAGCACATTGTCATAACTTACTCATGCTTACTCTTACCAATTACATGTCATGTCACATATCGTAAACATTTCTCGTGAATACTCACATGTACCTGTATCACTTCATCACATAGTTTTAGCACTAATTTCATCTCTATTATAAGCTTAACTATTTACCCCGATGAATCACTTGGAATACCCGAGGATACACAATCATCATCATACACATAAACACAAAGCCAATGCCATATCCCAAATATGGTCATACATAGGGTCACATGTCGATGCCATATCCTAGATATGGTCTTATACGGGATCTTCTATCCAAGTTGATGCCATATCCCAAATATGGTCTTATACGGGTTCTCAATTCGGTGTCGAGGCCATGTCCCAGACATGGTCTTACATGGGACCTTACCAATCTCATGTCTTGATGATGATATACTCTAACTTCTTAAAGTCCAACCGGGACTTCAACATCATAAATTTTCATCATTTTCTCATTTAACATCATTACTCAATTTCATAGAAATAATACATATCTTCACAATATCAAGCATTTTAAAACTTAATAGCATGATGTTGAATTTATTACACACATACTTACCTTGATACCAAAATAGGCCAATTTGCTGATCTAGTCCGAAACCTTGCATTTTCCTCGGTCAAGGTTAATTCTTCATTCTTCTTGATCTATAATAGCAAATTAGCTTATTTAATTACCACATTAATCAATACATTTCAATAATCATACTTTGGCAAAATTACCATTTTGCCCTTAGACTTTCACAAAATGACGATTTTACCTCTAGGCTCGTAAATCAATTCTAATCAAATTTCTTTCTTTAATGAGCCTAGATGAACATTTATTACTCTTATATCAACCCTCAATACTCATTATTTCACACATTTAACACCTACTTTACAACCTTTACAAAAAGGTCCCTTTAGG
The DNA here is from genome assembly GCA_005393395.2 of Gossypium australe. Lineage (NCBI taxonomy): Eukaryota > Viridiplantae > Streptophyta > Magnoliopsida > Malvales > Malvaceae > Gossypium > Gossypium australe. The sequence goes on along the minus strand of CM016617.1, from coordinate 114,691,290 downwards.
TGTTTTCATAGTAACACCTTTCACAAAAATTGTTTATTTAACAACTAAGACTCATTTTCTTCCATAAGATTTTAGAAATCAGCACTAATGCTCTCATGGCAAAACTCTAGGTTTTCAACCATTTTGCAAAATAGTCCCCTCATTAGCTAGCTCAAGCTACAAGGGTCTCAAAAGTACAAAAATTATCAAAGAATGACCATTAAAGCACTTACTTGCAAGGAGAAAGCTTGGCTGAAATTTTTGAGTTCTCAAAGCCCTTGTTTAGCTAAAATTTTTAGTGGAGAAGAAGAGAGGAAATATTATATCTTTTTATTTCTTTATTTTATTTTATTTTCTCAATTTAATCCACCTAATCTAACAACTTTGACCAATTTTGACATTGTTTGTCCCCTATGGTCAGCCACCCTATTTCTAAGGGTCTAATTGCACTTTAAGGACCTCCAATTATTATTCTATGGCTTTTAGACACCTTTAGCTTGTAAAATAGAACTTTCGCATATTATGTGATTTTGTCATTTTTCGCAATTAAATATGCAATCACTAAAATTAAAGTACCAAAAATTTCATGCACCTATGTAATCATGCCATAACTCATAAAATAATATGAAAATAATTTTCTTCAACCTCGGATTAGTTGTTCCGAAACCAATGTTCCGACTAGCCCCTAAATCAGGCTGTTACATCGCCTCTTCCAAATCTGCCACATCATTATTCCAAATAAAGACCCCCCACAAGACATCATGGGAAACAATGTGAGTCGCTTCACTAATGTTCTCCTCTATCCAAGCAAGTTGTTGGCCTAGTAAAAAACATGTTAAGCTAATCAATTGGGACAACCAAACGCCAAACCACCCTGGCAAACTTGTAGTCACGAATGGCATGCAATACCGACTTAGCAGACTGGTAGCGTAGGCTATAGTATGGGTTATCCGTCAACCCCAAATGATGACACTCCTCATTAATAAGGATTCTCCCTCACAACACTAACCATATAAACTAATGCACTCATTGCAGCACAGCCAGTTTCCAAACTTACTTCCAAATCGGTCTATCCTCTAGTTGTTACTAGCAAAGGCCTAATATGAGAGAGGTAAAAAGAATTACCCTGATGTGGTATTTCCTTAACTAACCATATATCCTCCAAGTACGTCAGACAAAGTCGAACATACCTATACTCGATCAAGTATGTTTCACCCCAAAATACGTAAGAGCATATCTATCCACCACTTACCATTCAGGCCCACTATGTCCGCAACTGTGGTATCATTCACCCTACTAACCTGACCCTCAACATAGTTAACAAGTGAATTAAAATTAATTATCCATCTATCCAACTAGAACCAACAAGTGCGACCATTACCCACCAATCAAATGACACTGTCATACACCTCTTTCCACACTCGTAAAAGCGATCACCAAACATGGTAGCTCCTCAATTTATCAATGTTCGTGAGACCAAGTCATGAACTTTATACTTCTTTCGTAATAATCGAACTCGAAAGGCCTCGGTTTTCAAAATCAAACCATACCTAAGCTTAATAAAAAAAGCCTTATTCTAACTAACTAGATTCCAAATCCCTAACCCACCGTTTTTCAAAGGTTGACAACAAGTTTCCCAACTCACTAGATTTACATGCTTAGTCCCATTCATCGTGCTGCAAATGAAATCCTAGACTATCTTCTCAATCTCCTTCCAGACCCAAAGAAGCAACAAATATTTCTGCATAAAGTAATCTGAAATAGTTAGAATGATAGGCTTAGCTAGAGTGAGTCTTCCAGCCGTATAAAGCAAACTTGCATTGTAACCACTAAGCTACTGGTTGATAAACCGTAATATGTACATATTTTAATCCCACATTTAGCATACTTTTGGATGATTTATCCCCTAAATTATGGAATTTGATGCTCCTAATCCTTTAAATTCATGTTTTATACTTAGGAGAGTATCGGAGGACGAAAAGAACGAGAAACGGGCCTAAAACGAAAAAAATGGGCCAAAGTAAGAAGTCCACACGGCCTGGAGTTCACCACATGACCGTGCCACTTTAACAAACCCGAACACGGTCTGGGCTCAATTCACACGGCCGTGCCACACGGGCGTGTCCCTACCGTGACTCGTTTCAATTCCATTCGGATTAGGTTACTTAGAGGCAAAGAAAGACATTCCGAAAGCCTATATAAACACCTTAGAAGGTAACCTAAAGTGGGAGGCCAAAGAGGCAAAGCCAGAAAGGGCTGAATTGTGAGATTTACTCGAAGATAGCCAGTTGATTCATCTCAAGAAGCTGGAATCATACTCAAGACGGAAGATCTTCCCTTCAATTTCCTTCAGGGGGTTTTAGGGTTTTTCTTATGTTTTGTTTTATACTTTCTTCTGAGATGTATTCTTTTATAAACATAAACTAAACCCCTCAAATACCTGAGGGGGGCGAAACCTAAGACGGATCTTGTTACTGTTTTCTGAACTATATGATAAATACTTGATTTGTTGTTAATTATGTGTTATTAATTCTTGCTTTGATATTCCAGGATATTGATTCAAATATTGATGTGCTTAGGCAGTGGAGCAAAAGTCCCTGTTTAAGAGTAGATCTAGCATAATTAAGCGGAGTTGATCGCACTACTAGAGATAGGACGACGAAAATCTACTAGATTAGGGTCAAACCTAATATGGAAGTCCATAGATCGAGTTAATGCAACTCTAGGGGTTTTAATTAGAAAGAGATTTCAATTAATGAACCTAGGGTTAGACGTTAGTAGCCTCGAGAGAGGTATTAGTATAAATTAGGGAATCCTACGATCAAGTCAAGTGAATAAATCGCCTGGTTCAGAGTTAAATAACAAGTGAAGTCTAGGTGGATTCTTCCTTGGGTATTGTTTTAATCAATTGGTTTTCCCAAAAGTATTTCCCCAATTCATTCTCAGTGTCTTAGCATCTTTAGCTTAGTAATTAGTTAGTTTTAGATTAAACAACAATTCTCTTAATTCTTAGGCTAAATAATAGAAAGATAGTAATTACTAGTACTCTTGGTCCTTGAGGATACGATATTTCCGGTCTTGCCATAGCTATACTACCAAACAATAGGTGCGCTTGCCTTATTCATTGTCATAGTTAGTTTGGACACGATCACTGGTGTACCTTATCAATCACGAATTGGTACGTACCACGACCAGCCAGTTTGTGAAAAAGCGACACCCGCAGTAAATGCCCAAATCTTCCACTGGTAATACTCTTTTAAATGTTTATTATACTTAATTTTGATAAATTATTGAATGAAATGTCATTAATTTTGATTTTAATATTTAATTCTTTATTAGGTGCAAAAGCAAAATTTGAAAAGTCAAAAATAGTCGAAGATGCGAACTGTCCTAAAAGTTTTGGACCAAAGAACAAAGTTGATGTATAATTATTTATTTTGGAAGCTTTAAAATCAATATTCTTAATTTTTCATTAGATAAATATTTTTTTCTAGTATTTTATCTTTAGGATAATATTTTCATATTTTAGTATTTTATCTTTCATTTTGTTTATTTTGTTTTTAGATAACTCCACAATATTAGATTGATGATTTTAAGTATAAATTAAGATTTTTATATTATATTATATTATATTCCATATATATATGCGGGCAGAAGAAGAAGGGGAGCCCTTGTACTTTAAATTGAATTTCAATTCCAATTTCTTCATTTTGTTTTTGCCTTTCTTTGGCCTGCACAACATTGCGCATTTTCTTTTCAATTTTATTTTTTTAGTTTTAATTAATATTTTTTAAAAAAAATTCATTGACTAGTTAGTAGCTAAGTTTTCGTCTAGCTTTAGGCCGATAAACAATTCGGTAGAGAGCTGTGAGATCTAAACCCACACTTAAAAATATTCATTATGGTATTTGTTGTTTCTCTGGTTTAGGAGATAGACATTATTGTCTCACAAAGTTGAATTGGCATCAAGTCAGAAACAACTCGTTGATTCGATATTTATAGACGTACAATTGGACATACCAAATCGATCGTCTTTTATATTTGATTTACCGAAGAACGCATTGACGTGTCTAATTAAGTAGTTGGTTGGATCCGTCAAGGAAAATAGCAATCAAATATAAACAACCCACGCGGTTGAGGTCATTGGTTCGAGTTGGGCCCTTGTAGTTCGTAAGCCTACCTAACAGCTAAATCATGGACACATGTTTCGTGGTTGTTCCTTCGGGAAGGGTTAGTTGTTGGGCATTCTTGCAATTAATCTACACACAGAAGGGTTGATGGTCTAAGGTGTACTCAATCACTATAACTAATTTATCGATTGAACGGGAAGATTTGTTATCAAGGATCATTTCCAAATCGAAGCAAAATCGAGCTTGAAGCAGGAATTTCATCATATCGATTAATTTCATTTCATTTCATTTCTGGCTATTTTGTGCTCTCTTTTTTTACCAAGTCTGGACATACCAACCACTCGAGCACAATCTAGAAGTAGAGAAGACTGGTTGTGAAAAAAATTATGAGCATTCGAATGTATTTCGCTATAGCCACAAATTATTAATTGTTTGGGTTTATGTCTAATTACCCAATAAGAGCACAAAAGGTAAATATATCTTCTATGGAAAGTAAGTTTAATGATATTGCTAATATTGTTAATCGCATTAGTGCAGGAAATACAATGTCGACCACGGTATATGGTATATGTACTGCACCTAGCCATGCGGTAGAAGCGTGTCCTGTCTGGGAGGATTATTATCCAAGACAATTTAGCATTGTAGCATCGTAGGAAGTTTTCATGGCCCACCTCAAGGGTGATATGGCTCATTCTTCAAGGCATACAATTATGGGTGGAGAGATAACTCTGATTTTGGTTATGGATTGAGGCTTCAATTTGATCCATACTATCAACCTAGTCCACAAATGCAACAATCATAGTTTTCAGGTATGTCTTTAGAAAAACTCGTCAATGCTTTAATCGTTGACACTCTTGAATTCCATTAAGAAAGAAAGGCAAGAATGGCAAAACTAAAGAGCCTAATGATTCAGAAGAATGGCGAAACTAAAGAGCCTAATGATTCAACTTGCTATCTCAATGGGTGAATGTGGCTCCCAAGAGAATTTGTCAATCCAAATAAAGCTTAACCTGGGCCAAAACATGAGTTCGATGACTCATAAAAGCGGAACAGTTCCAGAGCTCCATTCGAATAAAAATTGTGAATAAGATTAGCCTCCAATTGGCGGATAGCTCTATAGTCTACCTAGATGAAGTGTTGGAAAATGTTTTGGTTAAGGTTAATGACTTAATATTTCCTGCAAATTTCTATGTTGTATAGAGAGGATGACGACTCTTTGGATGCTTCCGACATTCTATTGGGACGACCATTCCTTAGCATTGCAAGAACCCAAATAAACTTTTTTAACAGCACATTTACTATGGAGTTCAATTCTAAGGTTATTAAATTTAATTTTTATGATTCGTTAGAACATCCTAATAAAGTGTTTGAGGTATGCAGTGAAGATACGATTGATTCTATGAAACAAGATTCTTGTGTTTGAGATATGTAGTGAGGATACGATTGATTCTATGACACAAGATTCTTTGGACATACATGATGAAACCGAATCAATGCTATTACCTTGCAGGAATGTCAATGAGGAAAATTTAGTCAACTTGGAGAACATCTTATGGTTGAAGAAAAATTGTAGGACTCAATGCAAAAGACAGAGGTATTGAAGCCTCTAAAGGAAGGCATCTATAATACGAACCTACCACTCGTTTATTTTGAACTTTGGCCGCCTATTTTGTAAGCACTGATATGGGAATCGGAACCGCTATTTGATCATCACGGTCTCCTCAACTACCTCTTATCAGGAGACCATTGAAAGCTTCCTCCTCAAGATGTGGAAGAAATTCAAACTAAATATCTGCCTTAAGTCGAACAATGAATTTTGTTGAGCAAATGACATTAAACAAATGCGCTTTGTGGGAGGCAACCCAATTTTATTTTATTTTCTTATTTGTTTTAGTAATTTTCTTTCTTTGTGGGAGGCAACCCAATTTTATTTTATTTTCTTATTTGTTTTAGTAATTTTCTTTCTCTTTATTTTTATTTTTGATTCTAGTTATTTCTAATTTATTTTATTTTTCTTCAATAGGACTGGACTCTTGTGCTCCCTTGCATCAACGCCTTGTCGCATTGCACAACCATAGAGAAGTTTCCTCTCCATACTTAATTCATTCATTTAATTTTATTGTGATACACTGAGGGTAATGTATGGATTAAGTGGGGGAGAGTTTGAACTGAATTGTTAATTTATATTTTTTTAATTATTTGTGGTAAATTGTGTTGTTGTTTGCTTTGTCCTGAGTATTAATTGTGTCTTCGCCCTTGCATGCTACTACTTTCATTTGGAAAAAAACATTCAATGACTACTTTCTCAATTCTTTAAACATTTAAACACTAGGAAAATTTTGATTCTATCATTTGATTCTAACAAGAAAACACCTAAATTCACTCAATTATTTGAGATAAATTTGTACGAAATTGAATACTCTATGATGTTGTTTTGTGTTAAAATTGATTAAGATACCTTATTTGCATGAATTCTTTTTTCCATAAATAATCTTTTGTTTTATCTTGTGTAGGAAAACGATTGAAAATTTAAAATTAAAATAAAAAGGAAAAATGTCAATAAATACTCCACTAGTTATTTAGATTATGAGTAAAGTCTTTGAATCAAGATCAATTAAGTAACCGAAGTCAGGAGCTTCGGTTGTCATTTGTCAAAAGATCGAGCGAAATTCTAAGTTATTCGCTTACTCCACTGATCTCAATAATTATGAGTAGAGCTAGTAGCCATTTAGTGATGTGATGGATTGAGTAATCGGGGTGAGATGCTTAGGTTGTCATCCTTATTCGTATAAAAAGATTTAGTGGCACTCTAGATAAGCTTTTTAATTTTTAAAAAAAAACTAAAAAAAACGAACACTAGACTATCAAAAAGCTAAATCGGGTCTAAACGACTTGCACAATTGAGGTCGTTGGTTCGAGTTAAGACTTTCTAAATCGCAAGGCTACCAAAGAGCAAAATTATTGATGTGTGTTTCGTGGTTGTTCGTTTGGTAAGAGTTTGTTGTTGGATGCTCTCGCAATTAATCTACATATGGAAGGGTTGATGGTTTGAGGCATCCTTGATCGCTATAACTAACTTATTGATTGAAAGAGAAGATTTGTTATCAAAGATCGGTTCAGAACCAGAGCAAAATCAAACCTCGATTTATTTAATTTTATTTTGTTTCTGTCTATTTTCACTGTTATTTTGATTTCAACTACTTCTATTATTTTTACTTTTATTAGATTTAAATTCCTCTTTTTATTTTTGCATAGACCGTCAGACGTTTTGGGCACAACAGCTGTCTAGACGCGCAACTTGATTAAATTGAAACGATAATTTTAAATATCTCAATATTTGTGGAATCGATCCTACTTCTTATACTACTATTTATTTACTGTTTAAGTGCAATAATGTTATTTTTTGTGAATTCGACACCTATCATTCAGTACTTGAAAACGAAGCCGACAACTAATCTCCTCACGATGGGTCTTTTAAGGGCCAAAAATATTTTTGATTTCCTAGCATTCACACAGTGCCCAAAAAAACGACAGAACTCCTGAAGAATGTCCTCGACGACCAACGCATTGTCAAAGGCTAGCCTCACAAATCAACAATAAATCATTTGCAAAGGAAAAAAAGGAAAATACAGAACTCATTTCTTACAAAGCGAAAAGGATGCCAACGCCCACTTTGAACTGCCTCATCAATCTTACGTCCCAAGCGCTCTATACCCATGACAAATAAATATGGTGACAAAGGGCCTTTAAGTTATTTCTTTTTCTTATTTTAGTATTTTTTTTATTTCAATATCTAAAATATCATTTTCGTCTTATTTTATTCAAAAATTATTGGAATCTAATAAAACATCACCACGTGTCATATTTTTATTGAATTTTTTTATTTTCACGTAAATTGACATGAAAAGGATAGTTGAAATGTTAAAGTGGAAAAAAAAATTTATTTGTACTTATATTTAAACCCTTTTATTGAATTGATGGTACGAGTTAATCAATGATGAATTATTAAAATATTTTTTTTATATAAAAAATAAGTTATGTTATTAAAGGGTGTTTTTTTAATCTTTTTTATATTTTTATATAAGATAAAAAACTTAAAAATAGTAATATTTAAATTGGTGACACAATAAATTTATATATATATATATATATATATATATATATATATTAGAGGTGATCATGGGCAGGGCTGGGTTCAGATTGGGCCCAAGGCAAAAATTAAGGCCCGTTTGTTAGCCTTGGGCTTAGCCCAAAAATTGTTCAAGTCCGACCCAAATAAAAATATTAAAATTCGAGCCCGACTTGGTCCGCCCATATTAAATTTTTTATATTATATTATTTTTTTACATAACTTTATATAATACATCAAAAATACTAAAATTATTAAAATAAATATTTCCATATAAATTGAAAATAAATTTTAAAAAATATATATACTTAAATAATACTAAAATAGATGCAACTTAACAAGAAAATGTCTCTAAAATAATAATAAAATTAACAATAAAACAAGTGTTATACAATATCCAAACAGTAACAACAAACTAGTAGCAATATAATAGTGAAATGGTAGCAATAGGGAGAAAATAACAAGAAAATATTAATTAAATAACAAAAAAATAGCAGATTTTTTTTTGGCATTTAGTGAATTCAGGCCAGGCTCGGGCAAAAAATGTCTTACCTAAGGCCCAACCCATTTTTAAAACGAGCCTTATATTTGCCAAGCCTATTTTTCGGGCCTATATTTTTGCCCAAACTCTCACATTTTTTTAAGTGGACATTCCATGAACAGGTCTAATATATATATATTATAGCAATTTAAAGTTACAATTAAGGAAAGCGTTCCAATGTGGCACAGTTAAACAAAGGTCATTTGGCACGAAAATCATTTGTCACTTGACTTTATCGACTAAAGTTTAAAATAAATATTATTTCAATCTAATCTCCTTATAAAAATATATCAACGTTAAATACACATTCATATAAGAAGGATCATACATGTCAATAATCTCCACTATAATTGATTTAATCATAGATTATGAAAAAAATATAAATATATTTTTTTCTTTTTAATCTTTAAATTATATTCTAACTTTTTTATGGGTAACCCTAGAATTATTATCAAATCATTCAAGTTTATTTTAAATATTACTTTCTTTTTATCTTAATTTATATTAATTTCAATTTGAATTTGAATTATCTTTATAAAAATTAAATATTTATATTATTTTTAATTTTTAACAATATCTAGAAGATTTATATAAATTTTAATAATTTAAGATAATATATTTTAATTATTGAAATATTTAGTAAAAATCATTTAATTTCTATATACATAAATTTAATATATCATAATGGAAAATGGAGTATAGTTAAGCTTAAAAGATATATATTCAAATAAAAAGGTCCGTTTAACTTGCTTCCTTTCCAAAAGTACCCCATCCTGCCGCTCCGCCACCATCACTACTCTAAACTCTTATCACCCACCGCTACCAACACCAATCCTGCAATGGCGGCCGCCGCAGCAGCAACTATTTCCTCCGACTCTCTAGCCACAGTTTCGGACGGCCCCGTCCTTAGCTTCATCAACAAACGCCTCCGTGCCCTACGCAAGAAATACAACCGCATTCTCCAAATGGAAGAATCCGTCTCCCAAGGCAAAACTTTGAACAAAGAACAAGAAGATGTCCTCCGTTCCAAACCCACCGTATCTGCCCTTATCGATGAACTCGAGAAGCTTCGCCAGCCTCTTTCTTCCGCTGTCTCCGAAGAAATCTCACTCGCCTTACAGCGTCAAACCGTTTCATCATCAGAAACAACCTCTCAAGCCCAACCTGACAAGACTGAACCCCAAGAACAACTACCCAATGTCCCCGATCATGCCATTGAGGATCTCCTCAATCTTCTCTATTTCGGGTCGTTGTTCGATGTCAAGTCTCAGAGTGATTTTACCTCCACCATGTTGACGAGGACCCACGAGAGAGGCTGCTGCTTGACTTACGATTACGTTACCGACGACGCTACCGATCTGCTTAACGAGAAAGATTTGGATTTGATTTCGACGCTGAGTGGACTATTGACTTCGCGGCCTGCCGATTCCAGTTTGTCTCATAAGAACGCTTTGCACCGTTGTATCCAGCATGCTATGCTTTGGCTTTCTAACTCTGACCAGCCGGTTGACCCCAATGCCGACGTTTCATGTATTCATCCGCTCTAATCATTTTCGTAGCTCTTATAATTATGTACTTATTGTTCAATTTCTAGCTTTTCTGATTTGAGAGTTCTTTGCTGCAGATGCTGGGTTGAGAGAGAGGCTTAACAAGATTATGGCTTTGGATTATTTTACAACCACGCCGGAGATAAAGGATCCTGCTGAAGTGGCTGCTGCTGCTGCCGCTGGGACTTATACTTCTTTCCAGGTTCCGGTGCACGCTGTGCCCATTTCCGTGCCTGTTCAGGTGGAAGATTCGGTTGGGCAGTACCAGCAGAAGGTATTAACTTTGTTTTAGTTCAAAATAAAAGGAGTGGGGTGTTTGGTTAGTGTAATTGGCTTTTGCATTTTGTTTCTGATATATGTTTTAGTATAAAAAACTTTGGTTTCCCTTTTGTTCTGTACAGTTATCATTGCCGAAATGATTGTTAATTTGTTTTTTTTTTATGCAAATTCATTGAGGTCTTGGTTTTCAGCTATATAACCTAGAGAGGGGGGAAGAAAATCAGAGAATTCTTAGAGTTTCTTTATATATAAGTTAATTGTGAACGAAAGTTGGAGAAACAAAGTTTATTATGCCAGCAACTCACTAAAGTATTTGTTAATTTTTGTATAGTGTGAAGTTAAGAGTTACTGCAGCGGGATTAGAGAGTTTAATTTCCTTCATAGCATTTTGGATTTTCTAATTGTCTATCCAACATCAATTTTATTTGTTTCTGTATCTGTAGCCTGCAAATAGAATTAGACCCTCTATCTATATTCCTTTATGCACAAAATGTTGTTTAAATATGAGTTCATTAAATTTGAATTTAGCCATTATGTCCAGAAAGAAATATTGTACTTATGTGCATAGCAAATACATGTTGAAACAGTGAGGAGCTGTGTTTCTTGCTTCAGAAAGAATTTTTCCCTCTGTGTGCAACAGCACATCAAATTTTTGAAACAGTGAATAATCGTGCTTGTTGTAGGTCCTTATGTGTTGGTTAATATCATTGTTATTTTGGTATTATATGAAATTATAAATCGTTTATGCTTTGCAATTGGAGGAAAATATTAATAATTCACATTGGTTGCTAGATATTTTAGACATCAACATTGTGAACTCTGTATAGTCTTCTTTTTCTTATGAATAAGACACACACAAATGTTTCTAGCGTATTAGCAAATCTACCTTGTATAGTGTCCTCCTTTTTTTTCTTGGAAGGAATGAGGTTGGTAAAGAAAGTTTCTTTTATTGTTGAATGAAACCAAGTCTAAGACAGCTAAACAGGAACTATTTGTAGATGGAGGTACAGGAGAAAGTATTGGGGTTGGGGAGGCAAGATTTGTAAAATGTTGGTACAGAATGTATAAATTACCTAAGATTGAGCTAGTTAACAACTTTGCAGGCAGAATGGCTAAAAGATCTCATGAAATAGTTTTTTATTAGTGCACAGAAGTACTATACATATTCATTGAGTTACAATGTTCTACTTCCTTATTTCAAATTTGATTCAGAACCAGTCCTAAAAAGTTCAGTTAAAAGCTTACGCTCCAAGGCTAGGATGATAAGAAGGGTTTTCTACTCGGGGATTATTCAATCCTGATTTGATCTCTGAACTTTGGCTACATGTGCCTTTGAGGATCAGTTTTATCTTGTTAGTTTCCCATTGGCTGTTTCTATGTCCCATTTTCATTGACAGGGGTTGCCCTAACTCCCCTTTGTACCTTGTTGTTTTACACCATGTATGTGTTGCAATTGAAAATTGTTTCTCAATCTCTAGCAAAAAGCCGTTGGGACCAACTGGCCTATTTTTCTCCGATACTGTTAACTATGGTATATTTGAGGATTTGTAGTAGTTATGAAATATCATTGATGCTGGGTTCACCTAAGTTATTGGTGGCTGTGCTATGTCCAAGTCATCCAAAGGTTGGCTCTTTTATAAATTTCAAGTTGAATATGTTTCAAACTCCAAGTTTTGGCAATAGGATTTCTTGCTCATTCATATTGTCTCATTGTACGTACTACTATATTCCTCTTTGTGTGTGGAGCTTGAGTGCTTGACCATAAAGCATAATGAACTATATCTATTTGTTTCATGTATAACTCCAGCAGTGGGAATCTTATTATCTTGTAGTTTATTCATTCCATTCAGTTGATTGTTGGAATGGATGGCATATTTGATTGAATTCATTCTTTTCATTTTCCCTTTAAATACTTTACATTTCTTTTACTTATGACTTTGGCTTAGTGATCATCCTGTCCCTTAGAATTGTTTTCCAAGAGATATGCTGTGCTTTGGTAGTTCGAGGTAAAATCGGTGCTAAGAAGGCATGTTTCGGATAAGACAAATATGGAAAAGGACAAGTTTGTTTTAGATTTTTTTTTCCAAAAAGAAGTTTACAAATTTGCCTTCTATAGTTGTGAAATCTGCAGTTGACTCCGTAAGAATAGATGGCCAAATCTTTTGGTGAGGCGGCGTATTTAGCTGAAGCAATTGATCCTATGATTTCTTTTCAATGCTACAAGGTAATGAATAATGGGTTGGATTGTGTAGGATGAGTTCATGCCTTGGCTTAAAGGTATACTAACCCAACTGAATCTACAACACCAAAGGTGCAGAAACTAGAAATGTAGTGTAGTTGAGAATTTTGAAGTGACGTTCGATGATTGGTACCTTGGTATTTCATGATTATTTGATTCAGGTCAATTTGTCTTGAGAATAAAAGAACTCAAGTTAGTAGTTCTTCCTGCCTTGGTTTTAGTAGGCTATGTTGGACCGTGGTTTTATGCTTACAGATTATCATATGGCTGTGAAGTGGGAATGACTTCATAGGTAGTAATTGCATGACATGAAATGTGATGACTTTTAGTTCTCCTTTTTCGAACTTGATGTTTTCTTGTTTAGGATTGCTTCACTTTTTTTTAGGTAAGTGGGAATGTTATTGCTACAGTACACGTTATTTGTCTTGACATTAACATAAATGTTTAAATTTCATTAGGAACTTTTCACCTATTAGTTTTATCATCCAATTGGTATTTTTCTTTCAAGTTATTCTCTTATTTTATGCAGGCAGAAGACGCATCAAATTATCAAGAAACTGAAACTGGTGACAATCAATTTAGTACTACGGAGGAACTCCAGAAGGTGCGTTCAGTTAGTTTTAACACTATATTTGTTCCTTTAGGGTTCTATTTATTTGATTTGTTTTAAAATATTGTTACAGGATCCTGCTCTCCAGGATAATTTGGAGAAAGAAAATCAGGAAGAGGATATTACAGTTCAAGAAGAACATGGCAAGCTACAGGTTGATAATGGAGAATCCAAGGAACAACAGTATGTGCCTCGAAGACCATATCAGAACCAAAGAGGTGGCCGTAGGGGTTATTTTGTTGGTCGTGGAGGTCGAAGCAGTGGAAGGGGAGGTGTAACCTACCAGAATGGGCACAACCAATATTATGATCAGCCTGCCAATCATTATTCTAGGAACCATTATAACAATAGAGGCAGAAGTGGTAGAGGAGGTGGTGGCCATGCTTACAACAATCATGGCGGGAACCCCTCTGCTGATGTTGGTGTGGCCTCATGACCGCATTACACCGTGTCCTCCAGGTCCATTTTTCCAGATCGGTGATAGAAATGTACTTTTTTTGTTCTTTTTGCATGAAACATAGTCTGAATGTGGGTTGATGTTGATATCTAATTATCCGAAACACCCCATATAACTTTTTTGTAGTTTAGTTCAATAATATTATGTGAAGAGTCTCCAGAGGGATGATGAAATGCCCGTTCTTATAGATTAGTCAATAGGTGGTCTTTTAGCTGTTTAGATGTCAAATGCTTGTGTTTCAGGTTTGTTCTTTTGGCCAGTCACAAACTCTCACTCAATTCTTCACATCTTTTTATTGCCACCCCAAAATTACCCCAATGAATTTGTTATGAAAAATGAGCCAGTGATTCCCATTTCAACTCAGATCATTCCCAACCACAACCTTTCCATTCCCCTTAAAAAGTCTGCCATCCTAAGAATATTTAGGATATAAATTCCCATTCAACTCAACCACAATCTTCTGGATCTTTGCATCCTACTGCAAAGACAACTTAATTCTAGACAGCAAATCAGCGACACTAATGATATCTGCATCAATTGTGGTTCACTGAATTTAAGGTTTTTAGGCAACATATATGCCACAGTAATAGTAGTACCTTTTCTATAGATCATTTCATAATCATACCCCAACATTCTAGTGACCCATAACTGTTGAAAAGGTGTAGTGGTCTGGTTGCTAACTAAAAGCTTCAAACTTTGTATGGTCTATCTTGATTTTAAGTGTCTCCTCGCCAAATATCTATCAATTCCATTCCTTAATTACTAATGACACAACTAACATCTTGTCATAAATGGACAAGGCCTGATACCTAGGTGCTAAAGCTTTGTTGAAATAAATTAAAGGTCTATCTTTTTATTTCCACTCCATAAGACATTTGTTTCAGCCACAAACTCAATGTCAAAATCAGGAAGAGCCAAGATTGGAGCTGAAGACAGGACCACTTTTAATTCTTCAAGGCCTGAGCTGGCTTATCACTCCATTGCCGTTCTGGTTTTTTTAACAGCTTAGTTAAGGGCTTAGCAATGCTCTCATAACACTTAACAAACCTTCTTCAATAACCCGGCAGTCGAAGAAATCCTCAAAGTTCTTTAACAAACTTAGGAATAGGCCAATAGGAACTTTCCACTTTACTCCTGTCCATTGGAACCCCTCCTTAAGAAATGGTATGTCCTAAATACTCGGTCTCCTTTGCCCCAAATTGACATCTACTTTTCTTAGCAAACAACTGATGATCTCGAATTATCTAAAATGCTTCAAGTATGTGTCTTAATCTTAAGAAAACACCAAAATATCATTAATGAGACCAAAATATCTTAAGAAAACACCAAAATATCATCAATCCTTAAAGTAGAAAGAGCATTAATGAGACTAAAAGGCATCATGAAAAACTCATAATGCCCCTCATGTGTCTTAAACGTTGTCTTAAGAATATTAGGCTCTCAGGTCTTGATTTGATGATAACCATCCCTCAAGTCTAACTTAGAAAAGAAAAAAAAAACATCTTTTAGCTCTTCAAATAATCGGGATGAGAACTTCGTCCTTAAAAGTTAGTTGAATTAGTTGCCTATAATCTACACATAATCTCTAAGACCCACTTTCTTATTCACTATCACAATTGGTGAGGAAAAGGAGCTACTACTACTTTTAAATTCTAATGATATTGGCAACAACATCTATTGCACCATCTTTTCCAACTTAGGGCCCAGGGCTCGTTCAGCTGTGCTTTTAAGAAGGATTTTTCTCCCAAAAAGTACTTTTTACTCCAAAGCATTGCTAAACAAAGGGCAATTTACCAGAAAAAGCCCAAAATTTTTGAAAATTATCGAAAAGGGTCGGGTTAAAAAAAATTTACGGAAAAGGGCCATTTCCCCCAAAAACGCGTCCACGTTAGCGCGTTTTTGGGGGATACGAACCAAAGGCACGCCCTGTAGGACGCGTTTTTGTCCACGTCAGCAAAAACGCGCCTACGTGGACGCGTTTTTGTTGACGTGGACAAAAACGCATCCTACAGGGCGCGCCTTTTGTCCCAACGGTGAAATTTTTTGACTGTTGGCTCCCCAACGGTCAGAAAAAAAAAACTATAAAAACCCCCCACCCTTTATTTTCTTCACATTTCAATCCTTTCTCAATATTCTCTCAAATTTCTCTCAAATTTCTCTCAAGGTCCTTGAAATTTACGCTCAAATTTCAAAATAGTCCTTTACTATTTACGAAAAAGCCCTTTATAATTTTTTTAATATTTTTATCGAAAAATTTTAAAGTGGATTACAATGGCCGGGGAATTACTTCGCCTGAACGACAAACACATCTCCGTCGAGCAAATGAAAATGGTAAGTTTTAATTTTAATTTTGCAATATTATTTAATTTTTTATCCAATTATGTAATTTTAATTAATTTTTAATTTTATTATTTTTTAAACAGTCTGTAGATCGAGTGTTGGAATGTTATATTCGCAACATGCATGGTCCTCCATCGCCGTTGATCGAGAATTACCTGCGGGAAGGGGTTTTTGGCACGTGGCCACGATAGGCCGGAGGTTCAAGTTGGAGCCGGCTTTGATCAGCGCGTTGATTGAGAGGTGGAGACCCGAGACCCACACTTTCCATCTGCCATGCGGAGAGTGTACAATCACTCTAGAAGATGTGCAATTGCAGTTGGGATTACCGGTGGACGGGTCGGTAGTCACCGGGTCCGTAACATCTACCGATTGGATGGCCGTATGCTACGAGCTTCTGGGTGCCATTCCGGATAGAATTCGAGGAGCTGGGATCGATATGGCGTGGTTACGAGACACATTCCCGAGCCGAACGAGGGTTCGACCGAAATAGAAAGAATACGGTATGCTCGAGCATACATTCTTCAAATAATTGGAGGCTATCTGATGCCGGACCTCTCTAGAAACCTCGTCCACCTGAGATGGCTCCTGAAACTTGTTGATTTTAGAGCAGCCGGTGAATTGAGTTGGGGGACTGCCGTGCTGTCGAGGTTGTACCGGGAGATGTGCGGGGCGACGCTGCCGAGTAAAGCAAAAATCGGAGGTTGCCTATCACTACTGCAGTCATGGTCATGGTTTCGATTTCCATTTTTACGCCCTCGAGTCGACCACCCATATTCATTCCCACTGATTACGAGGTAAATTTAATATTATATTTTACAATTATTTCGTAGATTTATAGTATAATTGCATGCTAAAAGTTTATTTAATTAGGTGGAACCATCCGGCGAGTCATGTTGGAATACCTAACTCGCTTGAGGATATACGGCTCCTGTTGGACCAAAGGTCGGAATCACAAGTAAGTTTCGAATTTTGTTATTATAATTTAGTATTTCGTATGTAGTGTCTAATATTAGGTATATAACTAAAATTTTCGTAATGTTAATATAGTTTGAATGGACACCGTACGACGAGCCAGAAATTCGTGCAGTAATTCCGGAGGAGTTCCTCCAAAATCCAAACGGTTGGCACGTAAAGGTCCCATTGATAACCTACGCGACCGTGGAGATGCACCAGGCAGATCGGGTTCTACGGTAATTTGGATTTCGGCAACCGATTCCCGTGCCACCGGAGGTGCTCGATGATGAGCACAAAGTAGACTTACGGCAAACACACACGAATTGGCCAAAATTTTGGTCAGAAGATATCGAGACGTGGGAGAACCGATATGACTATATACCTGACTGGGAACCGATAGTCGTTCCGGAGTTAGCGTGCGTGCCGGAGTACATGCCATGGTTTAGGATCCATGGCAAGCCGTATCTGTTGTCGGAAGAAGAGAGGCGACGGCAACTTCGAGAGCGAAGAGAACGTCGGGCCCCTTTACATCCAAGGAGAAGGGGTGATGAGGCGGGGCAATCATCAGCGCCGACACAGTCACCGGGCCCAGCAACAGTGCCTACACAATCACCGGGCCCAGCAACAGCGCCTACACAGTCACCGGGCCCATCAGTTCAGCCAACAACACCGATATCACAGCATCTACCGTTCATGCCAGGTGCGTACCCTTCCCCTTATATGTATCCTCCTAACCCATATATGTTTCAGTTTCCTAGTCCTAGCCCAGGTTGGAGTGCATGGCCAGGTTCGAGTCCGTTACCGACTACTTCCGCTGGCCAGCCGATGGTGAGGCCGACGTCGCATGTGGGTTCAGAGGAGGCGCCGTCGGGAAGCACTTCTTTCTGCCAGGCTCCTTCTCCGTTCGGGATGCAGTCACCCCCGCCGTGGTTTATGCAAACACCTCCGGCGTCAATATTTTATCAGAGTGGGTCACCATCGCAACATCCAGAACCAGACCCACTGCCGGAGGAACCCGATTCCCCGCCCGAGGTTCCACAACCCCCGCCAGAAGCCAGAAGAAGGAGGAATCCAGCGCGTAACCGTCGACCGCCCTCGTGTGGCACTAGTTCCCACCGGCATCAGCACTAAACCCTAAACCCCCTAATTTGATTTGTAATTAAGGTTTATTTTTTTGTAATTAAGTTTTAATATATTTAATAAAAATTGAGTTTAACTATTTTCCTTATAATTTAATTTTTTTAATTTATTTTAATTTTAATACCTTTGACAAAATAGAATTGATTTAATTTTTTTTTTGTAATTAAGTTTTAATATATTTAATAAAATTTGAGTTTAACTATTTTCCTTATAATTTAATTTTTTAAATTTATTTTAATTTTAATACCTTTGACAAAATAGAATTGGTTTAATTTTTTTTTTGTAATTAAGTTTTAATATATTTAATAAAATTTGAGTTTAACTATTTTCCTTATAATTTAATTTTTTAATTTATTTTAATTTTAATACCTTTGACAAAATAGAATTGGTTTAATTTTTTTTGTAATTAAGTTTTAATATATTTAATAAAATTTGAGTTTAACTATTTTCCTTATAATTTAATTTTTCTAATTTATTTTAATTTTAATAAAATAAAAGTTATTGTACAAAAGTTCACCGTTTTCCTCCGAAAAAATAGATATTACATAGCCGCCATGAGACAAAAGACCTAAGAACACGGTCAACTATTCCGATTTGGACACGAGCGAGATGTATGGCCCGGGGTCCTACACCATCCGCACAGCCGACTTTGGTTGCTTGTTTCTCAGATATCCATATTGTTGCGTATTCTAGGCGAGCAAGGTCGATCTTTTGGTTTGCGCCTCAATTGTCTATCCGGCAAAAGCTTATACGGTGCAAGCGATACCAATGGCCACTTACGTTCATCTGGGACTGGTGGGAATACGTGTCTCCACACGTTGTACATGTTTTCTAATTTATACACTTCGTCGACATATCTCATTGGATTAAAACGGAGATTCTGACAAGCCGCAAGTACATGGGCGCATGGGTAACGAAGTGCATCAAATTTCCCACAGTCGCAGGTCCTATTTGTTAAGTGTACACGATAATGGCCGCCAACAATACCTTGGTTCGGTCTGTCAAACTCCGTGACACGAAACCATAGGTTGTCGCGATCGTGACACACTGTGTGCATGGTGTTCGCCCGTGCCTTCCCACGGTTGATTTCTTGCAAGACCTTCGGGCTCCATACATGGCCTCCTTCCATCTACCCTCTATAACTCGCTGCTCCCTTCGGAAATAGTGCCGCTAACCGAAAATATGTCTCTCACATAACTGATGTAATCCGCAGATGATGGGTTCCTTTCAGAACAGAATTTATGCATTCAGCAAGGTTTGTGGTCATATGCCCATATCGTAAGCCGCCATCATATGCTTGTGTCCACTGTTCGAAAGGAATATTGCACAGGTAGCTTGCGCCTTCGGCGTTATCTGAGCGCAAACTGGCTAGCATCTCGTGAAAACGATCTTTATTGATCTCATACCCTGCCAATATACGTTGATAGCCAATATTACATACCACTCTTCAATTGCGAATAAATTGAATTTTTCAAAAGAAATTGTATTAATAGATATTTCATACCCATATCGATCACTTGCCGTTTCTGTCTTTTAAATCGATGTTGCCCATAGTAGTTGGATACGACATGCCTCAGGCAATATCGATGGTGTGTGCGATGCCACATGCTTCCCTGGCGTTCTATTACCGCAAGTATTCCAGGGCCCCGATCCGATATAACGCATATGTCAGGTTGGGGGCAAACATGCCTCCTTAACCTAGATAGGAAGAAGTCCCAATCATCAGCTGACTCTCCCGGTGTTATTGCGAACGCAATCGGAAGGATTCTCCCACAGCTGTCTTGTGCCACAGCTAGCAATAGCCGATGCATATATCTACCATACATAAAGGTACCATCAATTTGTACCAATGGCTTGCAGTATTTAAAGGCATCTCGGCATTGCTTAAATGTCCAGAACAGACGCTTGAACACTGCGCATCCACGGAGCAGACGATCGTTGTAGTACGCAGGTTCCGTTTCAAGGTCTGTCATGCTGCCTGGGACATATCTCTCCAGCACCTGACACCACTGCCACACTTCATTATATGAAGTGTCCCACCCACCGTGTAACCTTTCTAACGCCTTCTGCTTGGCTATCCAAGCCTTTCTGTAAGAGGGCGTATACCCCAATTGGCTACGAATACTGCCAATTAAGGCCGGCACCGTAGTCTTTGGATCGGCCTTCAACGTCGGGATTATTATGTCAGCCAACATGTCTGAATCCATCTTCGGATGATCTTGTGTTACACCTGTCAACGAAGTACGTTAAACAATGCAACATTACATATTATTACTGTTATTTGAAATCACTGAACACATAGTGGTACTGTACCGGCAAGACATGTATGTCGACCTTTGTACTTTTTTATCTCCCACAACTCTGTCCTTTTCTTCAACGACGCCATGATTTTCCATGAACATGTGCCATCTTGCACTGCACACTTCGCCTCGAACTTATCGAGCTTCGATTTAACCACCTTGTAGTTAACCCCGTTCTTAATGCTGTACTGTTTCAATGCAGCAAGAAAAGTATTCTTGTTGGAAAACTGGTTACCAACTTCTAAATGGTCGGAATCCAACGAAGAATCTGTACGGTCACGCGTCCGGTGTGTTAGTTCAGGAAACTCCAATGCATCATCTTGAGATAGATCGACATTATGCATGTGGGCTGGAGGCGAGTACGCCCTGAATAGCAGATCTTCTTCTTCTTCGTCTGAACCACCCTCAACGTCTTCAGGTACAATTGGAACGGGCTCCGATTCAGAAAATAATCCAACTTCTGCACCGTCGGGCCCTGGCTCCCGAGTTGGATCCACATCGGATTCATCGTCCCACCCTCCATAACCTGCAACAAACGAGGGCCCCTTACCTGTGGATGTCGTCGGGAGTACATCATCCCTCCTTAAACATCTTTCGTACAGATTCCAATCGTATGTGGATTGCCAACCACTAGAAGTTGACGACGTCCCCCAATACGTATTTCTATCATCGGACGTCGACTAACGGATATGCATGTCCCATCCACCAACCGAGTGTCGTGCAGGGGTTATGTTTTCCATACTACGATCGCACACGGGCACTTCTGTGTTTTGCCTCCCACTTACAGAGTGTCGGCTTGGGGTCGTGTATTCCCCTCGAATGGCAGTAGATGTCGAGGTCGCAGAAAGATCACTTAGAGATGAAAATTCTACATATACCTCCATATAGGGTGATCCACTGGCAAGATGAGTCTCCACCACTGCCTCAAAGCCCCGAGCACATTTGATGTCGAACGACTCATATCTCACCGGATCAACCGAAGCGAAAAATCTATACTTAATACACTAAACTTTCATTGGCGTTGTTCCAAATATTTTACGCCTAATTCTTTTGCGAAGTTCTACCAAATCGATGTTCCGATTAAAACTCAGTCGCGCTGTGTTCTCCGATAAGAAAACAACGCCATTTTCGGTGTCACGAACTTCACCGTCGTAGTAAATAATAGCATTAATACGTTCACTCATTTTCAATTTTTTTCCCTTTGCCTCAATTTCCCTTATGCAACCTGAGAATGAAATTTGACTGATTTATAGCCTAATTTTGCCGGATGCTACTGTAGCAAAAGCGCGTCCACGTGGGAGCACTTTTCAGTACGCATGCTGACAGTTCACCCTGCTGGAAGCGTTTTTGGCCACTGTTTGTTCAGAAACGTCTCCTCAAAATTATTTTGCCGGAGACTACTGTAGCAAAAGCGCGTCCACGTCAGAGCGTTTTTCAGTCCGCATGCTGTTTTTGGCCACTGTTTGTTCAGAAATGTCTCCTCAAAATTATTTTGCCGGAGACTACTGTAGCAAAAGTGCGTCCACGTCGGAGCGTTTTTCAGTACGCATGCTGTTTTTGGCCACTGTTTGTTCAGAAACGTCTCCTCAAAATTATTTTTCCGGAGACTATTGGGCCAAAAACTTCAGGGGGTGTACCCTAAAAACGCGTCCACATCAGCGCGTTTTTGGGGGATACGGACCAAAGGCGCGCCCTGTAGGACGCGTTTTCTTCCACGTCAGCAAAAACGAGTCCACGTAGGCACAAAAACGCATTTTTTGCTGACGTGGAAGAAAACGCTTCCTACAGGGCGCGCCTTTGGTTCGTATCCCCCAAAAACGCGCTGACGTGGACGCATTTTTGGGGGAAATGGCCCTTTTCCGTAAATTTTTTTCAACCTGGCCCTTTTCGGTAATTTTCGAAAATTTTGGGCTTTTTCTGGTAAATTGCCCTTAAACAAACACCGATTGAGTGAAAATTTTAACTTTAAAAAATTATTTTTCTTCAGATGAAAAAGCTAAATTTTTTAGCTTTTGGCTGCTTATTTACATTTTTATCCTCCATTAGTCTTCTCTCAAAACACACGGTAGAATCCCAATTTTTTCTTCCTTTTTTCTTTCAAAGTTTTTTTTCTTTCTTCCATTTTCTTTAAGATTATTGCTGCTCTCTCTCTCTCTCTCTCTCTCTTTTTCTTTCTACTCGCCTAATCTCATTTTCTCATTTTAACTCTCAATTTATTTTTTCGTATTTTTCCCATTTCAAGTTGTCCCTCTTTAATCCTTCCACCAATGAGCTTCTTTTCTTCTGCGATTGTTTTAGTTGTTCTCCTCTTCTCTTTAATTGTTCATTATGCTTAGTTTAGTTGTTTTCTGCAACGGTTTGGCTTGTGAAAGAATCAGGTTTTTTAGCTCTTGATATTGGATTGGAATATTTCAATCTCTTATTATGAAACAAGAAAAAAAAAATCTTATAACAATTGATTGTTTGATTTTTTTAACGAGATGGGGATCATTTCTTTTTTTTGGGGGGGCTTTTCTTGTGACAAACTTTTACGTTCAAAGGATAATGATGATGTTGAAGGGTTTTTATTTTCATTCTTTATCTTTATTGTTTTTCATTTCCATTCCCTGTTCTCTAAGTTTATATGAAGATTGAGTTTCATAAGTTTGCTATTTTTAATTGATGTTGGTTTCACTACTTTATATTTAGATTGTTAAGTAGTTTCATTAAGTAAGTTTGTATCTTGTTAACTCTTGACATTTACTCAGTGAAGCACTTTAAGCATAGAAGTATATCTACATGATGACCTATTGGTGGATGAATGCACATTTCTAGGCTGTGGTGTATAAACTTGTAAATCATTAGGCTCCCTTTAAGAGATTATTTACTTTGTGCCAGTCTCATGTGACGAATATCCTCTGTTTTATCCCCTTATTGTTGTCAATTGTTGAGAAAATATCTTCTGTTTTGTCCCCTTATTGTTGTCAATTGTTGAGAAAATGATTTGCAATTTTTATACCATAAAAATCAGCTAGTGAAGTTTTGTTGCCCAAATCAATTGTCAAGTTTGAGAGGTACCTGATGGGGAGGTACAATGACAATCTATTAAACACCTTTTTCCCCTTTTCAAATGAATGCTTGAGATATCTTAATTCATTTTATGATTTCAACTTCAGTTAGTTTCGGTCGGTGCCAAAGTAGGAAAAGTGGAGCCTGGAAATAAGGTAAACAAATTTAGGAATTTTCTGAGCAATCTCATGCTAAGTGATGCCTGTCAAAATGCTACCATTTTCGTATGTAGTTATTCTTCTAATACAATCTAAAAGAATTCCTATACTCTTGTAGGTTCTTTTCTCGGATATAAATACTTATGAGGTTAGTTAACATTCTTTTTTGGCGAAAATATCATTTTGTGTTACATTGGGTTGTCTTATATGTTGATACTCAGCCTAGTTAGAAAAGAAATTCTAGTAACTTGCAAGTTTAGCAGTAAGACTATCACTAACTATTTAAATGATGGTATCTGCTTTAGCGATGAATGTTTTTTTAGGTATAATCTCTAGTTCATTTATTTGGCTGTAGGTTTCTTTGACGAACATAATAGTAATGTTATTTTTCAAAAAGTTGGGTGTACTACACATGAGGTTTCTAAAATGCTATTGTGTTGCTTGCAGGTGGATTTAGGAACAAATACTAGGCATGTGTTTTGTAAAGAGAGTGACTTGTTAGCTGAAGTTAATTGAAGTTTTTTCTAGTCTTTTGTTTTAAGATGAAGAATCAATTGTATTTCAAAATTGAGCAGTTGTTATTTGCAATTATAATGCTGTTCAGTTGTTGCTACATTTATGTTAGTAACTTATTAGAGATTATAATAATTGTTTAAATGTTAAGAAAGCTTGGTGCCTTCATAAAATCTTTGGGGAATAATATGAACTCATTAAAAATTTGACTCCATGTAAGTTGTGAAATCCGCTAACTATTTTGATTTCACTGATTTTTCAACAAATTCGGGAATATATTTTCCTGTTCTAACAAATAGCTGGAAACGCTATGCATCTCTATGCTTTTCAAGTGATAAGTCATGTAAATTCTTAAAACGTTGGCATTTCATTTCTGTAAGACAAATTTTATGGCAGAAAGGCCAAGTTATAGTTTTGAAAAGCAAATGATGATCGTTGTTGTTACAATGGCGATAAACAAATTTATTTGAAAATATGTTGGTCGAAATGATGTAGATTTTATGGAATATGAAAATATTAACAGGGCATATGAGAATATCATTGATTTAGAAAATGTGCATGATGGAGAAAGTGATGATGATGATGATGATGATGATGGTGAATCAAACAATTCAATTGTTTTGAAATGGAATTAACAAGAGATGCTATAGCTTCTAGTTTAATGAATTCACTTTGAATTGTAAATGCTAATATAAAACTTATAGTATTTATATTTGGTAAATAAATATTATCCCTTTTTGAAACTTTAATCTAAATACATGTACTATTTTAATTTGTTAGGTTTATGTTTTTTTATGTCATGTTAATATCTAATATGGATTATATATTCAAATTATATTTTAAAATAAAATAATACAAATGTGTTAAAATTATTAATTAAAAGTTAAAAAATCATTTTTTAAAATAATACAACTGTGTTAATATCTAATTAAAATATTTAATTATTATATTTAAATATTTAAAATAAGTTTGAATATTCTAATTAAATTTAATAAATAATTAATATTAATTAATTAGAAATATTTAAAATTAATATTATATATTAAAATATTAATAATAAGTTATAATAAATTATTTTGTATATTCTTGCTAAAATATCATAATATTAACTAATTTAAACATTATTTAAATGCATATTTGTTACTTTATATTACCATGTCTAAAATTGATATTTTATTTCTTAAAAGCACTTGTCGACAACAATACTAAACACTTAAATTTTAAACCAAACTTTTCAAAAGCGCTTTTTCTTAATCTTTTGGATGGTAGGATATTTATATGACCTTATTTTGACAGCAAGAATTTCATTCTTCAATGGAATCCTATGGTCTTGGATTCTCTTAAGTGGCAACTCTCTAGAATTAGCAAAAATATCCTCAAATTCTACCAACAACTCTACCAACCCTTTTTTCCTCATTAAATTCTTCTTAACCTTTGATTGTGTGTCGATAGTCATTAAATAAGAGAAATGATATAACTCTATCTTTATAGTCATAGGTTGTAATACTTTCGAACACAACCTAGCTTTCATCAAATTAATTGCACCAGATTATATACCGCTCAATTGACCCTATTGACCACAGTGTAATTGAAATTTTATTATGAGAGCAATAAAATCCCACACAATGGGTCCCAATTTCACTAACCATTGAACCTTTAAAACAATACCACATCCCTTTAAAGGTAACACCAAAAAATTAGTAGAGAAGTGAACCTCCTGACATTGATAAGGAATTCTTTACTCAATCCCTAGTAAAAATTCAACCCCTTTAACTATGGTTATCATTGTTTGACATTATTTTCAAACAGACAAACCCAAATTACTCAGACTCAAATTATTTCATGTACCACCATCCCAGACATCAAGGTTCAAGATCATCTGAACAATCTACAAATGACTCGGACTCATTCTCCCTATCGCTCTCTTTTAACAATATGTAATAGAGTTGGGATCTAGTGCATGTATGTCCATAACTACATTGAACCCTAAAACAAAAGCATAACCCTATTTTTTGATCCTCAATCTTAGTAAGGCTAGGAAATTTGGTATTAGGTATGGGAACATTGGTAGAGGTAGGTTTGGTAATAGTTTGAGAATGATTAAAACCAAAAAATTTAGTTGTACTCTGAGAAGACTGATTTGGAGAGTAATTAGTTTTAGAATTGGCTATACTCTAAAAGAACTGACTAGGATTATAATGTGATTAGAGTTAGTATTCATGATAGTTACTAGCATATTTATGCAACGTTGTGTAGTTTCATTTCTAGTTAGTGTGGACTACAGGTTTTGCTTGCCTAGCCATGTGAAGGGCATCAATTAAGTTCTTTGGCTTAAGCAACTTAAAGTACTAAGAAAAATGCTTAAGGTATTGAATTAGAAAGGGAAAGCTGGTTGAGTACACTTGCAAATTCTTCATTGAATTGTTCAACAAGTAGTGTTTGCTTCAATGTAACCAACTTTATCATCCTCAAATGCTGGGGTGCAAACATATACTTCATGTTGTTAAAAGTCTAGAATTTGGGTACTGAAGGACTTACGATCTCAGCCTTTACTAAGATAAATATTTTATTAATTTTTAAAAAATAAACAATTTACCATATTTTTTAATATTTACATTATAGTATATTTATTTTTTATATGATAAATCACATAATACATAAAAGAAAAGAAAATAATAATATATTATAAACTTGAAAGTGGGTCGAGTAAGGTTAGGCTTGAGCGTTGAATATTAGAGTCTAAGCTTATCCAATACTTAAAATAAACTTAATTTCTTACCCAAACTCATTTTTCAAGCTTAATATTTTTTTTAAACCCTTCTAAATTTGAGTGAACCATCAAGATTGGGCAACTAACCCAGTTCTCGGACAAGCCTACCATGTCATATATAGGCAAATTGAAATTGTCTTATTTAGCTAAGAACGGGACACATAATCTTTCCGTTACTAATTAATAGATGGGTGATTCATGTAACAGCCTAATTTTCAGTGGTGTCAGAAACAGTGATTCAGGATCACTAAATTCGACGAGTGAGTTTGAAAATTTAATAAATTAATAGTTATTAGTCAAGTAAGATATTAGAAGTATTTTTGAATTAGTGAATTTTGTGAATTAAAAGAATTTATTAGGTAAATTGGGTCAAAAACGAGGTACCGAGACCTTGATTTCATAAACTGAGCCGTAAATTTTTTTATAAATATTTACGGAGTTTTTGTGAATTAGTATTAAAGTTTCGTTAGAAAAATTTAACGTTTTGATAGTTAATTAATTAAAAAGAACTAAATTGAAAAAGGTGCAAAATTTGTTAATTAAAGAAATAGTGACTAAATAGCTCAAATAAGAAATAAGAAGGATTTAAAGGGCAATTGGGCCTAAATTACATAGGCTGGATGGTAGAGATATGGAAATTGGTAAGGTAGTAGTGCGAACAAGGGGCAAAATTGGAAATAAACTAAAATTAAATAGTTAAAATAGGACTAAATTGAATTTCTAGAGATATCTTCACTTTTCTTCAGCCAAAAACACCATTGAAGAAACTTTAAGAAGCTGATTTTCATATTTTATTGCATGTAAGTTCAATTTTTGTTTATTTCTTGTAATTTTTGTGGTTTTGAGGCTTTTACAATTAGGTCCAACTATTGAAATCATTAGTTTTTGATTCTATGAGTGATTTTGAAAGTTTCTATAAATGAGTTCTGGAATTTTATGATGAATAAGTATGGATTTGAAGTTATAATATTATTATATGATGATTTTATTAAGTGATTTTGATAGAAATTGATTTTATGACTTAATTGTGAAAAAGTTAAGAATTAGGGTTTGGTGCTAAAATTTTGAATATCAAAGGTTGTGTAGTAGTTTAGAATGAAGGAATAAAGTGTTAATTGAGAAAAATCAGTTCAATTGATGGGTTAATTGATTAGGGACTAAAGTATAAAAACTAAAAAATTTGGGATAAATATGTAATTTCAAAAATTGAAGGGTATAAATTGTGAAGTGGAATGAGGCTGAAATATATATGTGCTAATGAATAAATAATTTTATATTATAGATCAAGAGTCCAAAGAAAATCGAGGAAAAGAGAAATTATAAGAATAGTTCTTGAGCTACAACAAATTTTACAAACTAGTCCAGGTAAGTTCGTATGGTTAAATTTTTAATGTTATTTGTTAAATTGATGAATGGTAATATGTATTTATTTATACTATTTGTTGAAAATAAAATTATTATTATTATTATTATTATTATTATTATTATTATTAAATTTACGAAATTGAATTCAGTGTTCGAAGCGAACGGAACGCAGAATTGAGTACAATCGTTCAGTGCAAAAGGAGAATTGACAGCAAAATTACCCGAGTAAACCGAGATTTAGCATTTGTTGTGAACTCTCGTGTTCACTTTCCGTTTAACTCTCATGAGCTTCAGTCAACTCGTATGAGTTTCAGTTTAACCCTTCTAGGTTTTAGTTCAGCTCCCATGAGCTTCTATTCAACCCTATGGGTTTCCGTTAGCACTTATGTGCTTCTGTTTAGTCCTCGGGCTTCCGTTTACGATGTACTCATATCCGTAAGACGTTCATCAATCTGACAAAGGTTGATAATTCGGTAAGTGATATTTGATACTAATGGTTGAAGATTCAATGATAATGTTGATTTTGAGATGAAATAAGTGAATTCATCAACGGATGTTATGGTTGGCAGGAAATGTGTAATGAATGATTTACTTAAATGAGTTGTTTTATTATGTTCGGTAAGATTTATGTTTAAAGCCAACGAACTTACTAAGCTTCATTAAGCTTTCTTTAATTGTTCAATATTCCTTGTAGATTATTAAGAAGTTCGGAGGATCAGATCAACACATCAGGTCACACTATCCAGATAATTCCGATAGATTTTGTTATGCATCTTAAGGTTTATATGGCATGTATAGGATTAAACTTAAAAGAAGTAAACTTGTAATATGGTTGAAAGTAGCACATATATACATAGATGTATGTTTGTATGCTTATACTTAGTAATAGTTTATAGTAATCAATGAATGGAGTTAATATGGTAAGTTTATGCAAATGAGTTGTATGATGACATGTTAGATCTAAAACTTAATTTTTGGCTTGTATTGGTTGCTTGATTGGGATATTTTGGTATATAAGAGTGTTGTATGCAAGTTGATTGTGAAAAGGGTGAGAAAAATGACCTTTAAATGGCCTATTTTCTTCCACACGGGCAGAGACACGGTTGTGTGTCTCAGCCGTATGTGACACACGGCCATGCACATGGTGTGTAGTCTGGCCGTGTGTCCCCTGTATCTTAAAATTTAAAAATAGAATGCTCAGAATTGAGCACACAGTCAGAGACACAGGCGTGTGTCTCAGCCGTGTGAAGCACACGGCCTAGCACACGGGTGTGTGGCTTTGCCGTGTAAAAACTACACCTAATTTTAGGAAAATAAATTGGCCACACAGCCTAGCACATGGGCGTGTGGATTGGCCGTGTGACCTAAGTTAAGGAGTTACACGAGGTAAGACACGACCTGAAGCACGAGCATGTCATGGGACCACACGGGCGTGTGACCCCTGTACTTATGAAAAATTCTGAAATTTTACAAAAAATTTTCTAAGTTCCTGATTTAGTCCCGATTCGATTCTAATACTCGTATTGGGCTTTGAGGGTCCATTTAAGGGACGTTATGAATAATCTCGGAAAATGTATGGCATTTGACATGAATTTTTTGTAAATGATCTGAAAACTCTAGTAATGCTCTATAACCCTGTTCTGGCGACGGATAAGTTAGGGATATTACATTTATTGGTATCAGAGCTTCGATTTAGCCAATTCTCGGAATAAATATGATGTGTAAAGTGTTTAGAAATACATACCATATAAATCTGTGATAGTGTGATGTGTATGATCTGATCTAATTTTTGTTTTTCTTATAGATTGAAAAGATGTCAGATAGACCTAAACATGCTAAACAAGATAAAGCTAATAGTAGAGTATAGACATCTGAACAAGGGACAAGTAGTAACGTCTCAATTTCTCTGATGCAAGAATAAGAACTTAAAAACATGATATATGGAGTTATGAATCAATGGTTTAATGACATGATGCAAGAAAGAAATCAGGTTCAACAACCTCCTTCCCCTACTGCACCATCTGTAGCACCCCCGGTTACTCCTCCACCACCTCCGGTAATTGAATCTAGTAAGCGTTCTCTAGTAGAAAAGATCAGAAAGTATGGAGCTGAAGAATTTCGAGGTAGATCAGATAATGACCCTGTCAAAGCTGAGTATTGGTTTTAAAATATATTAAGAGTTTTTAGAGAAATGGCGTGTTTCCCCAGATGATTACTTGAGATGTGTTGTTTCTTTATTAAAAGAAGAAATTTATAGTTGGTGGGAGATTATAGAAGATGTGGTACCAGAGGAGAAAATCACTTGAGAATTTTTCCAGAGTGAGTTTAAAAAGAAATATGTTGGTAAGGGATACCTGGATAAAAAGAAAAGGGAGATCCTTGATTTGCGACAAGGAAATCGGTCAGTAGCTAAATATGAGAGAGAGTTTGTATACCTCAGCAAATATGCTCGAGACATGGTATCAACTGAGGAGGAAATGTGTATTTGATTTGAGGAAAGGCTAAATGATGAGATCAAAATGATGATTGGGGGCATAGAGATACAAAAATTTGTTATTCTGTCAGATCGTGCTCAAAAGATGGAAGAGGTGTACAATAGAAAAATGCAACGGGAAAGAAGAAATAAAGAATCCTATAAGAGAAGCTCATCCAAGTCATTTACAGTATTTCCGGCTAAAAAGTTCAGAGATGATTTTAGTCGACCCACTTCAATGTCGGAACGATCCAACAAGAACAAAGTAACTCAACAAGAATTTGGAGTAACTATTAAACCTACAACTAGTGTTGGTAGTGTACAAAATGTATCGAGGCCTAAATGCAAATATTGTGGAAAGTATCATTCGGGTGAATGTAGAAGCAAAATAGGAGCTTGTTTTAAATGTGGAGCTACTGATCATTTCATTAAAGATTGTCCTCAACTGCAAAAAGAGAAAGATGAACTAAAAGAAAAGCAAATAGCCATTTCTCAATGAAGTAAACGCTCAGGCCAAAGCAGTGCCACTAAGGCTACCTGTTCGAATGTGAGAGATAAAGTTGCTCGGTCAGAAGCTCGGGCAGCTGCGGGTACATATGCTATCTGAGCTAGAGAAGAAGCAATAGCTCCAGATGTAATTGCTGGTACTTTCTATCTTTTTGATGATTCTGTATATGCATTGATTAACTCTGGGTCTACACATTCATATATTTGCACTGCATTAGCATCAGAAAAGAAATTGTTTGTTGAACCTACCGATTATGATATTCAAGTCACTAATCCAGTAGGCCAAAGTGTGGTAGTTAATCTAGTGTGTCGTGATTGTCCACTAAAAATAAAAGGCTGTGAATTCCCTGCTGATTTGATGTTGCTACCTTTTCAAGAATTTGATGTCATTTTGGGAATGGATTGGTAGACGAAACATGATGCTGTAGTGAATTGTAAAGAAAAATGGATTGATCTAAAATATCAGACAGGTGAAATGATTACTGTTGAATCTAAGAATCTGAAGGAAATGGTCAGGATTATTTCAACTTTATCAACTCAAAGGTTAATGTGGAAAGGTAATGAGGCGTTTTTCGCCTATATTCTTGATACCCAGGATTCTGAATCGAAGCTAGAACAGTTACCAATGGTTAATGAGTTTATTGATGTGTTTCTTGAGGAATTGCCAAGTTTACCACTAGATCGTGAAGTTGAGTTTGTGATTGATGTGATTCCGGGAATAGCTCCAATATCCATAACACCATATAGAATGGCACCGGTCGAGTTAAAAGAGTTGAAGACACAGTTGCAAGAGTTATTAGACAAAGGGTTCATCAGACCGAGTATGTCACATTGGGGTGCACCTGTCTTATTTGTGAAAAAGAAAGATGGATCTTTGAGACTATGCATTGATTACAAACAGCTGAATAATGTTACAATAAAGAACAAATATCCTTTGCCTCGTATAGATGATTTGTTTGACCAGCTGAAATGTGCTGTAGTGTTTTCGAAAATAGACCTCAGATCCGAGTATTATCAATTAAAAGTTAAAGAATGTGATGTGCCAAAGACCGCTTTTAGAACTCGATATGGTCATTATGAGTTTTTGGTAATGCCTTTTGGTTTGACCAATGCTCCTGCTACTTTTATAGATTTAATGAATCGGATTTTCCAACCATATTTGGATAGATTTGTAGTTGTGTTTATTGATGATATACTAATCTATTCCAAGACAGAATCCGAGCATGTGCAACATTTGAGAATTGTGTTACAGATTTTGAGAGAAAAATAGTTCAGCAAATGCAAATTTTGGCTCCACAAGGTTAGATTTTTAGGTTATATTGTGTCAGCTGAAAGGATTCGTGTGGATCCGAGCAAAGTATCTGCAGTGGTAAATTGGCAAATTCCAAAGAATATAATAGAAGTGCGAAGTTTCTTGGGATTAGCAGGGTACTATAGTCGTTTTGTTAAAAGTTTCTCGATGATTGCTTTACCGATGACCCGATTACTACAGAAGAATGTTGAGTTTGTCTGGTCTGATGAATGTCAACAGAGCTTTGATCAGTTGAAGAAGATGTTGACAGAAGCTCCAGTTTTGACTCAGCCAGAATCTGGAATTCCGTACATTATATACAGTGATTCATCTTTTAATGGTTGGGTTGTATTGATGCAGTCAGGAAAAGTAGTAGCCTATGCTTCGACAGTTAAAACCGCATGAGAGAAATTATCCTACACATGATCTTGAATTGGCTGCAATTGTTTTTGCTTTGAAAATTTGGAGACACTATTTATACGGTGAGAAATGTTATGTGTATACAGATCACAAGAGTTTGAAGTATTTGATGACTCAAAAAGAGCTGAATTTGAGACAGAGGCGGTGGTTAGAGTTGCTAAAAGATTGTGATCTGGTTATTGATTATCATCCAGGAAAGGCTAATGTGGTTGCTGATGCACTTAGTCGAAAATCGTCATTGTTTGCACTTCGAGCGATGAACGCTCATCTATTTCTTAATGAAGACAGTTCTATATTAGCGGAATTGAGAGCAAAACCTGTGTTTCTTCAACAAATTCGAAAGTTGCAAGATGATGACCTGAAATTAGTGTTGAAAAAACAGATGGTTCGAGACAATTTGAGTTTAGAGTATACCAGTGATGATAACGGTATGTTATATTACCGTAACAAAATTTGTGTTTCGAATAATTCGAGTTTGAAAAATGATATTATTTCTGAAGCTCACAATAGTATGTATTCTATTCATCCGGGTAGTACGAAAATGTATTGTGATTTGAAAAAAAAATCAATTGGTGGCCTGGTATGAAACGGGAAATCAGTGAGTTTGTTACAAAATGTCTGATATGTCAGCAAGTCAAAGCAGAACATCAGGTGCAAATGAGTTTATTACAACCTGTCATGATTCCTAAGTGGAAATGGGAGCATATCACTATGGACTTTATATCCGGATTGCCTATGACTCCAAGAAAGAAAGATTCAATCTGGGTTATTGTGGATAGATTGACTAAGTAAGCAAATTTTATCCCGGTTAAAACAAACTTTTCACTTGAGAAATTAGCAGAATTATACATGTCTGAGATTGGAAGATTACACGGGGTTTCAACATCTATTATTTCGGATCGAGATCCAAGGTTTACATCGAGATTTTGGAGTAAATTACAGGAAGCCATAGGTACTAAGCTAAATTTCAGCACAGCATTTCATCCTCAGACTGATAGGCAATCAGAGCGAGTGATTCAGATTTTAGAAGACATGTTGACATGTTGTATACTCTAGTTTGGAGATAGTTGGGAAAGGTATTTACCTTTGGATGAATTTGCTTACAACAATAGTTATCAGTTCAGCATAAAAATGACACCATTTGAAGCTCTTTATGGAAGAAAATGTAAGACTCCATTGTATTGGCCTGAATTAAGTGAATCGAACTTATTTGGAGTCGACTTGATTCGAGAAATTGAAGAAAAAGTTTGAATCATTCAGGATAGTTTGAAAGCAGTTTCCGATCGTCAAAAGTCATATGCAGATTTGAAAAGAAGAGATATAGAGTTTGCGGTTGGTGATCGAGTGTTCTTAAAAGTTCCATCGTGAAAGAAAGTATTATGGTTTGGCAGAAAAGAGAAATTGAGTCCAAGTTTATTAGACCATATAAGGTTATTGAAAGAATTGGCCCTGTAGCTTATCGATTAGCTCTGCCTCCAGAACTTGAAAAGATTCATAATGTATTTCATGTATCCATGTTGAAATGATACAGACCAGATCCTTCACACGTGATTCCTCATACTGAGATTAAGCAACCAGATATGACTTATTCAGAAGAACCAGTGAAGCTTTTAGCTCGAGAAGTTAAAGAACTACGAAATAAACGAGTACCGTTAGTTAAAGTATTGTGGCATCGTCATGGTTCGGAGGAGGCAACCTGAGAAACAAAAGAATCAATGAGATTACAGTATTCAAATTTATTCTCAAGTAACAAATTTCGAGGACGAAATTTCCTAAAGTAAGGAGAGTTGTAACAGCCTAATTTTCAATGGTGCCGGAAATAGTGATTCGAGATCACTAAATCCAACGAGTGAGCTTGAAAATTTAATAAATTAATAGTTATTAGTCAAGTAAGATTTTAGAAGACACGTGCGTGTATCTCAGCCGTGTGAGGCACACGGCCTAGCACACGGGTGTGTGGATTGGTCGTGTGACCTAAGTCAGGGAGTTACACGGGGTAAGACACAGCCTGAAGCACCGACATATCATGGGACCACACGGACGAGTTCCTTAGCCACACGAGCGTGTGACCCCTGTACTTAGGAAAAATTTTGAAATTTTACGAAAAATTTTCTAAGTTCCCGATTTAGTCCCGATTCGATTCTAATACTCGTATTGGGCTTCGAGGGTCCATTTAAGGGACGTTATGAATAATCTCAGAAAATCTATGGCATTTGACATGAATTATTTGTAAATGATCTTAAAACTCTAATAATGCTTCGTTAATCTTGTTCCAGCGACGAATATGGGTTAGTGGTATTACAATTCACATTATCAATCAATATAATCTATCTTAAGGTCAAATCACTTTTTGAGCTTGAATTTAACAATTGTTTCTACATTGGACCTCATTTTTTTTAAAAGAAAAGATTAAACCCTAAAGTTTGCAATTGTTGATACACTATTGAATTTTCTTTTTCAACTTAGGCCTTCAACTTGGCACTTTTCATCCTCCATTACTACATATCTGGCCTAACAAGCCCAACCACTGAAATATCAAGATTAGTTTTTGTTTTGGGGGGTTCCCCGGAAACCTGTCATCGAAAGCCACTCGAAGCATCCGCTCTTAATTCCTTGTTGGAACTGAACTACCTATTCTTACGACGAAGTATGGCGCTAGCAACAGCGCCACGTCCACCTCCTCTGCTTCTTCCATCTAAAGCCATCAACATCCCAAACCCTCCTTCATTCGACCCCCACAGTCGCATCCTCATCTCTTTGAAACAATGTACCCACATCTCTCAGCTCAAACAAATCCACGCCCTGACCCTTCGTTCCACTTCACCGTACCATCCAAAAACCTTCTTTTTATACTCTCAGCTTCTTCATTTCTCTTCCTTCCTTGACTTCAACTACGCTCTTCAACTTTTCAATCAAATTCAAAACCCCAATTCCTTCATGTGGAACACACTTATAAGAGCCTGTGCCAATGATGTTAACAACAAAGAACAAGCCATGAGGCTTTATTTGGAGATGCTAGAGCAAGCTCTGGTTTCTCCTGATAAGCATACTTTTCCATTTGTTTTGAAAGGTTGTGCTTACTTGTTTGATGTATCTGAAGGGATACAAGTTCATGCCCATGCTTTGAAACATGGGTTCGGTTCCGATGTTTATGTAAATAACAGTTTGATTCATTTCTATGCAAGTTGCGGGTTTCTGGACTTGGCTGAAAAAGTGTTTGTTAAAATGCCTGAAAGAAGCTTGGTTTCCTGGAATGTGTTGCTTGAAGGTTTTGTTCAGTTTGGTAAGTTCAATAGTGCTCTAAATCTGTTCAGGGAAATGCGGAATACGTTCGATCCTGATGGGTATACACTGCAAAGTATTCTAACTGCTTGTGCTGGTCTTGGGGCTTTCTCTTTGGGTGCATGGGTTCACGCTTATTTGTTGAAGTGTGATTTTAATTTGTCCATTGATGTTTTCATCAACAATTCTTTGGTGGATATGTATTGCAAATGTGGGTCTTTAGAATTAGCTCACCAGGTTTTTAAGAGGATGCCAAAACGTGATTTAACTTCATGGAATCATATGATCCGAGGATTTGCAATGCATGGTCAAGCTGAGGCAGCAATTAGATGTTTTGATAAAATGATTAGGACAGAGCGTTTCAGACCAAATTCCATTACGTTCACTGGCGTTTTGAGTGCTTGTAATCATAAAGGCATGGTTTCTGAAGGTCGTCTGTATTTTGACATGATGGTTACTGATTACAAGATTAAACCTGCATTAGAGCACTATGGGTGTTTGGTTGATCTTCTAGCCCGTGCAGGGTTTATTGATGAAGCTCTTGACCTTGTATCAACGATGCCTATGAGACCTGATGCAGTCATCTGGAGAAGTCTTCTTGATGCTTGTTCTAAGAAGAATACAAGTGTTGAGCTAAGTGAAGAGTTGGCCAGGCAAGTCGTTGAATCGGAAGGAGACATTGGCAGTGGTGTTTATGTGCTGTTATCAAGAGTTTATGCATCAGCTAGTAGGTGGGATGATGTTGGATCGGTAAGGCAATTAATGACTGATAAAGGCGTAAAGAAAGAGCCTGGATGCAGCTCGATCGAGATAGACGGTGTTGCTCACGAACTCTTTGCAGGAGATACATCTCATCCTCAAACTAAAGAAATATACCAGATGCTAAAGGTGATTGATGAAAAACTAGAATCGGTTGGTTATTCACCTGACCATTCACAAGCACCTATGATTGACGAACTTAATGAAACTAAACAACATTCCCTTAAGCTGCACAGTGAAAGACTAGCCATTGCTTTGGGGCTTTTGAAGTTGCAACCAGGTATGCCAATACGTATTTTTAAAAACCTTAGGGTATGCAATGACTGTCATGAGGTAACGAAACTGATCTCCAGAGTTTTCAATGTCGAGATTATAGTACGAGATCGTGCCAGATTTCATCAGTTTAAAGATGGCTTCTGCTCATGCTCGGATTATTGGTGATAATTGTTCCAAGTGTATAGCTAGTACCAAGTAAATTACATAATGTACATGACAATGAAATGTGTCACCTTTTATTGTTTGTGGCAACATTAAGTTTTCATATGGATGATGCCATTCTTACAAGGCTTGAGGCCACTTGATTTCTGCAGTCTGCTGTACAAGTTTTATGTTCCAGATACCAATAACAACATAATTATTTCAAGTTCACAGAGAAGGAGCTGAAAACATCCTCAATAATTCAATTCAAGAAGCGTGCAACAAATTGCAACAAAAATAACTCTACAAGACCATACGGGAGCAAAATTAAAAACTGCGAGAAGTTAGAACAGAAGCAATCGGATCATGAATAGCTTGAATTCGAAAAGCTTGAAATGATTACCTTCTTTCATAGCAGGAACATTACTCGATACTGAACTTTACCCAACTTATCGTTGGAAAAACCGCAGTGAGATGTAGGAGACTCGATGAAAACTTCTAGCTTATATTTGAAGAGTTCGAGTAGGATGTACAAAGCATGTTGATTCTGAAACACCTATGACATTCCCTCAATGTAGCTCATGGATTTATTCCTTGTTTTACAAAGCCTCTTGCCACTGGAAAAAAAATGTACCAAAAGATAAGTCACATAGATCATTAGAAACCATGTAATATGAAACAAAACCGAAAGACTAACCATAAATAAAATGGTATAGAGGTACTTGATATATTTAACTAATGAGATACAATGCTCATTAATAAAACTGTTAAGCATGTTCATATCAGACCCTTGCATCAAGGGTTATATACAATTGAGCTAATTCCGATCAAAATTTAGGTTTATCATGACAAGTTTATATAATTGGCTTTCATACAATAATTTTCCAAAAACAAAATTGTCCAAAGGATGAAACAACTCATTTTAGTTTTTGAAGTATATTAACTTTCTATTTGGTAGACTAGTGCAACATCATACTGGTGACAAAACCAGAGTTTAGTTTATGCTGTAGATTAACTCTGTTTAGTATGCCTAATGGCACATCATATGGGCTAATTCTCCCACAAAATGTTGTTCTCAAAAACTAGCCGTATAGCACTAAAATACCCTCCATTTAGTACGGTTAATTGTATATGAGCAATAAAATCAATCACAAAGATAACAAAAATACCCTCCATTTAGTACGGTTAATTGTATATGAGCAATAAAATCAATCACAAAGATAACAATGCCGACTACGAATTTGGCAAGCTACCAAGAACTCAAGATCAAGAATCCTAGGTACATAAATTAAACCCCCAAAACAAAATTTTAAACTAGCAAAAGTCCAACGTCCAACAATTCCACTTAGATGAAAAATCACATAAGATAATGTGTGCTTACGACAAGAATGAAAAGGCAGTTCATTTTGAGCTAGAAATGTTTCGAGTACTGATTATATAACCTCAACTCTTAATGCTACATCATATATTTGATGATACGATTGAGAAGATGTTGCATTTGGATCTACACAAAAGAATCACATTTGCAAATTCTTGACGTTGCAAGTTGCAATCACCAAATAGAACACAAATGCTATATGAATAGAATAAAAAAGCAATAACCAATGGAATGCATATGCAATTAGGATGAATATAAAAACCAGAGCAGCTGAAAGAGAAGTCTAACCTTTTGATGCTGATGGAACTAACACAACATGCATATCAGCATTGTTGGGAGGAAGTTGCAAGCGAAGAGGAAAGAGCTTCCCATTCAAAGGACTCCGAGTACACACCACAACATCCTCAAGGCCAGACTCTTCTTTTAATTTATGAGCCAGTTCATCCACACCATTACCCTTGAAACTAAAAGAGTACCCTTCAATTGCCTCATCATCAACCTCCCCACTATCATCTGCAACATGGAAGTATATTGTCCTTCCTTCGGATTTTGGTGGGGAACCCACATAAGAATCACTTGACTACAAATAAAAAAAATGTAAATTGAATCAAACCATTAAAAACAACCAAAATGATCCAAGAGTTGGATTCTTTTTTCAAAGTTGAGATCTTCAAACCTCTTGTCTTGAAAAGTGGGCAGATTTGCCTGAAATTGAAGAAGGTGAATCAAACTCCAATGAATCTGAGTGAGGAATGGGAGGAGGGTGTTGAATATTCGCTGAGGGCTTCTCTTGAATCTCCACAATATCCACATCCCACAACACCCAATCTTGAGTAGCGGTCCTATGAGGAATATCGTGAGTCACCGAGTTCCTCCAAGGTGGTAACCCTCCATTAGCTCTCAAAAAGTTCCCGTACCGAGTCTTGAGCTTGACTTCACACCCTTCTCTAATGGGTTCCCACTCGACCGACGAGTCGAGCCTCCTAGGCAG
Source organism: Gossypium australe (assembly GCA_005393395.2). Taxonomy (NCBI): domain Eukaryota; kingdom Viridiplantae; phylum Streptophyta; class Magnoliopsida; order Malvales; family Malvaceae; genus Gossypium; species Gossypium australe. Next base: position 114,651,273 of record CM016617.1, on the reverse strand, counting down.
TGTCTGAATCACTTTTCGACCCGTCATCCCAAGTAAAAAGGGCTGGTTGGAAGCAGTAAGATACCTGTTGTAAGAGCTTTTTAGACGGATAATGGTTTGAGATCCAGGCACGAACTCGACGGTCCATCGAGCGTTCTTGGAGGATAAATTTCGGTCTTGAGTGACGGATTCTTCGTCTTCATCCGCGACCAGATACTTGTCGTGGTGGCTGCGTAGACGCACCGATTTGGCGTTTAGGAACAAATCCATTCCCGTCCTACAGTAGGAATATTTTTAGCTGCTCAAAACAAAGGAAGAGGAAAAGGGAGTGAACAAAGAAAGATGAGATTTTTATAGCCCAAATCGGTTTTTCTTTTCTGTGACTTTAAAAATCGCGAAATCTTACTACTAACAATGGAATACAGTAGAGAGGGACGTTAGTAAGTGGTGCGAAGCTGGATCTCATGAGAGTCGGCGGCGGCCATTGAAGAAAGAAAGATCAAAGAAGCACACATGGGGCGTAACGCGGTAAATTTGCTTCACATGTGATGGCGATGATTTCGGGAGCAGTATGTTACGCACGTGGTGGGTCTATGTAGGACCATTTTGGAACATACGAGAGAAAGCGCGCGCGCGCGCGCGCTGTAATGCAATGTTTCCGCGTCTTTGTAAGAATAATTTAATGTTGATCTTCTTTTGCCCAAATAGAAATAATCTGCCAAGCTTTACAACAAAACAATAATTTAATAATGATTTCTTTTTCCAAATAGAAATTATATTTTATATGTATAAGACATCAAAGAAATTGATATTCTCATCTAATCGTAACTCAAATTATACTAGAAATATGCTCCACTCAAGACTATAGTGTCCAAGGAAAACATTTGTAAGAACCCAAATGTCATTGACATCAACTACCACTTTTTTCCCGTGTTGGTATGTTGGATTCTACTTGATAAAATTTATAAAGCATCATAGATTGATAAGAATTATAAGTTAAGCATAGACAAAACTAAATTACCGTGAACTCGAGAGTACTCAAATAATAATAGGTTAAAGAGAGATTTATTATTCTAAAAAAAAGTCTCTCAAACCTAAAAATAGTGTAAACCAACAAAAAAATAAATAAAAAGCGACACAAAGGTTAACATAGACTAATTGACAACTCGGGAAAGAATAAAAAGAGGGAGAGGTTGAGGGTTTATATGGGGGAGGGGGAAGGGGAGGACACAAGAAAAGGAGAGGGCAGAGGTGGAGAGATGAGTAGATGATGACAATGGGAGTAGTCGTAAAGAGGTTGTCACTACCACCAAGGAATTTATCATCATGGCTTCAGTGACATCACTTGATATGACCCTTCCACTAACTCCGTTCATTTCACTCACAACATCTCATCACATCCAAAGTTAGTTGTAGCGAATGTGACGGGCTTGAAGGAGGCTCACTTTATGTCGTGATTCATTTAGGGTCATTCTCTATTGTGGAAACATCGTTTGATCAAGGTTTCTCTAGTGTGAATGTAGATTGTCTCTCATTTCTTAAGTTAGCAAATAGTGAAGTAAACTAACAGGAATGCTTTGGGGGAAGTAGATTCGATATGCTACACCCCCTTGATTCCCTGCATTAGTCAAGTTTTCAAGTTTCCCACTAATTAATCCTCTAAAAGCCTACTTACAACGAGATGGTGTCTTAGTGTCCTCATAAGGTTGATCTTTTTGTTTGCGTAGATTGCTTGAGTTTTGACTTTTTTTTTTTTTTTTTTTGCATTCTTTTACAGTTAAACTTCTCAAGATCATAAGCATCACCATTAGCTAGTTCCAACCTAATTCTTGCATTATTATCATGAGTATTATCACGTTTTGCGAACTCTTAAACATTACCCTCATCGTAGGTCTTTTTTTAGCATTTTATTTTATTAAGAGAAATGGGGCTTTGGAGTTTCTTATTATCTCTACCCATCCTTCTTTTAAACTTTCGAACAACTTTATTATTGATAAGAGGTAGTGAAAACATGGTTTTGTGGCCATTCCACTTCTTTCAAGTTAGATAAGTGGTCCATTGATACTATCTAAAATGAGCATAGGTTTTTAAGGTCCCTAAGCCTACCAGAGTCAGAAATGGAGGCCTTCAACTATTAAGATTTAATGCCCTAAGTATAGTGTATTTATCATTTTATACTTGTAATTTTTCAAATAGATTGGTTTGAAAAAAATTCTATTACTCATTAATATCATTTGTATTTGTTTTCAACAGTTTTCGCAAGCAAAGCAAAATATAAGCAAATATTGGCTCATTGATTATCTAATATTTAACTAATACTAGGTTGCATTATGTGGTCAAATCATAATGCAAAAAGACAACTTATATTAGTTGATAATCTAAACAATACATAGTCTAATCAAAACTAAGCAAATCGATTGAAAGACTATTATGTCGTCTATCAAGTCCAATTTGAGAGATACCTTATCTTGAGTATCAGAGCAGATGACTCTCAGAAGATAGAGACATAAATGTGATTATCTAGACTGACAATACTTGGACCTAAGTTAAATTTATCTTAAATCTATTTATGGATTTATTTTAGAAGTGAGATCAGATTGATTTCATTTGTTTTTTGTTTTTTGTTTTACAAACCGAGCCAAGGTATTTGATTTTCTATTTTTCAATCTGAAACTGAACCAATGGACATCAGAAACGAATGGTTACTAAACAGTACTAAATTGGTTAAGTTTAGGTTTTGGGTTTCCATATTGTTTGTGGGCTAAGAGCTTTTGGACTTTATTTAGACAAAATTGTCTTTGAATTTGGACTTTTCAAATTTAATTAGATAATATTATCTTTGTTTTATGTTTCTTAGACACTATTTTACAATTTAATTTTTTTCAATCATACCTAAAATCTAAACTAATATATTTATCTAAAAATAATTTGAAAAATCTATAATTATAAATGTTTATTAAAAGTCTAATTAAATTTTGATTTAATCACCTTCAATCTTCATGGACATAATCAAATGTTAAATTATTTGTAATTTTCAACTCTTAAGGTGTAATGGCAACAAAAAAAAAAAAATCCCAAGTTGGAAATGTTAATAATGATAACCAAAATTTTATAAGTTTTAACACTAATAATAATAGAAAAAAAAAACATTGTACATAATAAGTAAAAAGGATATGAACACTTGGATTCTTAGAAGTTTTAACAACAATAATAAATAAGCAATGAATTTGTGAGAGATTGACACTGAAATTAGATTTAGGGTTTGTATTTTATATTTTATTTTATTTATAGAATATGTAAAAGTACAATAAAAGCTATATTTAGAATTTAGAAGCAATTGGTTTTGTTTTGGGCTTTAAACGTGTTTATATATTTGGCTTACATGTTCCAAAAGATATTTGGCTTTTTTTTTTTTTGGAATTTTAAACGGTTTTTTGAAGACTTCTCGATGTCCAATACAATAAATCAAAATTGATCTGAATTGATGTGGTTAAATGATATCATCTAATCGAAACAAAACAGAACTATAAAAAACTGAACTGAATTATTGGTTCGACTAGGTTTCTCGGCTTGGTCGATTTTTTTGCTCAGCCTTACTTTATTCACTTGTGATATTCATAGTGTGGTATACCTTGCTCCTAAGTGGATGATAAACTATGTATGTGTGACTCATATACTTTGATGTAGTAAAAGCCTGAGTTCAAATAGATAATGAACTGAAAGCTATGTTGGGTATACGACTTTTGCATGATGTAGCATCATTCCACAACAGTGGAATCATAGCCCTACAAAGGTAAATGATATCCTCTCGTTGGCATTACATGGTTATTGAAAAAGGAACGTGATTACGAGTCATTTGTTATAAAAAAATTGATTTAATTACTATATGTTAGTAATTAACTTTTTCATATCGGAAGATATAATCGACACCATGAGATAAAATAAGATCAAATTGGGAGAACGAATTTTATCCCAAAGAGATTAAAGATATCCTATGAAGGTAACTCACTTATGATAAGGTCATTGGACGAGCACTTATTGAATGGCTTTCGTAATGGTATATAATAATGGAGAGTTCAGTCATAGTACTATAGTGGAATGACTCTGTAACAATCAGTTTTCCAGTAGTGTCAAAAATAGTGATTTCAGAATCTTATTTCCGACGAGTGAAGCCATAAATATTTTTATTAATATTTACGAGGTTAGTATAAAGTTTACTTAAAGTTTGTTCCTTTAAATTTGTCAATTAAATAGTTAATTAAGATATAAGGACTAAATCATACAAGTGGTAAAAGTTCAATCACTATGGATTTTTATTTAATTTAAGGACCAATTGAGTAATTAGATCCATTTTTAGTTGAGTAATGGACTAAATTAGAGATTTTTACTTTTAACGGGAACCCTAAAGGATACCTAAATAATTCTAGTAAAATACCTTTGATTCCGAAAATTAATTCTATTTTAGAATTCTATTATTATTATTTTTTAAAAGATTTAATTGATAATGTTAAACCTATCAAGATCTTACGAAAGTATCCTATGCTAGATTTATGATTTATCTTACTTTAAAATTCTTGATCTAATGTTTAAATTCGTCAAAATCCTAAAATAATATATCTTAAATAACATTTATTAGCTTTCTTAAAAGTTTCTAAAATAAAATACTTAGAAAGACCTACTCATGAGTTACAATTCACCTACAAAAAGATTTAGTTTTAATCTTAAACAAAGTCCTAGAGAATATTTACACATTAATTTAAGATTCTAAAATGGAATCCTGTACGATTTTTAAAATTAGTTTAAAACCTTAAAAAATATCCTACATATTATTTATAATTTTTCTAGTGTAAATGGTAGATAAGATCTTAAAGACTAACCTAAATTCAAATGTAAAAATCTTATATTTTCATTAAAATATAACACCTACTTAACTAACTTCATGTCAACATTTATAGGATGGAAAAATGATCTAAAGTTCCCTCTTTTAAAACGAATAGTAATAAAATAGGAAAATTAATTAAATTGACTAAAGTTAATGAAAAGTTAAAACTCTTTCAAAAAGGGTAATAATAAAAAGAAAACTTAAATAAATGGGATAAATAAGACCTTGACATGGTGATGATAATAATAACAATAATACACATTATTCATAATACAATAAAAGAATCAAAGTAACATAAACAAATAATATTAAAATGTATGTAAGGGGAATGTGTAAAAAAACATAAACATAAATAGACAAGAAAATAAATAAAGACGAAATAAGAATAAATAAAAATTATACAAGTGTGAATAAATATAAAACATTAAAATAAAGTGTATAATTGACATTAAATATATAAGATATAAATGCAAATGAAAGAAAATATATGTGTAAATAATTTATTAAAGATGGAAACAAAATGACATAGCTTGATCTTGGGACTAAAAGATAAAAAATGTGGAAGACAGAGGACTGATGTAGCAATTAATTTACTTTTAATTTTTAAATTTCGGATTAATCGAAGGTTTGAATAAAAAAAAGAATTACAGGTGTAAATAGGCCAGAGAGTGAGCGCGGTGCTGCAAAAAACAGGGTATTTTTTGTAAATTTAAAAAGTGAGGGGTGTGAATAAGTTACCCATTTTTGGCACCTATAAATGAAAAAAAAATTATTCATTCTTTATTTTTAACCTCATTTTTTAAAAGAAAAAAAAATTCTTCCTCCTTCTATGTTGGCCATGGCTCCACCACTGGAGAGCCCATGGGCTCTCCGACCTTCGGTGGTGGAGCCAGTGCATATGATAGCATGAAATTTTTTTATTTTTTTATTTTTCAAAATCAAAGATTTTAAAAAAAAAATCATTACTTTTCTTAAAGATCAAAGCTTTATTTCGAAATAGTTGAAAAAAAAAATCAAAATTTTGTTTTAAAATTTTAAATTTTCCTTTAAAATGACTAAAAAAATATTTTTATTTTTAAAATCTAAACTTTATTTTTTAAAAAAAACTCACTACTTTTCTTAAAGATCAAAACTTTTATTTTGAAATAGTTGAAAAAAATCAAAAATTTGTTTTAAGACTTTAAACTTTCCTTTAAAATGACTAAAAAAACATATTTTTATTTCTAAAATCTAAACTCTCTCTTCTTTTTTTCTTTAAAAAAAATCACTACTTTCCTTAAAGATCAAAGCTTTTATATCGAAATAGTTGAAAAAAAAATCAAAACTTTGTTTTAAAATTTTAAATTTTCCTTTAAAATGACTAAAAAAACATATTTTTATTTATAAAATCTAAACTTTCTCTTTTAAAAAAAATCAAAACTTTTTCCAAGATCAAACCTTTTTTTTTTTTAAAGAAACCTTTATTTTAGAAAGGGGAAGGGAAAAAATGGGATTTTTGGGGCTCCTAAGGGCGGAGGACCGACGGTTTAGTGACGTCCCCTTCATCGGAGCCCAAAACCCTATCCCTCATGACATGTCTAAGGTAAAACAAAAAACAAAAAAAGATAGAAAAAAAGAAAAAAAAAAGAAATAGAATGCTTGTTGTTGTTGTTGTTGTTGTTGTTGTTGTTGTTGTTGTTTTACCTTTTTTTTTTTAAGAACAAAATATGAAAAGCCTCATTTTTTTTCATTTCATTTTCATTTATATATATTTTTTCAATCTTGTTTATTTGTAAAAAAAGATGATAATAATATTTAATAATAATAGTAATAGTAATGATAATAATAATTTGGGCCCTATCAAGGAAAAAAAAAGAAAAGAAAAACAAAGGTATCAAATTGACCAAATTTAGGTGGGCTTCGAACAGGCTCAAGAGAGAACAAAATTTAAAGGGAACAAATGGGCCTCTAATTGGGCTCGGACAAAAAAGGGTGTCTACAGGGACTTAAGTGCAATAATTTTGAATTTGGAATGAATTTCTATAATTATAGGTTTTGGCGGTCTTCGGAAAGATGAAATTGAGATTGATTTTGAAATCGTGGTTTATGGGCAAGTGTACACAGTCATTCAAGTAATAAGTAAGTAAAAATGAGTTATCGTCTCCATAGGGACTGTATAAGCTTCACCGATTAATTGCAAAATTATAATTAACAATTTTATGTAAAAACTCAATAATTTTGGATAGCGATGATTAAATTAACTAAATGCAAAAAGTGATCCCTAATGCAATTTTAATCTAAATGCAAATTATCTTAATGTATGAATGAATGACTTTAGCAACAAAAACAATCAACATTAAATGGGTTAGGACAATTATATTAATCAATTCAAATTACTTTATCATGCTTAACAATGTTCGGAAATACTTCTGATAAACCATAATTTACACATATTTTAACCCCATGTTTGGCTTAATTTTGGATGATTTTCCATTGGATTTGTTGAATTCGATACTCCTAATCTCTTAATTTCATGTTTTATACTCAGGAGAGCCTAAGGAGTCGAAAAGAACAAGAAACAGGCCAAAAAAGGGACAAAATGGGCCTACACGGCCTGGACCACTGCACACGGACGGACCACACGGCAGTGTGTGACAAGCAGGATCGAACACGGCCTGGACTATCGACCAAGGGTGTGTCCCTGCCGAAACTAGGATGAATTCCATTTGGAATAGGATACTTGTGGGCCAAGTAAGGCATCTCAAAGCCTATATAAACACCCTAGGGGGCAACCTAAAAGGGTAGGTCGACAGGACGTCGAATAGACACCGAATAGAAGGAGAAAATACTCCAAGACAGCCGTCGGGAACAGCTTAAGAGATGGATCTCCATCAAGACTGAGGATTCCCCATCAAGTTCTTTAGAAGTTTTTAGGTTTTTCTTATATTTTGTTATTTTTCCTATTCTAATATGTTTCCCTCTATTAGTATGAACTAAATCCCTTAAATACCTAAGGGGACGAAACCTAAGACGAATCTTATTATTATTTGATTTATAAGATAAATACTTGTTCTTATTCTTAATTGTGAGTTCTTATTCTTGTTTGATAATTCAGGTTATTGATTCAAGTCGAATGTGCTTATTCAGCGGAGCAAAAGTCCCTGTCTAAGAGTAGATCAACACAATTAAGTGGAGTTAATTGCAACCCTAGAAATAGGGCGACAAAAATCTGTCGGATTAGGGTCAAACCTAATAAGGGAATCCATAGATCGAGTTAATGCGACAATAGGGGTTTTAATTAGAAAGAGATTTCAATTAATCAACCTAGAGTCAGTTGTTTTAATTAGAAAGAGATATTAACATAAATCAGAGATTTCTACGGATTAAGCCAAGTGAATAAATTGCATGAATCAAAAGTAATAAGTGAAGTCTAGGTGGATTCTTCCTTAGGTATTGCCTATCTCATATAAGTTGTCTAAAAGTATTTTCCCAATTCACTCTCTGTCGCATTCATAGTTAGTTAAATTAGTTAGTTAATTTTAGATTAAAAATAAATCCCCTTAATTACTAGGCTAGATAATAAAAAGATAGTTAATTCTAGTACTCTTGGTCCTTGAGGATACGATATTCCGAACACACCACAGCTATACTACTGTTCGATAGGTGTGCTTGCCTTTGTCGAAATAATAGTTAGTTTCGAGCTCCATCAACTTCCATGGCAACTCGATCTTTCATGAGTTTGGAATCCATATTAAGTCCTCTCGGGTTTTTTACTTAGTGAAATGTGCATTTTACCGATCATATTAGACTAAGGGTTTCTTAGCATTTATGTAAGGTCAAAGAGACATTTACGTTTGCAGTTGTTTCATTACATAAACCAAAAAACTATGCAAGATAATAGAGCTAACTAAAGATATTATGAACCTCAACTTAGTCGGGTTTAAGGATCTAAATTGAGCATTGCACTTTTCAATTATGTGTCTACTAGTCGTCGTCTGGTTAGGATTGCTCAGCTAATTTGAGTGCACCCAATCACTTATGAATGAAATGCATCATGATATTTATTGAAAACATGATTGTTGAATTAACATAATCATCCTAGCAAATAGGTTTTAAAATATCATCGTTGATGTCAAAAATAATAAACTCAAAGCAAACATGATTAAAATAAATAACAAGAGGAAAGAGTAAACTCTATTCAGTTCAGCAGCCTTTCAAATCAATTCTGGCTAATGCGTTCCTCCGTTCTGCTCGATACTTCTTTTGCTAAAGAGTTCCTAAGGTGACTGGCTAAAGAATGCTTTTGACAAAGCTTATGTTGGCTAAAGGATGGGAAGAGAAATGGGAGGCTATGCAAAGGGAAGGAAAAGGGAAATAGAATGTAGAAAAAATGCTAATGAGAGAAGAGAAATGAGATATGAGAGATGAGGGATAGGTGCATGGTATTTATAGGTGAAGGTAAGGGGTAGAGTTTGCTAAAAATAGAATTTAAATCCCTTCATTTTCTCTCACATATGGCTGGCCATAATTTATGTAAAAGGGGATAACTTAGTCTTCTTATTTTTAGTCTTCTTATTTTGAATTCAAACCAAGGCAATTAATAGCCATAGGGTAGATGGTTTCAACAGTAATGTTGTTGGGCTAATTTCTGACATTTTCCCACTGCAAGGACCTTCAATTAAATACCCCAAAAGCTTGCTTTGGGGAAGCCATCTACTTGTACCCAAACTAGTCTTTAATTCCCCCTTGTTGGATGGTTTCTCTAACCAATAATTTAGCAGACATGTCTATCTTTTAGCACATATTTTGCTGGGTCAAATTATCAACCTTATGACCCAAGTTGCATGATCTTGACGTCCATATGAATTGATTTGTGCATGTCCATGTTTCATTCACATTAATCACATCTTCAATGGTCCTCCTACATTGTGAAAAATCACATATTAATAAATTAACATGAAATAATATAAAATATGTACAAAAATCATGTAATTAAGCACAATTTCACATACTTTATAAATTCATGCCCAATATTACTAAATAAGTAAAATTCACTTATTTTAATAACAATTACTCAAGATTAACATATTTATTGAGCAAAAAAGTGGTAAAAATATGTAGAAAAACCCTATATAATTTTGAGTTTACAAGTTCAAATTTTAAAGTTATGACAATTTCGGTTTTAGGGACTAAATTGAATAAAATATGAAACTTTAGGGAACTTTTGTGAAATGAAACTAAAATGTCATATTCATATATTTGGATGTTATATGTTAATTGGAATTGATAAACTGAAATTAAATTATCATATAGAACAAATTTTGAATCAAGTTAAGGATGATAGAGGAAAAGGAAAATTTGTTGAATAGTCCCTACGATTCAACTTGTTTTCTGAGTTTGTTCAGGTAAGTTCATATGGTATAGATATATTTAATTGTTATATGTACTTGAATTATAATCTTTGTGTATATGTGTACGTAATTTAAGTTATTTACAAATTGGTACATAAATGTGAGATAAGGGCTGAATTGTGAAGAAATAGTTAAACGAGTTAATTGTGCCCGAGTGAATGTATTAAAGGATAGGATATGGTTGGCATGCAAATAGGGTTAGTTGCGCGCTTGTACAGTTTTGCACTTCAGTGCCTCTGTTAGTACTCCCGTGCCCTTTGGTGTGGTGTAGTTACATGTGTATCCGAATCTATTTATTATAGTGCATCGGGCTATTATATTAAAATTTAAAAAAGGGAATGACAGATAAATGTTACGAGGTCATGCTCAAATGACTATATGTAAATGGAATGATGTAAATGATGTATATGTTCAATGATTCTAATGGATGGCACTGAATTGAATTTGTATTATACGGATTTAAATGTTATACGACTCGTATTTGATGATCTCATCTTACTATTGTGAAATATGAATACAAGAAAGTTGTGTAATTAGCTAATTTGTTATGTTAAATGTAAATTGAGGTGAGTTTATTGTTTTAAAACATATGAACTTACTAAGCATTGAAAATGTTTACTCTATTGTTGTTTTCTTTTTTTTGTAGTTGTCCATTTGCGGAATCCTATTGGTTGGATCATCTCAAAGCTCACACTACCCAGTAAGCTCGATTAAGGCTCAAATTTAGTTGTGAATTGTATTATGAATGTGCTTAAGTTATAAATGTTTGTTTAATTTGTATAATTATTGTTTTTTCGTCAATAATTGCTTCGACAACATTTGTAGCATCCCATAACTTTGACCTGACGATCGGGTCGAGTGAGGGGTGTTATAGACTCCATGATTAAATAATGTTGTAATTAATAGACAAAGTCAAAATTTAATTACAAATTATTTGAGTTCTAATTATATATGTCCAATTGGTCTTTCCGCTAGCTCGAAATAATCCAAAAATTTATTTATATAAATATCACAATGCTTGATTTTAAGAAAAAGAAATTAAACTTTGTAATGCTTAAATACACTATTTTTCAAACCAATTTTTCCAACATCAACTTGTTGAGCCAATACAAGGGGATCAACATACGACGTGATTGAAGACATGATGAATGCCTTGGTTGATGACAACATGCTAAGTGGCAGGATTTTGCTTGTACTTTCTCTGAGTTGTGCAATGTATTTGTTACAATCTTTAGATTTCTTTAATACAAAGAAAACTCATTGATTCTGCTATTAGGTTAGGCTTCAATCCAAGGGTCGTTTAGACTTGATTTTAAATAGATGTAGGTTGTTTCAATTGTTGTCAAAACTTGATCTTAAAACGGGTTTGGACCTGCTTTCTTCAATTGAATTAGATTAAAAGATAGTTTTCTTCATAAATGACTTTTGGCTTCCCCTCCTTAGTTGAACTGGATTGGATGGTGACTTTATTCAAAAATGCCTTTTGATTTCCTCTTTTTAGTTGAACTGGCCTTGAAGGTGGCTTTCTTGAGAAACATTTTTTGACTTCTTCTCTTTGGTTAAACTAGATCGAAAGACGACTTTTCTTTAGAACGGATATGGTGTTGCTAGAATTTCTTCACATTCTTTAGTTTCTTCAAAGATTTCTCCAGAGAACTTCTAGACTTTTGTAGAATTTAACTTCTCCATTTAAGGGTTCTACAAGAATTAAACTCTTTTATGTATTATTTATCTTCTATTAATTTAATTAATTAGAGATAAAATAATTATTTAATATTATCACTTAATTATTTTAATTTAATTAGTGATAAATTAGTTTTTATTTTTATCTCTTAATTAATTTAAAGTAATTAGAGAAAAATAACTATGATACAATATATAATGTCATCATTTTTATCCATAGTAATTTCGACTTAACCTACAATAATTTTTACTTGACATGTGAATCTTTATGATTAGTCCGAAAATTTCCTCGTTAACAAGTATCCTCTTAAAATTTGATCACATACATAAATTTTGAACTATAGCAAGTGAACTAGTTTTGAAATTTAATTTGAATTTGATGTTAAACATTCTTCATAGTGAGGTTATCTTACACCTTTGTATTTTCCAGCTTCGGAATTTTTGTACGAAATAATAATCATGGTAAATTTTAATAATTTCATGGAAAATTCAAGTGCCATGTTATCTAGAGGTGGTCATGGATCTGGTCAAGTTGGGCGTAAGCATGATATTAACATACTTTATATTTTTCCAAGCCCAGTTCAACCCTAGCCATTTTAGACTTCACCCATATTATTTTTATTTTTTTAAAAATATTTATATTATTTTAATTTATTATTTGATAATTTTATATATTATTTTATTTATTGATATATTTTATATAATCATTTTTCGAGCCCATTTTAGACCCCGCCTATTTTTTGTCCAAACCAATTTTTTGAGCCTAATATTTTTACCCAAACCTTCCTAAATTTCGAACAGGCTTCGATGGATAACCTGGCCCATGAACAAGTTTACTTTTACCCATTATTATCTTTGTTTATTTAAAATAAAGCCTCGCAACCAAAATTTCATCAAGCTCTCTCTAAAAACAAAGGGAAAAGGTGCCGCTAATCATGGTCTACTCATGCAACAACTCCACTTTAAACTTTATGAAAAAATCAACATGCTTTTATAAAGAAAACCTCAACAAGTTTTGGTGCATTGGAATTTGACACTAATCGATACTTTGTAATTCTTTTTGGTGGTGTTTGAACCTGATGATAAAACCAAGTTATTTATGTAGTTTCTTTTTTTAAAGGATCGAGTCATAACGTAGTTTAAAATCATTTTGGATATGTAATTTAAAATTGTGCTTAAAAATGTCATTTTTTATGAACAGTTTAAATTCATACTTAAAAGCATAATCATTTGGATTGAACAGTTTAGGCTTAGGCTTAAGAGAATTGAATAAATAGTTTAACTTCGTGTTTAGAACTAGCTATAGGTAAGTTGCAAGAATATTTTGAATTTAAGGAAAATGCTAAGACTTTTTTAGGCAAATCACTAAAACAATAATGTTCAAGTTTGTTACATCCTACCGTTTTAATTCCCAAACAACTTTTAGTTTCTTATTTCTACCAACTCCTTTGACATTTGATTCACTCAAACTTGATTCTTTTTTAAAGATGGCTTCTTGTCACCCACACTACCTACTCATGACCCCAACAAATTGATTACCATATTCAAAAGTACATTTAATATTTTACTAATCTTTCTTACATTGTTCTTGATATTTTGTACTTGTGGTACTAAGTAGTCTTATAAAAAAATTTTAAAATACTAAAATTATGTACATCATTTAATTTTCCTACAATAAAAAATAAATCCAATGAGTAAAAAACTTTATACTTAGACTATTTTGAAAATCTTCCAAGAAGTATCTTATTTCAACATACTTTCTCCATTTTCTTTTTTTATTTATTGTGCAAATCATGCCTCTTTCGTCACCTATTCTTGATAAATGAATAAGCATTTGTAAGATTCATATAAGATATATATTTTTTTGGTCTCCTTTAGATAAATACATAAAAAAAATCATAATCCCTAACCCCTAAACGAGAAAAATAATAACATCTGAAACTTCTTCTCCTTCTCATTCAGTTGATAAAAAGCAAAAATGGAAAAGGCTGAGAACAAATGTATGGGTTCCTTCTCCCTCGACATTTTTTTTTCCTTTGAGAACAAAAGATATTTCTTTCATCAAAAAATAAATGTAAACCTAGAGAAAAATGGTTTTTTTTCCTCTTCTTTCCAGGTATTATTACAAGGGTGGTGCCACACTCGGTCCCCTTTAAGGACATGAATTTAAGGGAGAATTAGGAGTAAATTGAATTAATGGTGAATTGACGAACTCTATTGGAATATTCACGAATTTTAGTGGTTGTTGGGAAATTAGTTGAGTTTCAATTCTAGTTTGGTTAAGGTAGAACCTGTTGGTTCTTTAGTGGGAGATAGAATGATTATTGATGAATGGTTATTTTACTCCATGGAAACTATGCCAATGTGGTATATATATAAGTGTACATGAGAAAATAGTTCTTCTAAAAATTTCGTTTACAATTCTCTTCTCAACTGCATCATCTTTTTTGGTTGCTCCAAAGAAGAAGAGGATGAAGCTAAAGGAAGCTTTGCATAGGGTGGTAAAAGTGAGATTCCAGTCTAGAAAGCAGAAAATTTGATAGGTTGGTAAGCCCATAAGTTGCCGTGTACTCATGAAATAGAGAAAAAGAGGTGTAGGAAATCCTGATAAGCTTCTGTAAACTTTTGGGATGTACACACCCCAAACCCGGCCTAGACGTTATGGTCGAATCTTGGCGATGTCACATGGTAGTGTTTTGGAAATAAATGAGTTGTCGTAAAAACCCCTTTTCGAATTAGCCTCATTACAAAATCTTATGTTAATTCTAGGGCGCGTCGTTCATTTTGCATAACGTAGTTCATTATCACAAAAGTATTCTCTTTCAAAACGATATTAATTTTCAAAACGTCACTTATCGCGGAAGCTTTTTAAATCAGTTTGCGTATTTGAATGTATTTTGTTAAAACATTTAATTCGTTTTGAAAACTCAATTAACCCTACTACTAGTAGTTGTAAATCAAAATAATAGAAATCCCAAATTAACCATGAAAATCCAAAAAGGTCATTATTACTATAAAATACACCAAAATAAAATCAAAATTAGAATTAAGTACTAAACTAGAACGAAATGGGTCATGTGGCCACCGCTAAGTCCTCCGCCGCACCGATTTGCCTATGTTTGGGGATTACCTGTACAGTTAAAACAGAAGGGTGAGTTTACGAAAACTCAGTGTGTAATCCCAAATAACACAAACAGACAGAAAGAAGGCAATCATAGTCTGAGCCTAAGCCCTATTCAGAATTAGTGATAGTATCAGTTTGGGCTTTAGCCCATCTCAGTACAAAGGCAGTCAAGCATTTGGGCCTTGGCTCATTACAGTATTAATAATCAATACAGTATCACAATATGCAGTATACAAGTCCTACCCAGCCAGCCTCTACACTCCATCTCCGTCCAACCCTACACTCCATGTGGGGATATAATCAACCCACCCATCCCTACACTCCAAGTAGTACCGGTTGCGGCACTAGATAGTAGTTTGCAGCTGAGCTGCCAGTAAGTTAGGCTCGAAGCCTTTCAGTACACTTCCTCCGATCCATATAAACCCATCCCTATGCAATGCATCATACAATCATGTCATGCCAAGTCATGGTATCATATTGTATTCAGTACAGTTTTAACAGCATGCTCACAATATAGTCGTACATATATATATATATATATATATATATATAAAGTACATGGATATAACAACTATTCAGTCAATTAGGGATCTAGGTAATCTTACCGACACTACAGTAGGTCCACAGTCGACTCGGGCAACCCGTGCAACCTTAGCAGTCAAAACACTGAAAATGGGTCTACAAGCCCATGTAATTTTCCCATGTAGGCTCACACGCCCATGTGGCCCACAAGGCCCAAAATGGCCTTAGCCGTTTGGATTACACGGCCTGGCCCAATAATCCCACACGCCCGTGTGGTTCACCCGTGTAGGACCCACACGGCCCAATTCGGCTCGACCCACGAATTGCACATGGCCTACCTCATCGATCACACGCTCGGGTCCCATCACAAGGCTTACCACACAGGCGGCCACACGCCCGTGTGGTGTCGACAGTCTCACATTTTGGCTTTTCGCCGATTTCCGTTTGCAGAGTTGTGTTTACACACACATGGTTACAAAAAATGCGTACACCGTTCTTGAGCACTCCAAACCTATGTTCGACCATAACACACAATTAATCACATAACAATTGGATTAAAACGACCCCTCTTCAAAACACTTGTCCAAAAGATCGACTGCCACTTGCCTTGTTTAAACAACTGAGGCCTTACACACTTAAATCGTTGATAAAGGGTGATCACTAACTCTACGGTTAATACCTGCATTCCAGTCGAACCTCTATTAATAAGTATTCGCATGACTAGCTTGAAACAAAACGAAAACCAACTTACCAAAAATGTAAATCCATGTATAGGGGAAAGAAATTATCGGCCTAACCCCAAAAAGAAGGCCAAAAGCACAACGATTCGACAGAGATAAAAGATAGAACAATCGCACCCCTAGCAATAATCAGCCACTTAACCAAAATAAATAAATAAGAAGAAAGAAACTAAAAATATGGATTGTAGGTAGCAAAATTAGTAGCAAAAAGGGAGGTGTTTGGTGAAGCAACCATTTCGACAGAGAGAGTAAGGAAACAACTGTTGTGCACTAAAAACCGATTGGACAAAGAACAAAAAGAGAACAGCGAGAAGAGGCAGGTTTCGACTACAAGAAAGGATGAGAGAAAAAACCAAAAGATAAAGTCGGGAGCGAAAAAACAAAAAAAAAAGGTGAAAATCGGCAGACAAGCAAACAAGATGAAAAGAGAGAAAATTGCCAAAATCGAAAGAATTGTGAGAGTGAGAGGAGGAGTGCCGAAATTTTCAACCAACCAAATATAGGATAACTTCAAAATCCTAAAATCTTCTCCTAAAAACTCTCCAACCTTCCCACTACTCAGACTTTTAATGAAATACAAACTCTAGCTGTCCATAATAGCAAAAATAATGCCCACACCAGTACTCGAACACAGGACCTCCAACATGCCAACACTCTACTTATCCATTAAACTAGCAGGCCCTTTTTGACATATTTTACTATCATTTATTTATAAGCCTACTGGCTAAAGATAGGGGTTTATTCAATTAAAAACAAAATTTTGCCCAAGCTAAGGCTTGAACCCAAGACTTCCCAGACACTCCCAAAACACTTAACCACTAAAGCAGACAGATATTTGCGTCACAAACATACGAGAATAATTATAAAGAATTTTGGGGCGTTACATGGGATTGAGATTTTAAAGTTTGAATGCCTTCGATTTAATTGATATGTGGTTGTCGTGCTTAGCTACTAAGTCGATGGAGGTTCTAGTATATGGAAAAGCTAAACTGGCGAAGATGAGGGAGTTCATGTGTAACACTCAGATTTTTAATAACCTAAAATTAGGAACGAATAAGGGACTAAATTGAGAGAAACCACAAGCTGGTTGCCTATATTGGAAGAAAAATAAAAGTTGGAAATCAAATTGAACATGGTTGAGATCCAATTCTAGTTTGGTTAGAATGGAACCAGCTGGTTCTATAACATCCCGATTTTGGGCCTAGTCGAAACAGTGGTTTTGGGGCCACAAATTTGATGAGGAAAATCTTATTTTATTATATTTTTATGGTCTACGATTTTATGGAAAGATTTCGTGAAAATTTCATTCGAAAATTTCGACGTTTGGGCACTCAATTTAGTCAAAATGACTAAATTGTAAATAGTGCAAAAGTTGATTCCACATGTTAGAAGTGTCCAATTTCTATGAAATTTTAAATTGGAGGTCCTTAAATGGTAATTAGACCATTGGTTAAATTTTTGGACAAAAATGGACATGAGATAAGTGAAATAGGATATTTTTAAGTTAGGGGCATTTTGGTAAATTGGTAATTAAATGGACTAAAAGACAAAATAAAAGCCAAAAACCCTTGTCCATCTTCTGGCTTGGCTGAATTTAGCATGGGGGAAGCCATGGCTAAGGTTTTCAAGCTTTCAAGCTTAATAATAAAGAAAAGGAGTTTCGGACTTAGAACGGGGGAAAGACGAATATCGGACGACTCGGTCCCTTTCGCCATTTTAAGTCGAGGTAAGTTTGTGTGAAATTAAAGCTACATAATGTTATTATGTTTTTAATTACTTTATATTATGAGCAATGTATATTATTTCCATGAAGTTGATTAATGATGCCTCGATGAAATTATAATGAGATCATGTTAAGCTGAAGTCCCGGTTGAACATTCGGAATAACAAGGAAACCTATGTCATAACATGAGATAAGGAAGGTCCCATATAAGACCATGTCTGGGACATGGCCTTGGCACCAAAGGAAGATCTTGTGTAAGACAATGTCTGGGACATGGCATCGACATCTATATACGATCTCGTATAAGATCATATCTGGGATATGGCATCGACATCGAGATATGAGATCCCGTATAAGACCATATCTGGGATATGTCATCGGCATCAAGATGTGATCCCATGTAAGACCATATATGGGATATGGCAATGGCATCGTGATACATGTATGATGAGATTGAGTATCCTTCGATATTCCGAGTAGTTCAACGGGCAAAGAGCTAAGTTTATGTACTGATGACAAGAAGCTAAGTCTATGTTTAAGAGAATAAAAGTGCTAAATTATGTGATAAAGTGATACAGGTACCCATGAGCAATGTGCTCGGGATGTGATCGAATTTTGTTAAGAAGGTAAACGAGTAAGTTATACCTATGAGAATGACCTTGTGATTATAAGACCATGCTTATGATGTATGAATAAGTGGGAAATGTGATTGATGATCATGTGTGAGGCTTTTAAGCCAAATTAAATTGAGAAATGAAATGTTCAAGTCTTTGTTGTGGATGTATAGGTTAAATTGGCCAATGAATGGCTTATAAATATTTGATAATGACTAGCTATTAGCATGGCTAACTATGGATATACTTTAGTGTTATATGTGTGTAAATGAGAATTGATACAAAGAAAACTTGATAAAGTAAAATTAGCAACAAAACAGTTTGGACGGGCAACAGTTGTATCACTTTGAAAATTCACCAAAAAAATGGTGGAAATTGAATCAGAAGTTGAATAAGATATGAAATTAAATCTTATTGAGTCTATTTATGCATAAAAGAAACGGTGCAAGCAAAAGAATTTCATATTATGAGATATTTGAATTTTTATAAGACAAGGTGAGAGTGATTTCGTAATCCCCTATTATGATTTGGGAAATTCATTAAAACTTGTACAAAAATAATCAAGGGATAAAATTTATATTCTTGAATTTCTTAATGAGTCTATTTTCAAGAGAAATAAACAGAAACATGATTTGAGTTCTATACCATGAGAAAATAAACTTTAAGTAAAGAGGGGTCAAAATTGTCGGATAGCGAAATAGGGGAGATTTTAAAGAATAAACTGTACTGGTTGATTGAACCAAAAATTCTGAAAATTTTATGGTAACAAGATATGTGAGTTTAGTTTCAAGGAAAATTAGCGGATCTTAATTTAGAGTTCTGTAGCTCCGGATAAAAATAATTTAGTGACTGTAACGCGAGTAGACAACTCAAGATGGACATAATTGAATTATGAAATTTTATGCATTTATAAATGTATTACCTTGAGAACATATTGTGAGAATTAGTGAAAAACATGTTAATAAGTTGCTTATTATTTGCATACAAACTTACTAAGCATTGTAGCTTACTCCCCTTCCTTTCTTATATCTTATAGGGTTTTATGCCAGCTCAAGTTGGAGATCGCTGGAGATGCTATCACACTATCAAGCTATCATCGTGGGGTAAAAGTGAATACAGATCTCTTAAGTTTATGGCATGTACAGGGACTTAGTCAATTGTGTATGTGTTATTTGATTTGGCCAAATGTGTTGGTTCATAATGATTATATGATTCATTTTATATATGGCTATGAGATGTGGCTCATATTGGTTAATGAGTTGTAATGCCTATTTATATGTGTGTGCTTATTCTAAAGGTTTCATGTGATGTAGTTATATGTGTAGGTATGGATGGATTGAGGGTGTGTTGATGATAATCATGGCATGAAAGTTTGATAAGTTTAAGCTAGGAAAAGTATGGTGCCAAACGGTTTGGTAAATAGCCATTTTCTTGGCCACACGGGCAAAGACATGACCGTGTGTCTCAACAGTGTGGAGGACACGGCCCCAAGACATGGGCATGTGCCCAGGGCGTGTGAAGTCTGCATTTATGTTTTTCGGAATTTAATTCACCACACGGCTTAAGCACATGGACGTGTGACTTGGCTATGTGACCCTATTTTTTTTATGACGTCATAAACAGAGAGTTACACGGGCTGAGGACATGGACGTGTGTGATCACACGACCTACCCACATGGACATGTCCCAAGCCACACGGGCGTGTGACACTTGTTTTGATGAAAAATTTTCTAAGTCTTTTTAAAGTTTCCAAAGTTCTCGGTTTAGTGGTATTAGAGCCAGGTTACAAAACTCGGTTGTGGAATGGATTTTCAAATTTTTGGATTTCAAAAGGTTGTTTTTGAATATGTGAAGTGTTTTGAGATACTTCTTCTGAAAAGTGTGGTTTACGAGTCCCTGGCGTCGAATCCGTAAGTTCTTTAGATATTAGACTGTGCATAAAGTTAGATTTTGTATTTATTCAGTGTATGTTCTGGAAATCAGATTTTTAAGCAAGCAACAGTACTGTGATGGATTCAGAAGGCGAGCAAGGTCGCGAGGAGTTGCCCATTTCTCCGAAACATGAGATTGTTCAGGAGATAGTGGTCGAGGTAAGTCTGCCAACTTCGGGTAGTGGTAACCTGGAGCTTGGGATTGAGGCACTGACCCGGTTGGTAAGGGAGGTGGTAAAGGAAGTGTTTGAGACCAAAGTTAAGGAAATTGGTGAGATGCTTCAGGGTAGATGCTTGGACTGCTCGAAGAAGAGGGATCACAGTCCTCTGAAGTAGGAGCCTCGTTCTATGAAGCGAGTTAAAATGCGTCCAAACTTTCCGACTTGCGACCATTGTAAAAGGTGTCATCCGGGTGAATGCCGGAGGAAGTTAGGAGCATGTCTCAGATATGGATCTAAGGAGCATCGGGTTCGAGTTTGTCCAGTCCCTTTTAAGTCAGGTGTGTTTTGTTTGGATATAGAATTATATGCACGTGTGATAAATATTTGTCTGCATCTGTGGTTAAATGTTTTGGATGTGTGTAAGAGATTTCAAGCTTAAGTTAAAAGTGTATTAATGTTATTAGGATTAGAGTGCGCAACGGTAGTATAGTGGTGTAGTTGTTACATAACTACTATGTTAATTAGAAATTTCGAGGATGAATTTTTTTTTAAGGAGGGGTGAATTGTAACGCCCCGAATTTGGGCCTAGAAGGAATGGGCCTTGAGCATGGGATCAGCTAGGAGACTGCACATGAATATTTATGTGTGCAAGAAAATGACACAAGTTGCTTGTTTGCTTTAATGGCTAAGTAATTTGGGTGTGTATGGGAGTGTTAGCCCTTGCAAAATTTTTAGTTCTTTTCTCTTAAATGAACCTATACTCTGGCACTTAGGCCTTATTAGTAATAATGCATGTTTTATGACACAAAAAAAGAACCTGTGGTGTAGTGGCAAGGTGGCGTGTGGTATAACTGAGAGGTTTGAGGTTCAAGTCATGTGTTACACAGTGGAATGTTTATTTTGCTGCTTGAGCTGTGGAGGTAGAAGAGTTGGACTGAAACACTGTTGAGAGAAGTTTGAATTGGTCTTGGATGGAGTTGTGGAGAGGATTATGGAGAGAATTGGGGAGAGAATTAAGGAATTTCGAAATGGGAGGTTGGTAAGGTGTTGTGGCTGATTGGGACTCTAAGGCTCTAGGGGATTTCGGCTAGGGGGAAATAGGGAGTGATGGAGCTCGAAACTAACTATTATTTCGACAAAGGCAGGCGCACCTATCAAACAGTAGTATAGCTGTGGCAAATCCTGAATATCGTATCCTCAAGGATCAATAGTACTAGTATTAACTATCTTTTTATTATCTAGCCTAATAATTAAGGAAATTTGGTTTTTAATCTAAAACTAACTAACTAACTATGAACGCGACAGAGAGTAAATTGGGAAAATACTTTTGGACAACTTTTATGATATAGGCAATACCTAAGGAAGAATCCACCTAGACTTAACTTATGACTTTTGATTTATGCGATTTATTCACTTGGCTTAATCTGCAGAAATCCCTGATTTATATTAATACCTCTCTTGAGGCTACTAACAACTGACTCTAGGTTGATTAATTGAAATATCTTTCTAATTAAAACCCCTATTGTCGTATTAACTCGATCTATGGATTCCCTTATTAGGCTTGACTCTAATCCAGCAGATTTTCGTCGCCCTATCTCTAGGGTTGCAATCAACTCCGCTTAATTGTGTTGATATACTGTTAGATAGGGACTTTTGCTCCACTGAATAAGCACATTAAACTTGAATCAATAACCTGAATTATCAAAACAAGAATAAAAACTCACAATTAAGAATAAGCACAAGTATTTATCTCATAAATCAAATAATAAGATTTGTCTTAGGTTTCATCCCCTTAGGTATTTAAGGGATTTAGTTCATACTAAACGAGGGAAACATCATAAAAGAGGAAAAACAACAAAACATAAGAAAACCCAAAAACTGCTAAGGAACTTAATGGGAGATCCTCAGTCTTGATGGAAATCCTTCTCTTAAGCTGATCCCGACGGCTGTCTTGGAGTATTTTCTCCTTCTACTCGGTGTCTATTCGACGTCCTGTCGAACTCTATTCGACCTCCAGTCGACGTCCCCCTTTTAGGTTGCCCCCTAGAGTGTTTATATAGGCTTCGAGATGCCTTTCTTGGCCCACAAGTGTCCTATTCCGAATAGAATTCATCCTTATTTCAGTAGGGACACGCCCGTGGTTGATAGCCCAGGACGTGTTCGATCCGACTTGCCACACACGGCCGTGCGGTCCGCCCGTGTGCGGTGGTCCAGGCCGTGTAGGCCCATTTTGTCCCCTTTTGGCCGTTTCTCATTCTTTTCGACTCCCTAAGCTCTCCTGAGTATAAAACATGAAATTAAGAGATTAGGAGCATTGAATTCATCAAATTTAATGAAAAAATTATCCAAAATTAAGCCAAGCATGGGGTTAAAATATGTGTAAATTATGGTTTATCAAATATCCCCACACTTAAGCCTTTGCTTGTCCTCAAGCAAAATCCTCAACTCATAATTAAATTTAACTTCCTTAATTCATAATTATTATCAATAATGTTTCATCATAATTCATATATAATTCACACATTGATAATTTGAACTAAAAGAGTCATAAAGATTCAAACAATCTAAGTCATAAATTTTTATAGCACGAAAATATAGGTGTTTCCCCTTATCTAAATAATTACCTCTGATTCAAAACTGACAAGAATTGACATCCTCACTAAAGATTCACTCAAATCACTCAAGGTGTTTAAGGTTCAAATTAAGCACTCAAAAGTCAAACATGAAGAGTTAATCCCATAGGCTTGCATGAAAATCAAATCTCCACCACTATAAAATGAGATGATACACAAATCAAAAGGTCTTTTAAGGGTTGTAATGGGGCTTGGGTTAAAGGTGTGGATATAGGCTGATTAGAAGGTTAGAATCGAGATTGAATTGACAAATTACCTAACTAGAAACAATTAACTAATGGTGAATGATTACATTAATAACAAGAGCTTCTTCTAAAGATGTGAATTTAACTGTTTACTCTCATAAAAATGGAACTAAAAATGAATATACTTTCAACTTTTCTCTCTCTTTTTTTTAAGAATAAGCACATACAATTGATAAGAGAGAACTTAACAACGGAAATAGAGAACATAGTTAGGCAACTGCTCAAATCAAATCTCAACAAAAAGGGACGTCAAAAGATTAGGGGAAGTAGAAATTTTGTTTTAGGTTAATATTAGTGGGTGAGTCAAGAAACGATTTATTAGGCTAAAAGGGGTTTACTAGGGGTTAATTATGGAGGTAGGCTTTTTATGGAGTAAGTGGGTTAAAACCTAGGTGCCTTTATCATCTCAGTATATCAAATAAAAAATGTGGTCTTCAACATGTATAATCGAAGCAAGTTCTAGAATAACAGATCAATGTTGACACACTCATAATCACTAAAGTGAGCAAGAAAAATATATGCTCTAAAAGGCTCAAAGACTCACAAAAATTATAGTTTTTGATGTCAACCTTGCAAATTTCAAACTTCAAAGTAATATTTAAGATTAGGGAAACAACCTAAAAAATTTTAATTACGGAAAATAGACTTATCATGCTTGATTCTCTAATATCTTAAAGTTTAAACCATCAATGCACAATTACCTATGACTTAATCCAAAACATATCAATGGAAATCATAAATCAATAGAAGTTTCATTCTAATAGTAAATATGAGAACATTACTTTAAGAACAAGACATAATTCAGGGATTTTCTGGTAATGAAATCAATAACCTCCCCACACTTAAGATGTACATTGTCCTCAATGTACAAGGATGGATAATAACAATATAGTAAGAAATCATAAGAGAGGGAGAGAGGTGAAACTTCCTGAATTATGGATGAAATCCTTAGAAAGATAGGCACAATGGATTTGGTAGAGGTACACGGTGGATACTAGGGTCGTAGTGTGGTGATTCCCTAACAGCCTTTTGAACCTAAATCAAAGAAATCAAAATATAATAATAGAAATTAAAGACAAGAAAGATAAAAGGAAGAAAAATAAATGAGAAGAGAAAAGAAAAGGAAAAAATAAATGGACTCAAAGGTCATTGTCCTGTCGAGTTAATGAAACGGTCGGCATGAACTTATGTAGATCGGTCTCGTACGAGGAGACTATATTAGGCTCCTTTCGCTTCTTCGACATGGTGATGGTGGTGTAGAGAAAGAGTGAGGGAAAGGGAAAATGGAAGGATAAAGGTAATAGAAAGGAAGAGGGGTGTGGTGGTTGAAAAAGAATTTGGAGAATGTGAGAAGAATGGGGGGTTTTAAATAGAGTCAGGGATCTAGTTGCTGCCCACGCCCGTATGCCATAGGCATGTTGGGTCACATGGCCGTATCGCACGGCCGTGTTGTACTTCATTCATTTCTCCCACGTCCGTGTAGAGGTCGCCACGCCCATGTAGATAAATCAGTGTCGACCACGGCCATATCGCACAGCCGTGGCATTTTATCGCCGCCCGTGGTTTGTGGATTTTTCGTCCTTGGTTCGTACGATCTCTGCCACGCCGGTGTGTAAATCCGTGGTGTCCACACGGCCACGGCCATGCCCGTGTGCAAGGTCGTGTGGTAGGGAAACCTGCGTTTTATTAATTTGGTTAGTTTGTAGTTAGGTGCTAAAAGTAAAGATAACAATAAGAAAATTAATAGGGTTAGTGTTCGGGTTGCCTTCCGAAAAGCGCTCGTTTAAATTCTTAAGCTAGACTTACCTCTCATTCGCGTATTCATAGTGGTTTGAGGAGTTGAAACTCCTCACCCCAGCTATCAGTTCTATGATCACTATATAGTTTGAGTCGAGTAGTGTTTACCTTAAAAGTGCCGAACTTGGGATTAGTTACCTCGATTGTTCCATATGGGAAGATCTTCAGTACCTCAAAAGGGATTTCTTCGTTTGTATCAAGGTCTGAAGTGGCGATCCGAGGATATCTTTTATCCAACAATACCTAATCTCTGATCTTAAATTGGTTTGGCTCATGGAGTCGCTTTATTTTTGCTTCGTGTGTTTTTAGTTTCTCCTTGTAATGTGTCTTCCACTCGTCTACTTCATCGATCTAAAGCCTTCGTTCTTTATGAGTTATTTCCTCGTTGACATGAGGTCTAGGATCTGGCTGAACTATGTAATTTCATGGTGTTTCCTGTAAAGAAGGTTGAACCAAATGGTCACTAGTAGAGTTTATGTTTTCACCTTGATTACTCGATGTCCTAGCCGAGTCAAGAGCCTGAAGAGTGATCGTTTCGTCACCTACACGAAGTATGGGTTCTCCTATACCAACATCAATTTTAGTTCTAGTAGTTGGTAAAAAGGGTCTTCTTAAAATTAAAAGAATATTATTGTCCTCATCCATGTCTAAAACAACAAAGTTTATTGGGAATATGAATTTATCGATTTTTACTAGTACATCTTCGATTATACCCCTAGGAATTCTAATAGTTTTATCCGCTAATTGAATGCTCATCCTAGTTTGTTTGGGTTTCCCTAGACCAAGCTGTTTAAACATTTTATAAGGCATAACATTTATGCTTGCCCCTAAATTAGCTAAAGCATTATCAACCGATAAACTACCAATTAAGCATGAAATTGTAAAACTCCCTGGATCTTTTAACTCTCGTGGTAGTTTATTTTGTAGAATTGCTGAGCACACTGCGTTTAGCTCCACATGCGATGCCTCGTCTAACTTCCATTTGTTTGTCAAAAGCTCTTTTAAAAATTTCC
Organism: Gossypium australe; assembly: GCA_005393395.2. Classification (NCBI taxonomy): domain Eukaryota; kingdom Viridiplantae; phylum Streptophyta; class Magnoliopsida; order Malvales; family Malvaceae; genus Gossypium; species Gossypium australe. Next base: position 114,624,836 of record CM016617.1, on the reverse strand, counting down.
TTGAATCTGGCATCTGCGAAAGAGCTTCAAGAAATGGTAAGTTAATATGTAATTTCTTTAGAAGTTTAAGAAATTTACCGAATTGTTCATTTGTGTGGTCTTTTTTTATCGTATTGGGGTATGGCACACGAGGTTGGTACTCTATAATTGCCAGTTTTGGCTTATCATGGCTTACCTCAACCTTACCTTCCTCTACCACATTCTCTTTCCTCACTTTAGGTTCATCTAACCCTTCACTATCGTGAGCAGTTATGGCTTGAAGTTGCTCCTTTGGGTTAGTTTCAGTGTTGCTTGGCAAGCTGCCTTGTGGTCGTTCTGAGATCAGCTTAGCAAGCTGTCCTAATTGGTTCTCGATCCCTTAAATTGATGCCTGTTGATTTTTAAGTACTGTTTCGGTGTTTTGGAAATGAGTTTTTGACACCGCGATGAATTTTGTTAGTATCTCTTCAAGGTTCGGCTTTTTCTCTTGTGGGTAGGGTTGCTGTTGAAAACTTGAGAGGGGTTGTTGTCTTTGATTTCCTTGGCCACCCCATGAGAAGTTGGGGTGGTTCCTCCAACCTGGATTGTAAGTGTTACTATAAGGGTTATTTTGAGGTCTAAAATTGTTACCCATATAGTTCATCTGTTCACTTTCTATGCCAGGGTTGTAGGATTGATATTCTGTATTGCTCATTTCGCCTCCATTCGTATCACACTGCATCACTGGATGTACCTACGAAGAACCACACAAACCATCAATTTTATTATTAAGAAGCTCTACCTGATTTGATAACATGGTTACTGCGTCGAGGTTAAAAACACCGGTAGCTTTTGTTGGCCTTGTCCTTATAACATGCCACTGATAGTTATTCAGTGACATCTCTTCAATGAATTCGTAGGCAGCCTCATGTGTTTTATTGTTTAGGGTACCGCCGGTGGCTGAATCAATAACTGCCTAGTTGAGGGGTTCACACCGTTGTAAAAGGTTTGAACCTGTAGCCTCAAGGGTAACCCATAGTGAGGGCACCTCCTTAGTAGATCATTGTATCTCTCCCATGCATCGTAAAGTGTCTCTAAATCCATCTGCACAAAAGAAGAGATATCATTCCTCAACTTAGCCATATTAGCCGGCGAAAAATATTTTAACAAAAATTTTTCAAACATTTGTTCGCATGTAGTGATTGATCCTCGTGGTAACAAGTTCAACCATTGTTTAGCTTTGTTCCTCAATGAAAAAGGAAACAACTGAAGACGAATGGCATCATCAGAAACGCCACTTATTTTGAAAGTATTGCAAAATTCTAGAAAATTCGCCAAATGATTGTTTGGATCTTCATCTTGCAAACCATCAAACTGAACAAATTGCTGTATCATATGAATTGTGTTAGGTTTCAGTACAAAATTATTTGCAGCAATAGCAGGTCTAACAATACTTGACCCAATTCCTGTTAAATTAGGTTTAGCGTAATCATACATAGTACGAGGAGCAGGGTTTTGATTCACCGGATTTGAGGCAACCATAGGAGGTAGCGGATTGTTATCAGCCATCTCTTAGGTAATATTGGTTTCGTTTTCTTGCTCTTCTTCTATGTACTGTAGGCTTCGCCTTATTTCTCTCCGGTTTCTGGGAACTGTACTTTCAATTTCACTGTCAAAAAGTAATGGTCCTGACGGGTTCCTTCTAATCATAAAATAAAAGATCCTGCCAGAAGAAAAGAAAAGAAAAAGTTAATAAAAATAAGAATGGCTAAAGTCATAAAAATTTAATGTTCCTAATATCTTAGTCCCCGGCAACGGCGCCAAAAACTTGATGGAACTCGAAACTAACTATTATTTCGACAAAGGCAAGCACACCTATCGAACAGTAGTATAGCTGTAGTGAGTCTTGAATATCGTATTCTCAAAGACCAAGAGCACTAGTATTAACTATCTTTTTATTATCCAACCTAATAATCAGGGGAATTTGGTTTTTAATCTAAAATTAACTAACTACCTATGAATGCGACAGAGAGTAAATTGGGAAAATACTTTTGGACAACTTTTATGATATAGGCAATACCTAAGGAAGAATCCACCTAGACTTCACTTATTACTTTTGATTCATGTGATTTATTCACTTGGCTTAATCCGCAGAAATCCTTGATTTATATTAATACCTCCCTCGAGACTACTAACAACTGACTCTAGGTTGATTAATTGAAATCTCTTTCTAATTAAAACTCCTATTATCGCATTAACTCGATCTATGGATTCCCTTATTAGGTTTGACCCTAATCCGACAGATTTTCGTTGCCCTATCTCTAGGGTTGCAATCAACCCCGCTTAATTATTTTGATCTATCTTAGACTGGGACTTTTGCTCCACTGAATAAGCACATTCGACTTGAACCAATAACATGAATTATCAAAACAAGAATAAAAACTCACAATTAATAATAAGCACAAGTATTTATCTCATAAATCAAATAATAATAAGACCTGTCTTAGGTTTCATCCCCTTAGGTATTTAAGGGTTTAGTTCATACTAAACGAGGGAAACATCATAAAAGAGGAAAAACAACAAAACATAAGAAAACCCAAAAAACTCCTAAGGAACTTGATGGGAGATCCTCAGTCTTGATGGAAATCCTTCTCCTAAGCTGATCTCGACGGCTGTCTTGGAGTATTTTCTCCTTCTACTCTGCGTCTATTCGACGTCCTGTCGAACTTTATTCGGCCTCTAGTCGACGTCCCCCTTTTCGGTTGCCCCCTGGAGTGTTTATATAGGCTTCGAGATACCTTTCTTGGCCCACAAGTGTCCTATTCTGAGTAGAATTCATCCTTATTTCGGCAGGGACATGCCCGTGGTCGATAGCCCTAGCCGTGTTCGATCCGGCTTACCACACACGGTCGTGCGGTCCGCCCGTGTGCGATGGTCTAGGCCGTGTAGGCCCATTTTGTCCCTTTTTGGTCCATTTCTCATTCTTTTTGACTCCCTAAGCTCTCCCGAGTATAAAACATGAAATTAAGAGATTAGGAGCATCGAATTCATTAAATTCAATGGAAAAATCATCCAAAATTAAGCCAAGCATGGGGTTAAAATATGTGTAAATTATGGTTTATTAGGGAGCAATTTCGGCTGTAGGCATATTCTTTGTTTCGATTTTGTGGAGCTTGAAAGGAGAGGGCCAAATTTCCTTTGTGATTTTTGCCATTCGGGATTTTTTTTCGGGTTTTGCGTTTTATCAACTGTGGTGACCAAAAGTGCCATCATTTTCTCCCTTTCTTCAATTTCTAATTAGGTAATATTCTTCTGTGGTCTCACTTCTCTTTCTCTACCCATTTTTCTATTTTCTTTACTCTCCTAATAGTGCCGAATGCACTTCTCTTCTCTCCCCCTCATTCTTCTATTTTCTCTCAAAGCCGAACCTACTTTTCTCTTCCTCTCTCACCCTTGGCTGATTGTGGTCTTTTGTTTTTAGGTTTTCTTTAGTGACCGTCCCCTCTTGTCTATCTTCCTCCCTCGTTCTACTCTGACGATTATTGATAGCCTAGTGATTGAGGATCTATTGTTAGTGCTGATTACCACCATCATTTGTCCACTGTGCCAAACCTAAGCTGCTGTATTCTTTGTTCTTTTGATTTTTATGAGTTCTTCGTTGCACGATATCGATAAGCATGTTCGTTAAGAATCAATTGTTTCATGGTTATATATATTAATGGTGATTCGTTTTTTTGTGTAGATACTAATTAAAGAGTGGGTAATCACTTTTGATCAACGGTTAGTTGCAAATACCCGTTAGTTCTAGCAAGGCGATAGTTGGAGAGCACGTGGGCTAGTTTACTCCTTATCACGAACAGGTGTGTAATCACACTATCTCTGCTGTGAATCGACAAAAGCCGAAAAGCTGAAAAGCCGAAACTTCGGCATTCGAGGCCTCATGAGCCTGCGATCCCTCGTGTGGTAAACTGAGCCCACAAATCATAGGTGATAGATTGTAGAGGCCATTACGAGCGTTCTCGTGATCTTAGGCCTCGTTTGGCTAAAATGGGTCGTGTGGGCCCAATGGGCTCGTGGGCCCTACACGGATAAAATCCACATTAAGTGGCAAATATTGGACTGGGCTATGTAGTTCGCATAGCCATGACTGAATTTGGGCTAAAGGGGCCACATGAGCGTGTGGGCCCACTTGGGCCTAATATTGGGCCTTGGGCCCATTTACACCGTAATGATCGTAATACCCATATGGGGTAAAATAACCGTAATACCCCTGTAGGGTAAAATAACCGTAATACCCTTGTAGGGTAAAATGACTGTAATACCCCTGTTAAGGTAAAATGACAGCAATGCCCCTGTAGGATAAAATGACCGTAATACCCATGTAGGGTAAAATGGTCATAATACCCTTGTAGGGTAAAATGACCGTAATGCCCCTGTTAAGGTAAAATGGCCGTAATACCCCTGTAGGATAAAATGACCGTAATACCCTTATAGGATAAAATGATCGTAATGCCCTTGTAAGGTAAAATGACCGTAATGCCTCTGTTAAGGTAAAATGACAGTAATGCCCTTGTAGGGTAAAATGACCGTAATGCCTCTTAGGGTAAATGACTATTTTTGCCCCTCGAAGGTAAATGACTGGTTTGTGCTATGGTTTGACTGATTTGACAGTGATTGTATGACTATGATTTGATTAACTTAACTGTGAATGATACGATGATTTGTGGGCCAGACATTCTGCATACATGACATACTACATGGGGTTGGGATATTGGTTATGGAGGAAGTACTGTTCTGATAGGGTCGCACGGGTCGCATGAGACGACTGTGGACCCAGTAATGATCTGTTAAGGTCGCACGGGTCGCACGAGACGACTGTGGACCTACCGATGGCTTTAAGCTAGTTAATCTGATTATGGCTCTGTGCCATCTTGATTATGACTTTGTGTCGATCATATTTATCCATGGCTGTGTGCCGATCATAATTATTGATACTTTGTGTCGATCATACTTACCCATGGCTGTGTGCCAGTTATATTACCGTAGTTGATCTTATTACAGTTACCGATGGCTATGTGCCAATTATGAGACCGTTATTGAAGGCTTAAAGCCGCATATATACTAGCAGCTTTGCTGCGATTTCGGTTAGTGCTGTAACGGTGCTAACACTGTAAGTGTAGGGATGGCGTGGGTGATTTATTCCCCATAAGTAGTGCAGGGTTGGACAGAGGCAAGTGCAGGGTTGGATGGGTTTGCATGCATCATGCATCATTCATACTGAGACTGTTACTGCGATGGGCTAGGCCCAATTGATTTTGTTATGGGCTGTGACCCAAATGATATTGTTTTGGGCTTTGGCCTACATGTACTCTGAATTGAACTGTACTGTTACTGTTAAATGGCTCAGGCCTAAACTGATCCTATTTCTGTATACTGACTATTTCTTTAATAAGGGGATTACACACCGAGTTTTCGTAACTCACCCTGTTTTTAACCTTTCAGGTAATCCCCAGCGTTAGACGGTTCAGAGCTGCGAGGGACTCAGAGAGGGCCACACAACTGCACATGTTTTATTCCGTTTTGCTCACTTACTTAAACACTTTGATTTTGATTCGGGTTGTAATAAGGCCTCTATTATTTCTTGATTTTAAATTTGGGATTTTATTGATTATGATTTATATCTGCTAGAAGCAGAACATGGTTTTCCAAAACAATAACATTTTCAAACACTACGTTTCCGCAACTCAATTTTTATATATCACGTTTTCATAAATCATTTGTTTTAAATTAAGCTTCCGCAACAATAAGGTTTTAAAGGTAAAAACATTTTAAAAGGGAATAACTTTTTAATAAACCACGATTGAAAATAAACAAACGCAAACTGAGGTTTTGTACAAGTTTTAAATGGCAAGAAGTTTTAAATTTCAAGAAGGATTTTTCAATGAAAACATGGTTTTCGAAAAGCACTTCAATGTGACACACCAGATTCGGCCATAACGTCTAGGCCGAGTTTGGGGTGTTACAATTACGCCAACTATAAGAACCACATAGGTGGAAGAAACGTCAAAGGATAGTGTAAGTAATGGAAGCGGATCATGAGGAATCTGCCAAAATTGATGAAAGTGGTAAGGATAGTTGTGGTAGCCGACAAGGCATGGGCGAAGACCCAATAAGAATTGGGGAAAGATAGGTCGCGCGAGAGCTGATCTAAATATGGAAATGTATGAAAAAAAAAATCAAGCAATGATCTAAAATCAAGAGCCATCAAAAAATGCTCAATGAAGTGGTACGTGAAAAGCAAATCTCATAAGGGGAACGAGAATTTCATTTCCAGGATAAAGATTCTATTTTTTCAAGACTATTCCTCTTTAAGGAAAGTCTATGTAACACCCTAAACCCGTATCCATCATCGGAACAGGGTCACAGAGCATTACCGTACTTAAACTAAATCAATCAAACATTTTATGTACATTTCTCATTCAATTCAAAAACCATTAATACACATTCATATAGTCTCTAATATAAGCCTTCAAGGCCTAAAATAATTATTAAAAATTGGTTCGAGGCTAAACCGGGTACTCTAGAAATTTTTCGGTAAACATATAAATTTTTCAAAGAAGCAGGGGACACACGCCCATGTGGCCAGGCCGTGTGAGCTTGACACGCCCGTGTCCCAGGCCATGTGGGCTTTCAAAATGATGCACACGGCCGTGTCCCAGCTCGTGTCCTTACCCGTGTAACTCTCTGACTTGAGTCACACGGCCAGCTACACGCCCATGTGCTAGGTCATGTAGATAATTTAATTTTTGAAAATTAGGTGCAGGGGACACACGACCAAACCACATGCCCGTACGCATGACTGTGTGCCACACATGGTTGAGACACGCCCGTGTCTCTACTTGTATGGACGAAAAATAGGTCATTTCAGGCCACTTTTCTAATTCAATTGATCTTTCACCTAGAACATCATCCAAACACATTCACAAGCCAATTCATAACTCTCAATTCAATGCTAACACCAAGTTTTATGCATAATATGTCATGACTTTCATTCAACCATTCAACTTACTCATTCTATCACTTATTTGCTTAAGATGTCTAAACCTAATAGACCATTTCTAGAAGTTCAAACACACACACATATCAAGCAATTACCAAGATGATCAATTCATTTAAACCAACATTCCTTTCAATATTGTGTAAAACTTCAAACATGTATTCACAATTATTGAGACTTACAAAAATCATGTACTCTAAATCTCAATAAACAAAAGAGACTCTACATTTAATTTGCATCCTAGGTAAATGCCAAAACACAAAAAGAAAACGTCACCAACATTGAGTACGGGATTTCGGTAGGATGCCAAGTCCAATTCTACTATTTATTTAATCTGCAAAAAGTAAATCAATTTATTATTGATGGATTCCATTTATTAGCTAAACAAAATTTCAATCCCCATTAATATGGGTTTCTAACTTAGCCAAATAAGATTTTGATTCTCTCGATAGTTCAAGTAACTTCATCGTGATATCAGTTAACGATGTGGCACCCAGTACTTAGCTATAAAGCGCAGAGAAAGTTGCACCCAGTACTATTCGGATTAACCGACGGTAATGAATATGAGCCCAACTCTAGTTGGATAAACCAACAATATTTGCACCCAGTGCTAGTCGGATATACCGATTATAATATTTGTGAGCCCAGCTCACTAGTCAGACAAGCTGACAAAGATTGCGCCCAACGCTAGTCGGATTAACTGACAATTGTGTGCCCAGCACTAGTCAGACAAGCTGACAAAGATTGCGCTCAGCGCTAGTTGAACATATCGGCGATTATACAATTGTTTACTTCTACAATTTCCTCATTTATTTTCTTTGCATTTATTCAATAATATGTATACATTTTGTATAATGAGCAAACTTAACATTACTTAATTTAAATAGTAATTAGGAGTAAAATTAAGTTCGAGTCCACGAACTTACCAAAATGCGATGGATATCTACTCAGTGGTCTTTTCTTTTCCTCGGTTGATACTCACTCTATTATTCTCTTGATCTATTTTTAATAACTTAACTCAATTAATACCATTCTTATTTCTACTAATATTAATCAAATTTATATCATAACATTTTATTCATTTCTAGTTATTGTTAGTAAATTTCATACCACAACATACTTTATAAACATAATAGACTTAACAAACAAGTCCCAAATTTTCCAGCATAAGAATAGTCCACTAAAACAGTCCCTATACTTCATCAAATTAATGATTTAAGCTATGTTATTTTGAATGTCTAACATTTTAGTCCCTAAGAATTATTACAAATAGAAATCACTACTCACTATGACCAACTTAGTCTACAAAACTTATACTTAAATTATCACCTCAAAAACATTTAGTTTTCAACAAAATAACCACAAAACTTTAAGTTTTCTCATCCATGGTAACTTTCATAGTTTTCATTCATTCTCAAAATTTCAACTCAGGTAAGCTAGTTCATGATCTTAGGACTTCAAAAACACAAAATTCATGAAATAAGAATCAAGATTTACTAACCAATTTGAGCTTAAAAGCATAAGCAAAATAGCTGCATTTTCTTCCTCCAATTTCGGTATGCAGAGCAAGAAATGAAGCTGGTCTTCTTTTTTTTTTTTTACTAACTCTCTATTCCTTCTCTTTTGTTTATTATCTTTACTAACTTTTCTTATTTCACCTATATATATAATAGTTATCCTATTATAATCATTATTGATATTACCTATATATCTATATTAGTCTCACACACATCCATTAACTCTATTTGACTAAAATGGAAATAGGCTATTTACTTAATTAGTCCCTACAACTATTTCTTGCTCATAATTAATTAGTCCCTATAAATTAAAATTTATTAATTCAATATTCAATTGACTCTAAAGTAATCTCCAAAAATTATAATATTAATATATTTAAACCCAATACACCAAGGCGGAGTCCCGGAAGTATGTTTTTCAGCAACCCCTACTTTCGATTTGTTACAGTTTATTACAGGTACGCCTCCACAATTATGGCCCGTAGGTGGAATATGAGTAAATAGGATGACAGACTAATATAGTTGTATAAGCAATGGCCTTCCAGAACAATAAGTTAGCTATTAATCACATGGGGCAGGAGAGGTCCCAAGTTAGTCTTATGTATAAGGTGGATTACTAGAAGTAATCCCACACTGCGAACGATAAGGTGGAATGAGAATGAGTTTGCCAGAGTGGTGAAACATGCTAAAGGTCAGTATGGTCAGAAAAGTCCTTTGGGACTATGGTATGGAAAATGAGGAAGTCTGCTATGGGTTGATTCAACTATGGATTTCCACCAAGGAAAGAAAGGAAGGATAGATGAGAAGTAATGTTAGGATCTGTTGATATGGCGAGGTATCTGGATTTTGGTCAAGAGGAGAGTTTGACCAGAGGAAGGTCAAGCTTGGGGTGTTACATCAGGTGATTTTTTGTACTCTACTTTTGGATGAATGATGGATGAGTGCTTAGTTGTGATCTGAGTTTATGTCTGTTGTGGACTATGTTTGAAACTTTGGTGATTCATGAGTATGGTGAATGAGCATGACATACGTGTTTAAGATTGCATAAATTCATGAAAGTATGTTATGTGTAAGAGGACATTGTATCATTGTATCTAATATGGTGTACTCCATAATGCAATAATATCTGGAATGTTATGTATGAATTGCATGTCTATATTATTTATGCTGAGTACGAAGGGAATTTACCTTGAAGGGGTAGATGAAGATAGGAATAATTGGTAGAATGAAGGATTGGGCAGGCTGATAGAAGGATACAATAGAATTTGGGCGGCATCATGGAATGCTATCTACTGGCTCACTAGAACTACACTGTGATGACGATCAATCAACTTTATGGAGTGACACCTCGACGACGAATATCGACTGGTCCTTCAAGGCGACACCATGTAAACAATTTATAAGTCCTTCGGGGTGACACTGTGTAAACGTTTATAGGCCCTTCAAGGAGACACCTCGTAAAGAGGTTTATTGATTCCTCAAAATCAGAATTCTGCTAGGACAATAAACATGAGATTATATTATGTAAGACCATAGCTGGGTTATGGCAACAAATGAAGTCCATTAGGACAGTAAACCAATAAGCCCACCAGGGCATGAAAGGAGAAGTCACTGTAAGACTTGCATGGCAAGTAGTAGGGTGGAATGATCATGGCACGTCTGAGAGCGCAAGCAAACAGGATAATAAAAGGATCCACCAAAATGCAACAGTGAATATAGCTGATAGAAACGACTTCATAGGTATGTGTGAAAGGAAGGAGAAATTTCTTTAACTTATTACAAATATAGCATCCTCCATTAAGAGTCCACCTGATTTGTTGCAGACTCAACATTGGCTAAGCAAATACAGAAGGGATTATCGTAGTTGAAATCCTAATTGGTGATTGATAATGAGGTAGCCAGAAAGGTGGGTAATCAGCTAAAGGATCATATGGAAGAGAATGTTCGCCAAAAGATGATTAATCGATAAAGTCCGCCAGGGGTTTTGCAAAAAAAAAAAACAAGTTTGTCAAGACTCCACATGGGATTAACGGAGGTAAAAGTTCTCGAAGAACAACTTAAGAAAGAGATAGTCTGCAAGGGAGACTATCTGATTTTTGAGAGCATCGTCATAGAATGGGTCGAAATGATGAAGTCCTTTAGTACGATCTAGTAGATAAGAGTTCACAAAAAAATAGTGTTTATCCACCACCCATGTTCCATATCCAAGGCCTCTAATAAGGGTATCGGTAAATAGATTCTTCTTTAAGGATTGATTCATGCATGGGATATGTCACATGGAATTCATCATTAGGAACAAACCAACAGATTAAGGTCGAGATCAGTGTGGAATGTGGGGATCAAGGTAAAAACCCAACAATTGTGGCGAGATATGTAATAATTCGGCAACAACGAAAGTCAATATGGGTATCCGCATATATGGTTACTCTATGGTGAGACAAATCCAAACAGGCAAACGTGGGAGTATGAGCTGAAACCAGATGAGGGCAAGTCCGAATAAAAAGAGGTATCTGTTAAAGTACGATTACAACTACACTTATTGACAATGTCCGCTGATGGATGGTTCAAATTATGTAAAGGTGTCAGCGATGCCATGTCAAGTTTGCGAAATTTTATAATTCTCTCAGAGAGTTTCAACTCTGTGCATTAATTCTTATTTACTTGTCAAGTTAAGAGTTTTCCATGAGTATTGTTGTATAGAACCTCACTAAGTTCATTTAGACTTACTTTTGTACCGCTCTGAATTCAAGATTAAGAAATGATTCGTGGACCATGGAAGGACCAATTCAGATGCCACCAAGTCCACGCGAATTGTGTCGTAGCAGTATCATGTATATAAAGGGGCACTCTTTGAGGCCACGCCTCATGGTATAAATGAGATCAATTTAATCAAAACCTTAGGGTCTAAGTCGTTGTAATTATAATTATACAAGCCAGTAGGGTAGAACGTCTGTAAATATTTTAATAATTATATAACAAAGAAATTAAATTGAAGTTCTAAATTTTGAGAAAGGTCACCATAAAAAAGGTAAAAATAAAGTTACATGGGTTACATTGGGCGTGAAAATTTGTGTGGTTTAAGTTGTAATTAAGTCAAGTTAGGAAGTCTACTAAGCAACCCGATTTAATTGTGATATCTGGTACCCGGACCCGGCGATTAGGTCGGATATAGAGTGTTATATGTGGAAAAGAAATGAAGCTGACCAAAATTGGTGATTGCTCACTACAATTTTAGGTATTGGGTAAACTACATTGGTAATCACCGAATTATTGGTAAGTTTTTTCTTTGTCACCCATCTATGAAAAGTTATAAAATTGTCACCCAATTATTCAATTTTTCTTTTTGGTGATAAATGTTAAATGGCTGATGGAAAGATGATGTGACAACTCTTAAAATTAACATAATAGTAACTTTAACACTTAGCATTCATACTTTGTGTCAACTTAGCCTAGATTCTAAAACAAATTAACCCTCAATATGTACATATTGTGCAAATTGGTATCTTTTTTTTTTCAATTTTACTTTTTATTTGTGACATTGAGAGTTAGTTTTAAAAAAATGAAAAAAGATTAAATTTATTATCTTGGATTTTTAGATGTTTCAATTTTTGATATATTTCCAATAAACTTTAGTTGATATATATATATATATATATATATATTAGCTTTTTAGGTAAAATGGTCACAAAGAAAGAAAAATTAAAGAAAAAAGAAAGATGTTGAAGGTTAATTTTTTAGAATCGAGATTAAATTGACAAATATATAAATGTGAGTTAAAAGTTACTTTTATATCAATTTTAAAAATTAACATATCATCTTTCCATCCTATCGGGTGACAAAAAAAAACTCAAATAATTAAATAACTATTTTATAATGACAAAAAAAAAGCTACTAATAATTAAATAACTATAAATGTAATTTATCGTTTTAAGGATTTTAGGTGTAGACCGGTTTAAGCAATAGAAAGTTGAAAGGAAGTTACTCATGTGACATCATTAATTATTAACAAAATTTCATTTTTCTCACTTTTAATTTTTTTTTCGTAAAATACAAATTATATCCTAATAGATATTCATTTTTTCTTCTTCGAATTTTAAAATAATAAATTTCCTTTTTATAATATTCTATTATTATATTGTATCACAAGCATCAAAGAGAATAGAGTATTAATTTCAAATTTACTGAAAATCAACTTCAAATGCCAATTAATCCAATAGCCAAAGAAAAGGGTTTATTAAAAAGTTTCAACACTGGAATATATATATATATATATCTTTGTTCATCATCATAAAGTGAAGAACCAGAGATAATATATTCATTAGTTCCATCCAAGATGTGCAAATTTTTGTTCTAATGCATTTCAGCAGCAGCGCCAGCGGCTCTTATTTTGGCAATAACGAACTTACCAAACTCCGCAAGCTTGTCGGTATCAGGCATAACATCCTTCACAGCGGCATGGGAACAGAACCTGTCCGCCCATTTTACCAGACCAGGCGTCTTCCCCTCGTCCAGCAGCTTCATCGCATTGAACTTCTCCGTCACTCTAAGCCATCCCAAGAAGCTCCCAAAAGCTATATCAAGGTACCCAACTTCATCCCCACCAAAGTAACCCTTCCCTTTGCTGCACTTGTCGTATGCTTCTTCCATCAAAGCCAACCCTTCTTCCACTTGCGCTATTGCTGCTTTCTTTGCTTCCTCTCCTTTAGCGACTCCTATACTTTTCACCGCTGGGAACCACTGCACAACAAAGAATATATAAACATAAAAAAAATAAGAACAAATTGTGAAGTGAGAGTCAGAGACCCACCTTGTCGTCAAGATATGCAGCCCAAAACCGAGCGACAGCACGTTCACAGGGGTCAGAAGGAAGAATAGAAGGACCGGAAGACCAAGCCTCGTCGATGTATTGTACGATGATGAGAGATTCGCAGATTGGCTTGTTATCGCCGTGAATGAGGACTGGGATTTTCTTGTAAACAGGGTTTGACTGGAGAAGAAGCTCGCTTTTGCCTTCCCATAACTTCTCTTCAATGTATTCATAGGTGAGGGATTTGAGGTTAAGGGCAATCCTTGGCCTCATCGCATATGGACTCGGCCAGGAACCCAAAACTTTGACTTCATTCGTTGCCATGGTTTAATTCTTGACTGATGGGATTTTAGTGTCTGGTTCAAAATAGGAGTGTAGAATTGATTATATAGAAAGGAGGGTAAGGGGATAGCTGAACTGATGATTGATTAACAACTCCACCGACGAAAGAAAGAAGGTTAGGTAGAACGGTACAAATGTGGAAGGGAAAGTGAGCAATCATTTGAAATTTTTTATTACTTAATTGCATAATTATTTTTTTCCCCCAACTTTAAAGAAAAGATTATTTTAATCCTTATTTAATTTTTTATCCTTTTTTTAATCTTTAAACCTGTAATTATTTCTCAAATTACTTAAAATAGATAAAAGTTAACGTTGTTACCTTTGTTGCTGCGGCATGTATTAGGGGTGTTCAAATTTCGATTAAAATTGAATTAATCGATCGAACTGATCTAATTTGGTTAATCGGTCGGTTAACTGATTTAATTCAGTCGGAGGTCGGTTAATAATTTTTTGAAATTTCAATTATCGGTTAATTCAGTTCGAAATTGGGTAATTAACTGAATTAATCAAACTTAATAATTAATAATACAAATTATATATAGTTTTAATTCGGTTAATTCAGTCAAATGAACATTATCATTTTTTTATATTTTTTATACTTGTTTTAACCTAAAAAAATAAAAATATATAAATTTCGGTTCTATTAACAGTCAAAGGATTAAAAGTTCGGTTAATTCAGTTAATACTAATTCGGTTCGGTTAACCGTTTGAATACCCGTAACATGCATATTGATTACCACGTGGTTGATATGTCAGCATTTAATTAATTTTTTAAAATTGAAAACTTATTAAAAATATATTTTTATACTTTGTAAATATTTTAAAAATAATTTATATATATTTTTAGAATTTAAAAAATCAATTAAATATTGTATGTGTCATTTACATGACAATTCACATATATGCAATATTAGCAAAGTTAAAAAGATATTAACGTTTCCATCCATTTTGGGGTGATTTGACAAAAAAATATAATTTTCAAAACTAAAAAAAGATAAAATCTAAATAAAATGCGAAAATAACTTTTTTGTAAAGCCGGAAGAAAAAAAAATAATTATGCCATACCTACTTTGCTTGCATTTTTAATGTGTTACTAACCAACAACTTTGCTTGCATTTTTAATGTGTTACTAACCAACAACTAGCAATTAAGTAAACACCTCTATTCGAGCTTCGAGAGTTGGTGATAAACTTGGCCATTTTCTTTTTAAATATAATTAGATTTTTTATCCCATTCGATATATGGGTTAATCGTGTGTAATAATTTTATTAAAAATTTTGTAATTTTATGAAAAAAAGTGTGTACAAATTTTAACAATTAAAATCAATCCTTATATAAAATAGCATTCAATTAATTATTTTTCAATAAAGAGGAGCAAGGACAAAAACCCTCTCGATATTCAACCATCAATGTGGAAGAGCCACCATGATGTGTAGAGCCCCATCATTCCTTCATCCCAATTGCAATGGTCACGCCTCTCGCTAACTTGAAATAATAAGTGCAGACAGCTCGGGCGAGAAAGGCAATCTTAGGATACCCAAAAAATCCCAAATGGGAAACAAAACCATCCACAACGACATCATTCGAACGCATGAACAAGGACACGATGCAAGTGATAGAGGGAGCACCAACTACCACGGAGATGGGGGCCAAAGGTGCCACCAGCAAGCAGCATGTTATTCATTTGAAAGGAGACTCTCACTTGTAGCATGTCGACGACCACAGGCTAGCAACAAACCAACGAGCCACAAGGGTCGTCAAGCCAAAAAGAGATTGAGCGACAGGAAAGGAAAAGGCAAAAAAGGAACATAGGGGTAAAACAACCAGCGGAGGTTACCATCGGAGAATTGTAACATCCTTCGCCTGACCTAATCGTCAAGTCTGAGCTACGGGAATCCTACAGTCATTGCTGGAGCAACTACAAGCAATTATCATTCCTTTTAAAACAATAAATCATACAAACATAACTGTGTCAGTTAAAATTAATAATACAACCTTTCTCGGGTCTTATACGAGCCTATGTATGCTCTAAAATTAACCCAAAATTGAATAAGGATAAATTTGGAAATTTTCAAAATTTCAGCTTGACATCACCACATTGATAACATGTTAATTTGCATGACATTTTGTGTTTAATTCGGTTTATTTCTGAATTGATCCCTGTTAAATTAGTGCTTTTATGTTTTAATCTTGTCAGGGATGCAATTGGGACGCTAAGAGACAAAAACGAGTAGAAAATGACCAAATTGAAACACAATCAATGAAATGAGGCCGAATAGAAAATGTGGAGAAAGCCAATGACTCATCAGATTTTTTGACTTTGTAAAAGCCAAAAATAGAAAAAAAAATCTTTTATTATTTATTTTCTTGTTTAATTTTATGTTAAATTAGTTAAGGCCAAAATTAGTAAATTCTATGTATATAAATAGGGCCTCAATGTTCTTAGGAAAGACAAATCTAATTCTATATTTTGACTTCAATTTGGAATTGAATAGAATTATTTTCCTTTTTCTTTCAATTTGGCGTGAGAATTTCTGTTACTTCCATTTTAATTTCTTTGTTCTTTCAAAATTCGTCCAATTGCCTTCCAAGTCCTTTCATTCCCCAATTTCCTCCATTATCATCAAACCACCCTTCATAACCTAAAAAGCATGATTAAATCAGTGCTTCACTAAATTTCATCTTAGCTTTAGGCCGGTGTTCTTTCCGGTCGAGAATCGTGAGATACGTATTCGTGCTAAAAATTCTTCCAATTGGTATTCACATTTTTCCTAAGTATCGGGATTGACAACTCATCCCTTAAACTTAACTCGATTTCAAGTCAAAAAGTGTACGTTGGGTTGGAGTCGTGTTTGCTGACAGTTGAAGAAACGAGTTGGCTGTGCTGTATTCGGATCTCCGAGAACAAATAAAAAAGAAAGTGATCGGGTTTAAACGACCCACGTGATTGAGGCCGTTAATTTGAGTTGGGTTCTTCAGAAAGCAAGGCTGCCGGAATCTTGAATCGGGAACATGTGTATCTCAATTAGATAATGGGTAAGGGTTGGTTTGCAGGTCGTACCGGGACCAGCTACGAGAGGAAAAATTGGTTGTTAGGACGTTCTTAACTACTATAACCAACTTATCGTTTGGAGGAGAAGATTAATTTTTGAGGATCGATTTTTAATACGGAATCCACCGAGTTTATGGCTAAGGCTTATTATCTTTGATTACAAAATCTGTATTTAATTTCCAATTTATTTAATTATTTATTTATGTTGTTTCAATTTTTTAGTTTCTAAACATTTCAAAACTCCCTTGATTTATTTGTTTATTTTTCAGCAGGTCCATTTGGAGTCGTGGGCACGACCTTTGACACAACAAATATTCTGTTCACAAGACAAACGCAGAAGTTGATTATAACATCCAATCCCTGTAGACTCGACCCTACTACCACGCTTTACTACTATTTAGAGATATTTTGTAGGAATTATTTTTGGTGGTTTTGATGCCCATCACACATGAAGGGGTTCCTCATCGCGACATAACTCATTGACTTAGCCTTGTTGTGACGACGGGGTTCCTTGTTACGCCGTGTAACACCCCAAACCCGGCCCAAATGCTACGACCAGATTGTAAGAGTATGCCCAAAGATCAATCATGAGATGGTTGTAATAACATACTTAATTTACCATGTTTATTAATATAAAGCGTTGTCATTATTATTTCAGTTTTTCTTTCTGTGTGTATAGATAAACTATTTTATAATAATGTCCTGAGAATAATATGATTATTCTTAAAAGATCCTTAGTCGAGTATTATTGTTGACTAGGACAATAATAATGCATTAAGACTAACATGTAGTTGATTGATGATAAAGAGTTGTCATTGATATGGAGTGTCAAAATCAATGCATGAATATGGGTGTTAGAGAACAACATATTGGATTGACCCGCTATGAGTATGTTTCTTGGATTATTATGTAATTGTCACAACATTACTCATAGTGATTAATATGTATATGATCCTCAGACTTGAGATCATTATTATCCCAGCATCGTGAGTTGTATATTTTGATACAGTCAAACGTACACCGTAACAGGTTGTTCTATAAAGGCTGATGTTGGATATACCACAATCTATGTAGAGGGATATGGTTGATCAATAAAGGATAAGTCCCTCCTACATAATAGGAGTAATATCTTAGGCCACTTGATTGAGTGAGACTAGAAATGCATGGCCATGCTCAAATAAGTTGATATGAGATGTCATACTAATTTGTATATCATAGTCTACTCAAGATATCAAGAAACATGGGATGGATTATGCAAGTGTGACTATCCCATGACTTGTATCCGTTCCAGAGATAAAGGACTTAAGGATTAATGCTTGAAAGGTTAATCACGAAAGGTTATGTCGAATCATGACTTCTTGTAACTTAGGTAGCAATGATGCATTGCTAGATGCCACTCATTGTCTGTGACAATAGAATCGTTCTAGTATTACTGCTAACCTTGCAAGAACCTACAGGGTCACACCCTATGGTTGAAATGAACGGAATAAAATATAGTTGGTATTGTGCTTGGTTGTCACATAAATTAAATTAATTAAAGAATTAATTTAATTGGGCAATCAAATATTGAACATATTATATGTACAAGGATGTTGTACACATAATGATAACATAATTTTATTAATATATGAATTTGATTCATATATAAATTTAAATAAATATAGTTTACCGGAATCCTTATTATAATTAATGTAATTGTAATTTTCAGATATAATTAATGTAATTATAATTTTCGGTTAAAAACTTTATTGTATTTATTTAATCTTGTAATACATTCAAGACATACCAATTATAAAAGGCCTAATTAAGAGGATACCTATTATAAAAGGCCCAATGAGAAAGGCACCCATTATAAAAGGTATTAAAAGGAGACAAAACTAAATATGAAAACCCTAAGTGATTGCTTGTTAGGTCTAGCAGCCGTCAAGCAAATAAGCCTCCAAAACAGTTTTGGAGATTTCTTCCGTTCATAGTCAAACCGGGTGGATTACGTAGAGGCCGACATCGGAAAAGGTTGAGGCTTGATTCGACAGTAGATCAAAACTCTTGTTGCCAAGGCGTCGCTGTCTACTCAGATTGAAGTTTTGGTAATTTCGAAACCTTTATTTCACCCCGATTCGTTCCTTACACATGGATCCATGATTTGGATCGTCGGATCTAATTTTATTCTGCTGCGCCATGGGGTACCGGCGTTCCAACAGTGGTATCAGAGCCACTTGTGTGATACGAACTCGGGTTTAAATACTTGGGTGATGCAATTGTATGAGATACATGTTTTGATCTTATTATATTTTCGATTGTTTAAATCGTTTAAGCATAATCTGATAATTGTTCCTTTCGGTAATTGATTAAATGTTAATCATGGTGTTGTGGCCTATTCGATTTTATGTTATTGCTGTTAACTATTAACAAATCTGTAGCGGCGGTGGTATTTATAGTTTCCAGTAAGTGTTAACTGGCTAGTGGAACAAGGACTGTTCCGATATGAAACCTCAAGGATTAAAATCCTAAAAACACGATTCTGTTGATAAAAATTTATCAAATTGTGAGGCTTCATTTGACTGGGGTATGCGATTCGCGTCGGCCCGCGACCGGAGCCATCCTCAGACCCCCGCAAAAAATTTGTTAATAAAAGAAATTTATAAACTTGATGGGCCACAAAAGGTTGAAAGGATATTTTATAATTCACCTTAGCAAAAAAAAAAAGCATTGAATTATGTATGCTATTTTTGACATGCACGGTGTTTGAAATGCATAGTTATAGCCCAATGACCCATTCGATAAAAGGTTGTATTTTTTTTTAAAATACAGCCTGCGTGTCGTGCCTTGCTACTATTCTCTTGTATTTCTCTTCTCATCTTATTCCCTCGTATGTAAAACGAGTTTCTGCATATTGTAATTTGCAAGAGTTGCTGTGGGCCAAACAAGAAGGAAGGTGGGACAATGATTGTGAATGATAGCTTGTGAAAGGGCTTACACCTTTAGGTTTCCTTTTGGTTTTCCCATTGGCTTGGGTTGAACCACTTTAGTTTATGGGCTATAACTATTGCATTTATTTATTGCTTTATTTATTCATGTATGAAATGCTATGGATGATAATAAACCTTGTTGATAATAAACCCTATTAATTGATGAGATCGATTAGAAGACTAAATGGGCTAAAGTAGACCATAATTGGTGAGATGCAACAACCTTAATAAAATCCCTCTATTAAAATATTAAGTCAACATGGCCTTCCAATTTTGCCCTCGTTAAGGCCTCGATCAATACTATGTAGGTTCTGCCAAAGCGAAGTACTAGTATTTATCTTGGTTAAACGCGAAGAATAAACAAGTGATATTCGCTGGTTAAAAATTGGTTAATGACTTAACTAGGTTACTCTAATAGGATTAGAAACCTAGAGGCAAGTAAATTGGATAAATCATAAGATGATTAGAACAAGAGTTGTTCACCAAATATTAGGAGTTACATATGATGTAATTAGCAAATGTTGCTTACCTAAATAACCATAATCTTAAGAGTAAAGCCAAAGCTGACTTAAGAGGTGGTGAAATATGGATCCTTAACCTACTAGAAATACTTTTGAGAAAGTTTTTCCGAAATTAATATACGAGGGTTATTAATTTTGAAATAAAATAGTGGGAATATCATTTAATAAAGTATTTTTAATGATTGATATAAAATTGGTAAATTTACTCACATGCATATTTAATTGTTGTAGATATATTATGGCTGCAAACACTAGCACACTCTCATTGCGATCGGTCCTTGAGAAGGACAAATTGAATGGTTTGAATTTTCTTGATTGGTTCCGTAACTTGAGGATTGTCCTTAAACAAGAACGGAAATTATATGTCATTGAACAACCACTTCCTAATGAACCACCCGCTAATGCCTCGAGGACTGATAGAGATGCTTACAAGAAGTATCTCGATGACATGATAGATGTTGGATGTCTTATGCTTGCCACTATGAATCCTGAACTTCAGAAGCAACATGAGGACATGGTTGCTTATGATATGATCGAGCACCTGAAAGAACTTTATCAGGGACAAGCATGGCAAGAGAGGTTTGATATCTCTAAGGCCTTATTCCAATGTAAGTGGGCTGAAGGAAGCCCAGTAGGACCTCATGTCCTTAAGATGATTGGCTATATTGAAAGCTGTCTAAGCTTGGGTTTCCATTGAGCCAAGAGTTGGCCACTGATGTTATTTTACAATCGTTGCCGGATAGCTACAGCCAGTTTGTCCTCAATTTCAATATGAATGAAATTGACAAGACTCTACCACAATTGCTCAGTATGTTACGAACTGCTGAAGGCAACTTGAAAAAGGTTGGACCCAAGCCCATACTGATGGTCCGTAATAACAAGGGCAAGGGAAAGGCCAAAGTTCAAACAAAGCCCAAGGGCAAAGGTAAGCCCAAATTCGGAAAAGGAAATGCTGCACTGAAACCTAAAGGTGGGGTGTCTAAGGAAGGAAACTGTTTTCATTGTGGTGTGACTGGACATTGGAAACGGAACTGCCCTGCCTATCTTGAAGAAGTCAAGAAGGCTAAAGCAAGCGGAATGTCTGCTTCAGGTATTTATGTTATTGATATTAATTTATCAACTACTACTTCTTGGGTATTAGATACTGGTTGTGGTTCTCATATTTGTACTTCTGTACAGGGACTACAAAGGAGTAGGACTTTGGCTAGAGGAGATGTGGACCTACGAGTTGGAAATAGAGCAAAAGTTGCTGCATTAGCTGTGGGAACATATACTTTATCTTTGCCTAGTGGACTTGATTTATGTTTAGAGGATTGTTATTTTGTGCCCAGTTTGACTAAAAACATTATTTCAATTTCTTGTTTAGACAAAATTGGTTTTGAGATAATTATTAAGAATAATTGTTGTTCATTTTATCTCAATAATGTTTTCTATGGTTCGGCGCAATTGATTAATGGCCTCTATATTTTAGATCAAACGAATCCCATTTACAACATAAATACTAAAAGATCTAAAATAAATGACTCAAATCAAACTTATCTTTGGCATTGTCGTTTGGGCCACATAAGTGAGAAACGCATATCCAAACTCCATAGAGATGGTCTCTTGAATTCATTTGTTTTTGAACAATTTGAAGTATGTGAATCTTGCTTATTGGGAAAAATGACTAAATCTCCTTTTTCTGGAAAAGGTGAACGAGCTAGTGATTTATTGGGCCTAATACATTCTGATGTATGTGGACCAATAAATACACAGGCCAGAGGTGGATTTCACTACTTCATTACTTTCACTGATGATTTCAGTAGATATGGGTATGTTTATCTCATGCGCCATAAGTCTGAGTCCCTTGAAAAGTTCAAGGAATTTAAAAATGAAGTACAAAATCAACTAGGCAAAACTATCAAGTCACTTCGATCTGATCGAGGTGGAGAGTATTTGAGCCTAGAGTTTGATGATCTTTTGAAAGAATGTGGGATTGTCTCACAACTTACTCCTCCTGGGACTCCTCAATGGAATGGAGTATCTGAGAGAAGAAATCGAACTTTGTTAGACATGGTTCGATCCATGATGAGTCATGCTGATCTACCGACTTCCTTTTGGAGACATGCACTTGAGACTGCTGCCTTCACACTAAATCGTGTTCCATCTAAATCGGTTCAAAAGACGCCATATGAGATGTGGACTGGGAAACGTCCTAGTATGTCCTTTATGAAAATTTGGGGTTGTGAAGCTTATGTTAAACGTCAGACGTCTACTAAGCTTGAATCCAAATCTGAAAGGTGTATTTTTGTGGGGTATCCAAAAGAAACCAAAGGATATTATTTTTTTAATCCCACTGAGAACAAAATTTTTGTTGCTCGGACTGGTGTCTTCCTAGAGAAAGAATTTACTTCTAGAAAAGGAAGTGGGAGAAAGATTGAACTTGAAGAAATTCAAGAATCACAAGATACCACTGAACCAGAGATTGAACAAAACCAAATTCCACAAGAAATTGAGGAACAAACAACTGCTATAGAAACACAACCACCGCGCAGATCTTTAAGAGAACGTCGTGCACCTGAGAGATATGGATTTCTCATTACAACGCATGGTGATGTTCTTCTTATAAATCAAGATGAGCCTAGGACTTATCAAAAAGCGGTGACGAGCCCAGACTCTGAGAAATGGCTTGAGGCCATGAGATCTGAGATGGATTCCATGTATGAAAACCAAGTATGGACTTTGATTGACCCACCCGAAGGGGTTAAACCTATAGGGTGCAAATGGGTTTTCAAAAAGAAAATAGACATAGATGGTAATGTACAAACATACAAAGGGCGATTAGTCACTAAAGGTTTTCGCCAAATTCATGGTGTTGACTATGATGAAACCTTTTCTCCTGTAGCTATGTTTAAATCCATCAGGATCTTGCTCGCCATAGCTGCATTTCATGATTATGAAATCTGGCAGATGGACGTCAAAACAGCTTTCCTTAACGGGAAACTTGAAGAGGATGTGTATATGACACAACCTGAAGGTTTTGTAAATCCAAAGGATGCTAGAAAGATATGTAAGCTACAAAGATCCATTTATGGATTAAAGCAAGCTTCTCGAAGTTGGAATATTCGTTTTAACGATGCAATCAAAGAGTTTGGTTTTATCAAAAATGAAGATGAACTATGTGTTTACAAGAAAGTTAGTAGGAGCACTATCACATTCTTGGTACTATATGTGGATGACATACTTATCATGGGAAATGACATACCTACCTTGCAGTCTATTAAGACTTGGTTAAGAAATTGTTTTTTTATGAAGGACTTGGGCGAAGCCACTTATATCTTAGGAGTCAAGATCTATAGAGATAGATCAAGACGACTACTAGGTGTAAGCCAAAGTACATACATAGATAAAGTACTGAAAAGGTTCAGTATGGAAGAATCTAAAAGAGGATTCCTACCTATGAGACATGGTATTTCACTCTCGAAGGAAATGTGTCCTTCAACTCCACAAGAGAGAGAACGTATGAGTAAAATTCCATATGCTTCCGCTATTGGATCTATCATGTATGCTATGTTATGTACCCGTCCAGATGTCTTGTATGCCTTAAGTATGACGAGCAGGTATCAAGTAGATCCCGGTGAAGGTCACTGGACCACAGTCAAGAGTATCCTTAAGTACTTAAGAAGAACTAAGGATACGTTCCTATTATATGGAGGTGAGGAAGAGTTAAGTGTAAAAGGTTACACTGATGCCAGCTTCCAAACCGACAAGGATGATTTTCGATCGCAATCAGGTTTTGTGTTTTGCCTTAATGGTGGTGCTGTGAGCTGGAAGAGTTCAAAGCAAAGTACAGTAGCCGATTCTACAACAGAGGCCGAGTATATTGCAGCCAGTGAGGCAGCAAAAGAAGCAGTTTGGATCAAGAAGTTCATTACTGGACTAGGGGTTGTGCCTAGCATATCAGATGCTATAGAACTCCGATGTGATAACAATGGAGCTATTGCACAAGCTAAAGAACCCAGATCTCACCAGCGATCCAAACATATACTTAGACGCTACCATCTTATTCGAGAGATTATCGATCGAGGGGATGTAGAGATATGCAGAGTACCTTCACATGATAACATCGCTGATCCCCTGACCAAGCCTCTGACACAGCAGAAGCATGATCGTCACACTAAGTCACTTGGTATTAGATATATGAGTGATTGGTCTTAGTGCTAGTGGGAGATTGTAAGAGTATGCCCAAAGATCAATCATGAGATGGTTGTAATAACATACTTAATTTACCATGTTTATTAATATAAAGCGTTGTCATTATTATTTCAATTTTTCTTTCTGTGTGTATAGATAAACTGTTTTATAATAATGTCCTGAGAATAATATGATTATTCTTAAAAGATCCTTAGTCGAGTATTATTGTTGACTAGGACAATAATAATGCATTAAGACTAACATGTAGTTGATTGATGATAAAGAGTTGTCATTGATATGGAGTGTCAAAATCAATGCATGAATATGGGTGTTAGAGAACAACATATTGGATTGACCCGCTATGAGTATGTTTCTTGGATTATTATGTAATTGTCACAACATTACTCATAGTGATTAATATGTATATGATCCTCAGACTTGAGATCATTATTATCCCAGCATCGTGAGTTGTATATTTTGATACAGTCAAACGTACACCGTAACAGGTTGTTCTATAAAGGCTGATGTTGGATATACCACAATCTATGTAGAGGGATATGGTTGATCAATAAAGGATAAGTCCCTCCTACATAATAGGAGTAATATCTTAGGCCACTTGATTGAGTGAGACTAGAAATGCATGGCCATGCTCAAATAAGTTGATATGAGATGTCATACTAATTTGTATATCATAGTCTACTCAAGATATCAAGAAACATGGGATGGATTATGCAAGTGTGACTATCCCATGACTTGTATCCGTTCCAGAGATAAAGGACTTAAGGATTAATGCTTGAAAGGTTAATCACGAAAGGTTATGTCGAATCATGACTTCTTGTAACTTAGGTAGCAATGATGCATTGCTAGATGCCACTCATTGTCTGTGACAATAGAATCGTTCTAGTATTACTGCTAACCTTGCAAGAACCTACAGGGTCACACCCTATGGTTGAAATGAACGGAATAAAATATAGTTGGTATTGTGCTTGGTTGTCACATAAATTAAATTAATTAAAGAATTAATTTAATTGGGCAATCAAATATTGAACATATTATATGTACAAGGATGTTGTACACATAATGATAACATAATTTTATTAATATATGAATTTGATTCATATATAAATTTAAATAAATATAGTTTACCGGAATCCTTATTATAATTAATGTAATTGTAATTTTCAGATATAATTAATGTAATTATAATTTTCGGTTAAAAACTTTATTGTATTTATTTAATCTTGTAATACATTCAAGACATACCAATTATAAAAGGCCCAATTAAGAGGATACCTATTATAAAAGGCCCAATGAGAAAGGCACCCATTATAAAAGGTATTAAAAGGAGACAAAACTAAATATGAAAACCCTAAGTGATTGCTTGTTAGGTCTAGCAGCCGTCAAGCAAATAAGCCTCCAAAACAGTTTTGGAGATTTCTTCCGTTCATAGTCAAACCGAGTGGATTACGTAGAGGCCGACATTGGAAAAGGTTGAGGCTTGATTCGACAGTAGATCAAAACTTTTGTTGCCAAGGCGTCGCTGTCTACTCAGATTGAAGTTTTGGTAATTTCGAAACCTTTATTTCACCCCGATTCGTTCCTCACACATGGATCCATGATTTGGATCGCCTGATCTAATTTTATTCTGCTGCGCCATGGGGTACCGGCGTTCCAACACAGATCTGGTATGTTACGGGGTTTACGTTAAAAACTTCACTTGGATGATTTTTGGAAATTCAGTTTCTTTATTTAGGTGTTCGTTAAATAAGTGATATTGGAAGAAAACCTTTGCTCTTTCTTTGAACGTGTTTGGAAATCCCATTTTATTACTTCTTGTAGACAAGTCTTTGAACATAAATTTTTAAAAAAAAAATGAAAACAATAACCATTATAAAATGATAACCTAAGCTATGGGGACTTTTTACATAAACATTCCCAAAATTAAAACTTAAAGAAAAACCGAAAAAAATAATTTATGGAAGTAGAAACTTGATGGCCCCTCGAGTCCACCTCGGCTCCCATGTCCACGATCTACTGCTCATCTGAAAGATTAAAGAAAATAAAGAGTGAGTCACCAAGACTCAGTGTGCAAATCCACAAAACACATTAAATGGCTTGAGGCCCACAAACACATTATGGGCTTTAGCCCATACACAATGGCAACAAAATATTTACATGCAACAGGGCCCAACCCAAACCTAATAGTCCATCCTCTACACACCAGCCCGTACCAACCAACACACCTCGGGGATTTCTACAATCAACCCACCAACCGCTACACACCATATCGATAGTCATGCTGCCTATTCCTATCAATTCGGAATAAATTTAACGTGGCTTAGCCACTGATCACTTTTATGACCTAATTTTATAAAACGTGGTTTAACCACCGATCACCAAGTGACATATTAGCATGTTCTTCCCCTTCATCATATCAACCCCATCCCATGCATACATACATGCAGAATCAAAACAATATACTACCAAGAAGTTCACAGTCTATCACATACATCGATACACATGGAGAAGTTTCTATGTTTACGTACCTGGCATCCATTGCCTGCCCTTTTTGGGTAATCCGACTGTCTATACAGCCTTTTTCTGGCTTTTAGCCCATAACATGTATTTAGTACAGATTACTATACAGCTTTTTTTCCGGCTTTTAGCCCATAACATATATTTAGTACAAATTAATTAGTGTGTTAGAGATCTACACACCTGATTACAGTCAAGACGAGACATTCTATGTTGAAACTATCAGAAGCCGATACGACTGCTAACTGCCTAAGATTTTGTTCTGAAGTCGGTCCACAACCCGGTGGCCAATCTCGAATAGCAGACACCGCGCGTTTCTTGAACTTTGGGGCTGGGACTACAGATCCAACCCCTTCCTTTGATTTGCTGACATTCGAGTCCATGAGTGATCTTAGTCAGAAGGTACTATGATGATTGCTTAATGAACCATTAGGTTAAGGCACGAATAACGAAAAGAAATCGATTAATCAACTTAAGGAGAATCGAAATCCTTACCTTAAAATCCCGAAAAGAGAGATATGAAGTTCAGAGACTAACGGTTTCGACTTTTAGATCTAAGCGATCTACTTCAATTCCCGAATGTCGCCCAACAAGAAACATCAAACCATTAATCCATTAGCCTTTCGGCTTTGTCTTCTAAAAACTGAAAGAGAAAAAGAATAGATCAGCAGAAATCATCACCTACCTTTACAGAGAATTCGGCAACTCCTAGAAGATTTCGGCTTTTGAGAAGATCAAAAAGAGAATATGATAGGAAAAAATCTATGTAGATTCGGTTTTTAGTGAAGAGATCGGCAAAAGAGAATAAGCAAAGAACAATGAATATTTGGCTTATAGAAAAAGAATGGAGAAGAGAATTAAAATCAAGAGTTTCGGCTTTTGCATAAAAATGAAGATGAGAGAATGGGATTTAGGGATTTCGGCTTTGGCAGAGAATGAGAGAAAATAAGGAGAGAAAAACCCAAATGCCGAAATTGAAGAAGAGAATGTAAGAATAAAACCCTAAATGCCGAAAATAAAAGATATCCCCCTTACTTAACCTAAATTTCGGCACCTACTCCCTAAAAACCGAAAATGCCCCTTTTTAAAACTAAAATTAGGCTACTAGTCAAGGGAAATTTCGGCACCCCTTGAACTTACCAAAACCGATTCCTCCTCCCCCTCAGTGTTGGAATTTCGGTCACCACTGTGACCAGCAGATAAATCCTAAATTTTCTCCCTTATCATTACTTGATCTCTTATCCACAAGTGGCCCAGATAACACCACATCTTCTTCTTTTTATCTGCCACATCATCAACCATATTATCTACATTATCCAAACATATATATTCCCCCTATTTCCAAGGCCCATCGCCGTCCCACTCTACTCACTTAAAAGCCAAAAATTAGCTAAATTTTAATTAAAAGATTTGGGCTTCATGCAACTTGAGTTTGGGCCTCCCAGTTGACGCCACCTCCCTGCTCTTTAAGTGGTGACACTTTGCCACTGGGCCACAAGCCCATTTTGTATTTTAAAACACAGATAACATCTTTTAAGCCTTATCTTATCAAGCTTTCCACTAGAGTGTCCAAACAGAAAATTTTAACTAAGACCTCGGCCCAACCTGGAGCCCAATCTGAACCCCTTAAATATTCTAATTAACACATTAAATGCATAGCCCCACAATTTCAGGATGTTACACGCCGTGCCTGAAATCCAGGTCTCGTCGCAACGACCATCGCTTAACGTCACCATGTGGACTCTATTTTTGGCACAAATTAAGCTTTTTGGTACCTATTTCAAGCCAACAACAACATTAACTCATTTGGTGCCTAATTGCACCTTTTTACCTGCACAAAACCAACCAAAATACATACCGAATATTCATTCTACCATTTCTAAATCAACCAACCCAATATGCCACAATTTGGCACCAATTCAAACCAAAACATTCTACTCCAATTAAACCTATTTCACATGCCTTTAAGCCATTCAGTCCAACAATTAACCATGTCATATTAATGGTTATCCATTCAATTTTGTCACATCAACCATACCATTCCACTTTCAAGTTTTCTACTCATATACCACATTCATAGTTTACCATATAACGAAATATACACATATACAAATATGAACCAAAACTTTTCCTAAATCAACAATTGATCAAGTCCAAACCAACTATCATTCAAAGTAAATACAAATATTAACACCTATGTACATGCCACATAATCGAGATTAAAATGAGTAAAATTCTACCAAGTCGATAGTAGGATAGCGTAAGCTTCAAGTGTTGGGAAATGTGCACACATTGTAGTAAACATGTAATTGTTTTCTATTTATTTGAATAATGAATAAATAAATTTCACATTTCATAGTTATGTCTTTTATTTTTCTGATCTTTCATATTTTGCATGCATAGCGAATTTGTGACAAGAAAATATTATCTTATTGATTGTCTAAGTTCAAACTAATGGTAAGTGGCACTGTAAGAACGTTTACATTGCCAGAAAGACAACTTACTTCAGTAGATAATCTAAACGAGTCCGTAATCCTGTAAAAGAATCAAAATGAGCATTTAGTTCAAAAACTGAGAAGGATTATTATGTCGTCTGCAATTCTAATTGAATAGATGACTAATCTTAGCTATCAGAACAATTGACTCCACGGGTAGAGACGTATATATATTCATTGGCAGAATGATACATTGGACTCGACCCAAGATGAATTAATTCTGAATTTGTTTGTAAATTAATTCACTTGTGACATTCATGGTGTAATTTACCTAAATCCTGAGTTAGTCACTGACCATGCGCATGTGACTCATGTGCTTTGACATAAGTGGAGGTTTATACACTAAAGATGATTGAGCCCATAGTCAATATATGACTTGTTTATAGCATGGGTTTACTAGCAACAGTGGAATTCATAGCTCAATTAAAGAGTTAACGATATTCTCTCATATTGTATGGATTGATAAATATGGGACAGGGTCACGGGTTGCTTGTTCTCGAATGAGCAATTTATCACAGTCATTTGTTGATAGTGATCATATTAATCATTAAGAAGACACAAGGGTGACAATGAGATAAAAATAAGATTGTATTGAGTGAACAGATTTAACTCAAAGGAATCAAGGATATCATATGAGGGTAACACACATGACGAGGTCATTGGAAAAAGTAGTTAGATAAATTAATTTCATAAAGAGTATACAATAAGGAGTTTTTAATCATGCTACTTCTTGTGGATTGACTCCATGATTAAGTAATTGCGAATTATCAGAACGATGCTTCTGGACATAATTGCAATTACTAAAGCATAATTGTATATGTCCAATTAGTCTTTCCACTAGCTCAACAAAAGCTCGACCGGACTGCATTTGAATCAGAAGAAAATTCTACGACTTTGGAAATAATTTAATTGAGTTGATTTATTCGATGTAGAATTAAATTGGGCGGTCGTAAGAATTGTTCAACTAGAAAATTTGATTAAAGAATTTTCTTGAAAATTTAATTTGGAAAATCTAAGTGATCTTTGGGAAAATTAATTTTTATCACGTAAATTTAAATTAATAAAATTAATTAAAATTAATATGATATTTTTGGAAATTAATTTTCAAGTCAGACAATTGGCCCAATGGGTAATTGAACTTGAAAATTGGACCTGAGATTGTAGATTGGACCCGGGAGCCCAAAACCAAGAATAATACCCAAAAATTGGTTGAACCGGGCTTGCTATGTGAAACTAGGCCGATGATCCAATCGATAGCTAGACTAGACCAATAAGGCCGTCACTAGCCCAAATCGAATCAGTAGATATTGAACTAGCTCAGGGTGCTGGCAGCTACGACAGCAGCATTCCGGTGGCCGACAAATTGTCGACGACGATGGTTCTTCGATGGTTGAGAAATGAAAGAATTACACTCCTACTGGGACTCTACTAAAGAATTTGATTTCAATTTAACTATTCAAAAAATAATATTATTTTAATACATTTAATATTAAATTTAATTTAATATTTATCTTAATAGTAGTTTATTAAATTAATAGCAAAGTGATTTTCTTAATATTAAATTAAATTTAATATTTATCAATTAAATTTAATATTAAAGTGATTAAGTTTAATCATAGTTGAACTCTTTAAACTCTCTCTATATAAAGAGAGTCTTAGGCCATTATTTACACACACTAGAATTCAAGAGAAAGTTGTAAAGAGAAAATTCTCTAAATAAATTATTTTAGAAAAAATCTAGAGATATTTTTCTTATTTACAACTTGGCCTAAAAATTTAAAGAAATTGTAAATTTTTGTGAAAAATTTTCTGATTCAAAGCGAGTTCACACTCAGCAGACGTGAGCTTGAGGATAGTAGAGAAGACTACTCGATCAGAGCGTTCATCCTATACGAATAAAAAATGTATAATTTTGATTAAGTGTTTATTACTTTAGATATCACAACCAATATCTTGTTTTGGAAAAAAAAAAATTAAAATTTTGGTTTTTCTTTAAATTTATTTTCCGCTGTGTTTTCCAAACCCGATTTTCCAACATCAAGGTGATCTGATTGACACTTTCCACAAGCTAACAACTACAAGAGAAAGAAACAACAGTAGAGCATATTGAATGCTTAGTAAGTTCAAATAAAATTTACTTAACACACCTTGACATTACAACAATTTAACAATTGAAACACATTGGTACAAATATAGCATCTTTTAGCAATCTTGTATTTTCATGCACAATACAACCATACAATAAACATGTTAGTTCATTTGCATAGACATAATATCAAAGTCATATACATATACAACCATTTTCATCTTATACCATATGTTAACCAAGCTATGTTCAATTTGCTAACATAAACAATTTAATTCAAATTCAATCCTTTCTTTTCAACTATTTCATTTCCATTTTAATTACCACTTTCATTTATGTTTTTGCCTAGAGAACTAAAGTAAATTGAATTCAGATACCAGACTTGTAGGCTCACAAGAGCTAACATATAAAAATTGGCTCACACAAGCTGACATATTTGGGCTGCTCACAAGAGCTTAGTTCGATGTTGTTCACACGAGCTTCAGAGAATTCGCAACATATGTTAGATCTCAAGTCATCATATTAATCCTTGATTAAGCACCTATTTTCCTTTTGGGGACCTTAATGGCATGCCATTTGTATCCTAATCATTTACTAAGTTCACACGGGCAGCGTTACAATATTCGAATCATTTTAGTCCTTGTGATGTCATATACATATCATCAAGTTATATAAGCATTTCATATCCATTCAGTACATCATATCTGTTCATATTAATCATATTTTCCATACTTTACAATTTAGTCTTTTAGATGTCAAAATTACCAAAATTATAATTAACTTAAACTAATAGACATTATATATAATTCAAGAATAACATAAAATAACATAGTAAGTTCCATATGAACTTACTTGGCAAAAACAACAACAAACAAGACGGCGATGACTAATCCAAAAGTTTGTCTTTCCCTCGATTATCCTCCATTACGATAATTTACTTTAATTTATCAATTTGAAATAACTTATATCATCCTATTATATGTATAAGTCAATTCAATTTCACTTTTTGAATGTTTCCAAAAAAATTCATTTTATTCAATTTAGTCCTTAAAACCAAAATTGTCATAACTTTCAAATTTGAGCTTCAATTTTGAAATCAATCTCAATTTCATTCTTCTACAACCCTCTATTATCTATAATTACAAAAATTTAACATCAATTTTGAAATTTATGCACTTTAGTCCCTATGTTCAAAAACTAGCAATTAAACTTTACAAACTAGTCATTTTTCATTTCTAAACTTAAAATCTAACAATTTAACACCAATTTCATCAAGAATTCATCGATGGAAACTTTTGAAGACTTAAAAGGTTTTACTAACGCTAGCTAAACCAAACTCTCGGGAACTAAAAAACGTAAAAATTACAAGAAGCGGACTAAATTGAACTTACAAAATGGAGGGTCGAATGCTTGAAGTTAAAGAACCATGGCTTCTAGGTTTTCCTCAATAGCTTTGGTGGAGAGAAGAAGCGAATAAAGACGATGAATTTAAATTTTGACTTATATACCTTGATTAATTTATAATTAATTACAATTAATTTAATTAATCTTTATTAATTAAGCTTAAGCATAATTAACAACATTTGGTGGGTTCTTATTGTCATCCATTACTTTTTATCAATTTAAGAAGGGTCCAATTATTCAATTGTTCTTTCAATTAATTTAAAATATATAATAATTAATTTTTATCACTTTTACAAGTTAGTCTTATACCTTAATTAACTATCCAATTAACAAAACTAATGGACTAGACTTTCATTAAACTTTATACTAACCTCATAAATATTAAAATAATAATATTTACGGACTCGGACATCGAAAATGGGGTTCCAAAATTGTCGCTTCTAACACACTAAAAAATGGACTGTTACAAGATTTGCCAGTAACCTCGGAGTCAACTGTAAAAGAGAAAAGGGGCAGAAGCATGAAGAGAGGCCAAGAAGAAGGAAAACAGTCATATGAGGAAGAGGGTGAAAGAAAGGGGGAAAACGGAGAAGAGAATAGAAAGGGAAGGAAAAGGGGGTCAACAGTTGGCTATAAGGTCGCCGCTGGCGACTAAAATCCGATGAAAGAGAACTCATCGAGATAGCAAAATGAGAGAGAAAAGAGGGACTTTTTATTTTTGGCTTGTTTTTATGAGTGATAATGTATGGGGTGACTGTGAATATATGTTTATGTATGTAAATACTAATCCTTTAATTGTATAGTATAAAAAATAATTACACACTTGGATAAAATGAAAATCTTATACAAAATAAGATATAATATGAAAAATAATATATATTTTAAAATGATTTTAACTATTGAAAAAATAATTATAATTAGAATTGTCAAGATACTAATTTTTAGGGTAAACTAATCTAGTTATCATCCAACTATTAGTATATTTCTTTTTTGGCCACCCAACTATGAAAAGATACAAAATAGTCACCCAGCTATTCAATTTTATCTTTTTTTGTCACCAGCTGGCTAATGGTGGCATCTTTTAAAATTTGCACAATAGCAACTTTAACCCTCAACATTTATACATTGTGTTAATTTTGTCTTAATTCTAAAATATCTAGCCCTCAACATTTAAATATTGTGTGAGTTGGTCTGTGTTGTTGCTTTTCTTTGTGATCATTTCATCTAAAAAGCTTTTAAAAATAAATTTATCGGCTAAACTTGATTGAAAATGTGCAAAAGATGGAGACACCAAAAAATTCAAGGTAATAATTTTCAACTTTTCTCTTTTTTTAAATTAACCATCATTGTTACAAAGAAAAGCAAAAAAAAAAAAAAAAACCAAATTACACAATATGTAAATGTTAAGGGTTATTTTTTTAGAACCAAGACTAAATTGACATAATTTATAAATGTTGAGAGTTAAAGTTACTATCGTGTCAATTTTAAAAGCTACCATCGTTAGCCAGTTAGTGACCAAAAAAGACAAAATTGAGTAGTTGGGTGATCATTTTGTAACTTTTCATAGTTTGATGACCAAAAAAGAAATTTGCTAATAGTTGGGTAACCATTTTGTTACTTTTCATAGTTAGATGACCAAAAGAGAAATTTATTAATAGTTGGCTGACTGCTAGTGTAATTTACCCTAAAATTTATACAAGTGTAAAATATACTAAATTACATACAATTACGATGTTTAGAGAATTTTTTTGGTTAAAATATGCATATGTTCTTGTACTCTTCACAAATTTGGAATTTAGTCCATGTACATTGATTTTTAAGAATTTAGTCCACTTACTTTTTAGATTTCAAAATTCAGGTCCAAATGTTAACTCTGTTACTTTTTTTTTGGTTAAATTTTTTTGTGTGACATTTTGAAATAATAATAAAAATACTCATTTGGTAGCAATGTAACAAAAATTCGACGTTGTAATGAACTTGAATTTAACAATATTAACTGTTGGACCTGAATTTTGAAATATAAAAAGTAAAGGAACTAAATTTCTAGAAATAAAAGTATAGAGACTAAATTCTAAATTTACAAAGAGTACAAAGACTTATGACATATTCTAACCTATTTTTTTATGTAAAAAAAAATGAGGCTTTATTAAAATGAAGAAAAAAATTTGAAACTTTAGGGATGTTGATGTCTTAGATCCAAGTTGCATCATTTTGAATACATTACGAGTGTAAATTTTTTTAATGACGTTTAAAATAAATGTTTTTAATGGATTTTATATCAAATATAAAAAATAAAAATATCCTTACAATAATATTTATTATTTTTAAAATAGAAAAGTTTTTTAATCATTTTTCAATTGAGTTTGTGTTCGGTTAACTCGGCACCAACTAAAACACACATTTTAAGTTAGTAAAAGTTAAACACAATTATGGTATTGCAAAATATACGATAAAAGACACTTACCTCTCAAGTTTAGTATAAAATATACTTACCTTCCTATGGTTTTAATTTCAGTTTTCTTTTTCTTATTCTAGATTCACCTTTCTCACCATTGGAGTTTGTGTTTTTAGCCGGGTATATATCAATTTTTTTCTTCTTCTTCTTCTTTGTCCTCATGCTTATTCACTAGACGACAAAGGTACCATTCAAATTTTTTGACAAAAAGCCCAGTGCCTCACCTCCAATGGCAACAGCAAGACAAAAAAAATCAATTTTCTGACAAAAAAATGGTGTCGCCAATGGCAACGGCGACATCAATTTGACATCCATTTTTTAAAAATAAAAACATTGGTGCCGCCAATGACAACGATGACACCCACGAAAATATTTTTCTTCCTTTTTTTCTTTTCCCCCAAGAATACCAATGTTTTTAAGCTGGTTTACAAATATACATATTGGTGTCGCCAATGTTGTCGACGGCACCCAAAGAAATTATTTTTTAATTTCACGGGACAATCATTGGGTGATTGTGATGGGTGGTGCCACCAATGGCAACGACAACACCAGAGCTTATTGTTCAAAATATATCATTTACATATATGATTTTCAGAGTGAATATTTTTATAAATAATCAAAAGTTTTGAGTCATTTTTATAAAAAAAATCGGCATATTTTGATTATTAATATTGTCTTGTTTTATTAATGAATAAATTAAATAATTGTTATTATGACTGTACATATAAGTTCAAAAAAAATAATTTACATATTTTAATTAAACAATAATTATATTTAACGTGTGATTATATTAGAATATAATACAATTTATAATTTAATTTAATAGTTATTAAAGCTGAAGATAATAAAAAAATAATAATAAACTAATTAAGAGTAAAATTATTCTTTTATTTAAAATTCATTTAATAAATAAATTTTGACTTTTCATCAAACCTTAGAGAATAAGTTGGTAATTTTCAAACAATAGGACAAGTGAATATATTTTTTTTATCAAATCTCAGGTGAGTTTAGACATAATCATGAGTTAGGTCGGGTTGGGTTCGAGTTGAGTTGATACAAAATTTTAGGCCCATTTCTTAAGTCTTGACTCGACTTGATACGAAAAATAGGTTTAAAATTCTGTCCAAACCCAACCCAAATTTAAAATACTAAACTTAAGCCCGACCTGGTTTGCCCATATTAATTTTTTTATATTATTATTTGTATATAAAATAAATTTAAAAATATATTACATCAAATATACTAAAAATATTAAATAAATATTCTCGACAAATTAAAAATATTAAAAAATATTTATACTTAAATAGCACTAAGATAGTTGCAACTTAGTTTGCCAATGTCTCTAAATAGTAGAAAAATTAATAAAATAAGAGTTTTACAATATTCAAACAATAACAACAAGATAGTATCAATATAATAGTGGAATGACAACAAAATAGCAACAAACAATAGCAAAAAAAAGTATAGGTTGATTTGGTCCGGACCGGGCTGGGTCTAGGCCAAAAAATTATACCTGAAGCTTTTATTTTTTGTCTAAACCTATTTTTTGAGTCTATATTTTTATCAAACCTTCACATTTTTCGAGTAAGCCTTCGGGCTTAAACAAATGACTTAAAATTTAATAATTTTCCTTAAAATATATGAATTATTGAGATTATAATATTTGTAGAGATGATCAATGAAACAAAAAAAAAAAAAAAATAGAGGTAATCAAAATGATTACTACACGCTATATTGAAGAAACCTTTTCATGGTATCTCATTTTAATTTTTTCCCCTCTCCATTTTCTTTTCTCTCCTATCATGTTTCTTTTCTTCTTTGTTTTCCTGTTTCTCTAACATGGTTGCAAATGAATATAAGTGCTCTCTTTTGGGATTAAATCTTATTGCTTTTAATTAATTAGTGTATTTTATCAATTTCTTAGTTATTATTTGTATTTGACCGCCTGCATGACACTCCAAGATAAATGAAGTGTCAAGATCCGTTTAAAACAACCATTAAAGGCCTTCATGGAAGCTTATATGCAAATAGCATGGACTGATATTTTTATAAACACTTTGAATGAATATTCACAAATGCAAAATATAATACCTAAAATTATTCATAATCCTTCTGTAACATTTAAATGAGAGGATAATGTATTTTAGCGCATTCGAACATACGTCCTTCTACATTGACAATAATATCAACACCAATTAAACTAAGACTCAATCAACAATTTATTAAAGAATGATTAAAATTAAAATTTAGAGATAATTAAATTAAAAACTAAAAGAATCGATGGATTTGATATTGGGTTGAATATTTTCAACATTGGAAATGTCGATCCCACCCTCATACACTACCAATCCTTAAAGTTGATAATTATTTAAGAAAGGGATGGGAGTCATTTTCAGTCATTTCTCCCACTAAGATGCCACCCACAAACTCCCCTTTGCTCTTACTTTTCTTCAACCTTTTATGTATTCTTAATCAGATTATCCCCCAACCCCAAAATAGTTGAATATATTATATAATCAATTTTAAATAAATCAATTATTAAATATTAAATTAAGTAATTTATTCAAAAAAATTCGAATTTAAATTTTTAAAATCTTTTAAAACGTCAATCTCACTATTAAATTAAAATTTTAAATATTAAAAAGTTAAGTATTGAAAAATTACGAATTAAATTAAGTCATAAAACCAATTTGATATATTAAGTAAATAATATATTTAAGCTAATTTAAAAATATTTTTATTATTTTTATCATTTTTAAGATTTGACTTATTAAAATTAAATGTAAACATTTTAAAGATAATATAATATTAAATAATAAAATAAAAATATTTACCATTAAGTGATAAATAACCTTTTATCTACTTATCTATTTACATTTTTGATAAATATGAATTATCAAATATAACTAAAAAATTAAAATTTGGCAACTGCTTATCAAATTTCCAATCATTAAAAACGCCACCAACCAACCAGCAATGACCCCATTGACGAAAAGGTCATTCAGGCCCCCCCCCCCCCCCCCCCCCCCCACAAAAAAAAAATGATGCTTCTCTTTTCAGCTTCTTTTTGGCACTTGCTCCCTTTAACTTTAATTTTTTTTAGGGTAGGTCATGCACAACTATGTTTTATTTTCTTTTTTATTACTTAATTATGAAAATTTATAAAATATTCATTAAAATAGTAATATTTTTTTAGTTATCTAACTATAAAAAAGTTACAAAATGGTCAATCATCTATTCAATTTTGTTTTTCTTTTATCATTAGCTGGCTAAGTTAAAAATGGAAACACCTAAAATTTTATATAATTTTGTGATTGAAAAAGACAAAATTTAATAGTTGGGTGATATTTTGTAACTTTTCATACCTGAACGACTAATTTTTTTACTAATATTTAAATGATAATTTTATAATTTTTCATAATTAAGTGACCACTTTTACCTCGTCAATAAACAAAATCTTAAACTTTTCCCTATATAAAACATACTTAAGGTTCATTACATAAATTCCTTTTCTTTTTATAGACATAAAAATATCTATTTAGTATATTTTGGATTTATAACAAATTTAGTCTTTTAACATTTACATATTTTATCAAATTGACCCTTATTTGACCATTAATCTTTAAAAAAGAATCAAATAATTTCTTTTAACTGGAAAATTTGTTTGAAGCATTATTTTTTAACAATATTAGTATGACAACCTGCATAATAATTGGCGTATACTTTTTATTAACACGACACTATTTTTCTTATATGTCACGTAATTAAATAAATTAAATATAAATATAAAAAATTATAAAAATAAAAAAAATATAAAGTACATCTGAGTTGTTTTATGGACTGCTATATTTAAAAATTCATGGTTAATTTAAAAAAGAAACAATTCAATTTTTTTTTGAAAAGTAAAAAGATTTTGAATCAAATTTAATTAAAAATAAATTAATAAAAGGCTAGATGTACTGCCTATATATATTATTTAACTTTCATATAGACCACAACGTTAAGTTAATGCTTTTTTTATTTATAGAATAAAAAATAAAATGACTTTCAAAATTATCTGTAATCCTCAAATAATAAAATATATTTATCTTCTTATTTTAAATATAATTAATAAGTGTTTTTTTTCATAAATCTAAGGGCTGATTTTTATCATTAAATATTTAAATAAATAAAATATGTTTTATTTGTTATTCTTTTAGTCACACAATTCTATTGGTTTTAATTAGTATTCCTGACAATTCTGAAGTTGACTTGACCCGAGGACCATAGACCACTGTTTTACGAACGTGGCGTGCATGGCATAAAATCCAGTCGTTCAAACGGCGTCGTTTCGGGATCATGGTTTGGAGTTCAAAAAATTTCAAATTTGTTTCTCCTTTTAGCGTTATTATGATTAAGCAGTGGGAAAGTGGGGATTTTGTGGAAATAAAGTAATAATAAATTTCTGGGCATAACATCCCAAGGTTTTGTCGGACATACAAATTAAATTACTTAGAAAAAGCTGTTCTTGGTTATTTTGGAAGCTTTTTTTTTCTTTTTCAAAAACCTTATGCCCTGTGTTCTTTGAATGCTTGCTTTCCGCTTACTTAAAAGTACCCAACCCCTTTTTTTTGTTCATCAAATCTAGGGTTAGGCTTCTCCCTATTTCCATATTTCACTTCACCTGCATAACCCTTTCCGTTTCTGTTTTTAGGCCTTTTTCTTTTTCAAGTAAACCATGAAGCGATCAAAATTTGAGTCATTAATGTCTCCGAGTCGGCTCAGGCTGCTTCAGTTCTTGATGGGGGTTTTGTTTCTCTACCTTTTGTTTGTCAGTTTTGAAATCCCGCTGGTTTTTAAAGCCGATTCCGGTGGGTTCTTTACTGACACATTGCCCAGGCCTTTGATTCTCGAGAGCGAAGAGGACTTTAGTTATAAAACTGCGCCGGCTCGCCCGGGCAACGACCCGGACCTTGTCCATAATCCTGGAAGCCGATCACCGGAGGGGAACGTGCGGGAGTTCAAGGGAGTGTCGGGTCTCCTGTTCAATGACAGCTCTTTTGACAACATCGGTTCTAAAGACGAGTTGTCGGTGCTACACAAAACCGCACGACACGCCTTCGTTGTCGGCAAGAAACTCTGGGACGACCTGCAGTCGGGTCTACAGAAATCTGATTCAGAACCTGAACAACAAAGCCAAAGCCAAAACAAAAACCAAACCGAATCATGCCCGGATTCAATTTCCTTATCCGGGCCGGAGTTCGTGAACCAGGGGCGGATCTTGGTCCTTCCTTGCGGGTTAACATTAGGATCCCATATTACGGTGGTCGGGATGCCGCATTGGGCGCATGCAGAAAATGACCCGAAAATTGCGGTCTTGAGAGAAGGGGATGAGTCTGTGATGGTCACGCAGTTCATGATGGAACTGCAAGGGTTGAAGACGGTGGATGGCGAGGATCCGCCACGGATTCTTCATTTCAATCCGAGGTTGAAAGGGGATTGGAGTGGGAAGCCCGTGATCGAACAGAATACTTGTTATAGGATGCAGTGGGGATCGGCGCTGAGGTGTGAAGGCTGGAAGTCTAGAGCTGATGAAGAAACAGGTTATCATTTTTATACTTTTTTAGTGCATTTTACTCAATGCGAAGTATAGGGAGAATGTAGGTTGATAAAAGGTTGAAACTGTAATTAATAATTGTAGGTAGTGAAGTTGGTTATGGTGTTGCTTTATGATCTTGTGGGGAAGGGGGTGTTTTAAAAGATAATTATATCAGACTTTTTTGCTGATTGTTTTAGTTCTTTCTTTGGGTAGTTGACGGTGAAGTTAAATGTGAGAAATGGATCCGAGATGATGACAATGGCTCGGAAGAATCGAAGACTACATGGTGGTTGAACAGATTGATAGGGAGGAAGAAGAAGGTGACACTAGATTGGCAGTACCCTTTTGCGGAGGGGAAGTTGTTTGTTCTAACATTAAGGGCTGGATTGGAGGGTTACCATGTCAATGTCGATGGCCGACACATCACCTCATTTCCATATCGAACCGTGAGTAAAATCTTGTTCTTGGCTTAATGAATTGATGAAAATATAGAACGCCTCGTAAGTTTTCTGATGGTGTTTACAGGGATTTGTGCTCGAGGATGCTACTGGGTTATCTCTAAAGGGTGACCTTGATGTGCACTCTGTATTTGCTGCTTCCTTGCCAAATTCACACCCGAGTTTTGATCCACAAAAGCATCTTGAGAGATTGAGCAAATGGAAGGCGCCACCACTTCCCAACGGAAATGTAGAGCTTTTTAT
The DNA here is from genome assembly GCA_005393395.2 of Gossypium australe. Lineage (NCBI taxonomy): Eukaryota > Viridiplantae > Streptophyta > Magnoliopsida > Malvales > Malvaceae > Gossypium > Gossypium australe. The sequence continues at coordinate 114,583,186 of CM016617.1, read as the reverse complement.
AGGCATCCTTTCTGCTGGCAATCATTTTGCTGAGAGGATGGCTGTGAGGAAGTCCTGGATGCAGCATAAGTTAATCAAGTCTTCCAATGTTGTTGCTCGCTTTTTTGTAGCACTGGTAAGCGTACATAAAGGAAGAACAGGTTCTTTACCTTGGAAATTCCCCTTGCTAGATATATTTACCAACTTTCTTTTTTCAGAGTGGAAGAAAGGAAGTAAATGTCGAGCTGAAAAAGGAAGCTGATTATTTTGGTGATATTGTTATAGTTCCCTACATGGATAACTACGACCTAGTTGTTCTGAAGACAGTTGCCATATCTGAATATGGGGTGAGCACTTAAATGATCCGACATTGCCTATTTTAATCTTACTAAAATGAAGTATTGTTAACTGATGTAGTCTATATTAGTTAGGTTCTTAATTTTTTTAGAAAAGCTCTGGTATTATCCTCCAAATATATGGAAAAAGAATTGATCATACCCATGTTAGGCACATCCTTATCTGACACTTGAGTTTGATCACTTAAGATATAGTGCATATAGAAAACTAATTGCAATATATTATTCTGTAGTTGTAGACTCTAGAATCCCATGTACTTGTATGTTTTTGGTGACAGGTCCGCACAATGGCAGCGAAATATATTATGAAGTGTGATGATGATACATTTGTCCGGGTGGACTCTGTGATTAAGGAAGCAAAGAAGTATGGAGATAAAAGCATGTATATTGGAAATATGAATTATTACCACAAACCCCTCCGTGATGGTAAATGGGCAGTAACATATGAGGTGTGTGTTTTCTGTTCTGTACTTAGCAAATCCCGGGGATTTACTTTCATGTTATCCAATAATACTTACTGTAAATTGATTAGCATGGAAGGTTTCTTTTGATCAACAGTAAACTGATTGGGAATTTAAAGGTTTAGCTGGAATCAAGAACTCCTCTCTAAATACATGAAAAAATTATAAAAAAGAAAAAAATAAAGTATACATATGCATGTTGGGCACATTCCTAGATTTGACAATCACACCCGAGTCCAAGTTACATAGCCTTCAGCCAACTAATGGTTTTCCCTTTTGTTTGGTGCATGGCATGCCATCGTGTGCACATCCTACTTATCATCATGTACTACATTTGTGTCTATTTCCAGGAATGGCCAGAAGAAGACTACCCACCCTACGCGAACGGTCCAGGGTACATAATTTCATCCGACATTGCACAGTTTATTGTAGCCGAGTTCGAGAAACACAAGTTGCGGGTAAGTGACTCCATCTCAGCCATTGTTATTAAATAGCAGTAGATTTGATAATTGTTTGATTAAAACCACCATTGTTGCAGCTGTTCAAGATGGAAGATGTGAGCATGGGAATGTGGGTGGAAAAATTCAACAGCTCGAAACCGGTGGAGTACGAGCACAGCTTGAAATTTTGCCAGTTCGGATGCGTGGAGGATTACTACACTGCCCATTACCAATCTCCAAGACAAATGTTATGCATGTGGGATAAATTAATAAATGTAGGAAAGCCCCAATGCTGCAACATGAGATGACAGTTTTTTCAGTTGGAATTTGAGAATAGAACAACACAAAAACAAATTTTGGTAAACCTGTATATAATAACTATATATGGTGTTTAAAAATATAGATAAAGTGGGTAGTTAATTCCTTTATTATACCAGCCATTTTGTCTACATTTCTCCAGATTTATTAATTTACATAATAATCAAGATACAAAGAAGATCCCATCTTCAATTTTGATGATAATTATTTAGGGTTAAAATATGCCTCTACATCTTATATTTTTTGAAAATTAGAAATTTAGTTCTTATATTTGTATTTTTAGGAATTTAGCCATTATACTTTTTAAAATTTAAAATTTAGATTTAATCATTATCGTTTTTTTTAATTTGTTGTTATGATATTTTGAAATAAAATAAAATTACCCGCTTATAATTAACTTGAATTTAACCAAAAATATAATAACAATATTAACAATTGTGCTTGAATTTTAAAATCTAAAAAAATATAGAGATTAAATTTTTGGAAATACAAGTGTCACGGGTTGCAGATTAAAGCTCGTGATGAATGCACACAAAGCATCCCGTTCAATTTGTACTGTGATTAAAGCCCGTGACGAATGTCTCATACAAGTGCCAAATGAGGTTCATTTGATCCACTTAAATTAGCCTGATTCGTGGAACATATGGAGAAACAACCCAGTGGCCTAGAGAAACACTCCAGGGATAAAAATGTGTAGAGTTTAAATATACTCTCATATTGTAGATAGACACTAATCTTAATTATTGATATAATTCAATTTGTATTGTTGGAGCTAGGGGAGCTCAACTGTAAATAGAGGTATTCCCCTCATTTATAATCATCTCATTGAATTTCATTCTTGAGTTAAAGAATATATTTGAGAGTATTTACTCAAACACTTAGTGAGCATTGCTTTGTTGTAGCTTTCCAAGTTTTTTCGTTGCTCCTTTGCTTTGAGTTACTTCTGCTTATTTTCGGTGCCTTAAAGAATTTTCAGGAGAATTCTCACTTTTCAAGAGTTAGGTTGACTTAAGCAAATGTGAAGTAAAAAATCGCCTAAGATTGTGAGATTTACCATATTTAAGTTCTAATCTCATGACACAAGTACGTAAATTAAATTTTTAATTTTTGAAAAATACAAAAATTATAGGCATATTTAACTATTAATCTATTTTGAATGAATTTTTTTTGGCTTAATGACAAATTTGGCCACTGATATTTGCATGTTTTGTCAAAATGGCCCTAACTGTATTTTTTAGCCTTATTAGGCCATCAGCCTTTGCTCCTTTTTTCAATCTACTTTTTCTAACAGATTTAATGAATAAATTCAAGGTTTCAATATTTGTTTTCTTTCAAAAGATTTTAATCTTTCATACATTTATTTACTGAGAAGTTTTTCTATTGAGTTAATTTTTTAGATAATTATGTTTATTTTCCTTAAACTAAGAGTTATTTTTTTTAATTTAATGTATTATTTATTTTATTATTTTCCGCATGTAATTATCTCATTAGGTTATATAAATAATAAATTATATATCATTAAAAATATTCCACATATCAAATTCTACATCATCTCCTTCAACTTTTTTAGTGTTTTCATTAAATTTATTAGAAAAAAAATAGATTGAAAAAAAGAACAAAAGTTGATTGCCAAAAAATGTTCAAAAATACAATTAAGGCCATTTTAATAAAATATGCAAATGTTAATAGCTAAATTTATTATTAATTTTTTATTTTAAACTATGGACGTAACCGATATTTGTGGGTATTAGATATTTTTAACATCCATGCACATATTAGGGTGAAGGTAAATAAAGGCACCCCTTGCTCTTGCTCCACTTCATTGCCATCTTCGTCCAATATTTTTACGTCATGATTGTCTATGAAATATTATTTATATATATGTATATATAATGACATCTTATTTGCATTATTTAATAGCTAATCATGCTTTAATTCTTTTTTGTGTTTTATTTATATAACAAATAATACACTTCATATAATTCTTGTATAAACTTCAACTCCAACTAAATTTCCTTGCATCTTTAAAATTAACAACAATTTCCAAATAAATTCTCAGATATTTTTTTCCATCGAATTTTGATATGTCTAGATTTAATTTTATGATGAATACAAATTGTTTTAAATTCGATCTTAAAACTAGATTTGGATAGGTGTTTGTTTGAGAATTTGATTTGGATTAAAAGGTTTTCTAGTCTTGATCTTGAATCAGTGAAATCTATTTCAAAAATTGTCGAGACTTGATCTTGAAAATGAGATTCGAGAGAGTTTAAACTTTGAATACAAAGATCTTCGAGATTAGACTTTAAATGTATGATTTCACTTAAAGGGTCTTCTAGACTTAATCTTAAAAACAACTTCAATCTTTTTTTGTCAGTTGAATAGGATAAGAGCAACTTTCTTCAAAATTATTGCGACATTTCCTAAAATTTCTCTGAAAACCCTTATTTGTATTGATTATAAATCTCATTTTAAACTAAAATGTTATTAAAAACCCTTTTTTAAAGAGAAAAAAATAAAAATAAAGTAGCTCTTCACCTGAGAAAGGTAATATTCGTCGGAATTATGTGGTAGTGGGTTGACGGTGGTTTAGGTGGCTAGTGGCAGATTTGATGTTGGACCCTGCAATTTGCAAATGCTTTTGTGGTCTGTAATTTGCATTTTGGACAATGTGAACTGCTTTTATTTTATGGAATACTATTTCCTTTGCCTTTTCAAATATGGGATTTTTCTCTACATATACAATGGTCACACACGTGTCCATCTAAAAAACCATAAATTTAAAATAAAAATATGTTAGAAAATAACATATTAGAAATCCTATATCACATGCATATTTATATAGAAACCACAAATTTAAAATACAGATATGTGTTTAAAAATCATATACAATAAATAATGAAACGTATAGTTTGAAACTAATTAGTCATTATAACACATGAAATATGCACAATATTAAAATTAAAAAAAAATTAGATTAAATTATGAGTAAAACGACATTTAAACACAAATATATCAGATAAACAATATTAAATACATTACAATTATTTATCATGGTTTTGTCATTAATTGTGAGTTAGAGTCAAGTTAACTTGTGACACCAACTCAATTAACAATATTATCAATATATAACACCGATGGAGATAGCAAATTGCCCATATTTTAAAAAATGTATAAAAAACATTAAAATAAAACATTGGTTGGATGATATATTTAAAGTTTTATTACTCTAATTGGCATGAGTTCAAATCTCATTGTATGTATATTTTTATTAGGTTTTGTTAAAATGAAAATACTAAAATACCATCAAATAATATGACTTATTTTAATTACGGAAGAATATTTTCATACTTTCCTAACCAAGTTGATATTCAATTAACCCGTGACACTAACTCAATAAAAAAAAATTATTAATAGTATAGATGTATTTCGAAGAATAAAAAACTATAAAAATCAAATTATAATAAAGAGACTAAATTCAAATTAACTATTTTATTTAGAAGGAAAAAAGAAGAAGAAGAAGAAGAAAAGAAACATCCAAACAAACTAATTGAGTCTTACCTCGATTAACAAAGACATTATTGTTAATGTAGGTTGATGTGAGTTTGAGTGTGCTGAAGTGCGTTATCTATTTATTTTTGGGTTGAGAAGAGACTATAAGTAGTTCTAAGCATTGTGTCAAAAAGAACATATTTTTCCAATAAGCATAAATTATTTTTTTATTCCATATAAGCACAAAATTATTTTTCCAATAGTATTTCAAATATTAGATATCGCATTTTGAATGAATTTATATATATGTACATTTTTTATTTTATTTTTCATATTTTCATTATATAAAAATAATATTAAACATATTTTCAAATTTAAAAAAAATAAATCTAAAATTTTTTTTCTAAAAGAAATTGTTTTCATAAACCAAAAGACCTAGTATTTTAACATTTGAGATTGAATATTAAGTGTTTGGATTTTTTTTTTTTAATTTTATCTTGTCATTTATTTTACATTTTGAGTTTATGTGCAAATAAACTTTTGCTAGATATTTATATGCCTTATACTTCAATATTACATTCTGAAATATTAGTATGATTTTTTACCCACGCTTTGCATGGAGTTAATTATTTTTTATTAAACTGTATATTTAAAATATAATTTTTACAATATATTTCTAGTTTTTTTTAACTCTTTGCATACTTTGAAATTCAGTCCCTATAATTTTATTTTCTAGAATTTTGTCCATTTATATTTTAAATTTAAAAATTTAAGTCTAGTTGTTAATATTATTAAAGTTTTTTTTGTTAAATTTAACTTGTCAATGTGACATTTTAAAAAAAAAAAAAAAAACTCACTAAGTAACTCTGTTACAAAAAAATGGCTTTTAAATGGATTTTAATTTAACAAAGAATTTTAATTGTGTTGATAATTCTTAAATTTCACATCAATATTTTAATCTATACTATTAATAAAATCCCTGATTAATGTCACGAGTCAACTAGGCACCAACTCAGTAGGAAAATTACGGAAATGCCTTTCCATAATTACAATAAGTTATATTATTAGAATATGCTTATAACGAGATTTGAACACATGCAAATTGAATTAGTAAAACATTAATTTTACCACTTAACCAAAGCATTATTTTAATATTTTTTATACATTTTTATTTTAATATGCACAAGTTATTATACTCATTTTGTATTTTTAATATGATGCATTTATGTTTTTAAATTTTATTTTACTCACAATTCAATCTAATTTTTCTATTTTATTACCATAGATATTTAATGTGTTATTATTATTTAGTTTCAATACATTTCATTATTTATTTTATGTTATTTTCAAATATACCTCTGTATTTAAAATACGTGGTTTTTACATGCATACGCATATAATAGAATTTATTATTAATAATATTGTTGATTGAATTGGTGCCATAAGTTAATTCAACACCAACTCATGATTGATGATAGTTCCATAATAAGTAATTGTACTCATTTAATATTCTTAATATGATGTATTTGTTTAAACTTCATTTTACTCACAATTTAATATAATTTTTTCATTTGATTACCATAGATATTTCATGTATCATTCTTAATTAATTTCAATCAATACGTTTTATTATTGATTGTATGTTATTTTCAAATACACCTATGTATTTAAAATATGTGATTTTCACACGCATACGCGTGTGGTAGGGGCGAAACCAGAAAAATTTTTTAGGGGGCGATATTAAATTTTAATTTTTATGATAGCAAAAATGCAATTTCACCATTTTAAAAGCCTATATATTTATAATTTTTAAAGAATTAAATCAAATTTTTATATTTTTAAGGGGGCCAAAGTACAATTTTATCTTTACCAATTTAAAATTTTAAAAATTTTAAAGGATTTAAATGAAAAATTTTCATTTTAGGGGGGTCAGGGCCCTTGCCAACCCCTTAGTTTCGCCCTTGGCATGTGATAGAATTTCTAGTTAAAATAAAGTATTTAAGCTAACTAATGACATTATAAATAATTAAAAAAATTAAAGCATAAAGATTAAATCTCAAATCTGAATGTAGTATAGGGATTGAAATTGAATTTTAGCTATTTTTATATAATTTACAAAAATAGAGGGATCAGAATTACAAATTTATCATTTTGCTAATAATGTAGGAAAAAGGCAGGTATGGCCGCGAGTTAAAAGAAGGAAGGTCTCATTTATTCTTAATATTTTTCCTAAAATATAGAATAAGCTTTGAATGCAATAAATTTTTTCCTTTGAAATTTAGGGATATGTTGAAATGATTGACCATTGGAGAATTTAATTTTTAAAAAAAATATATTAATTAAAAATAAAAATATATAAAATATTATTATTTTAAAAAATAATTTTAATTTATTTTTATCAATTTTACATGATGCTTAATATTACTCATAACCCTTTTTAACCCATAAATAAAAGGATAATATGTTTTTAACTTACTTAAACTACTTTTTCCTGCATTAGAAATAATTTTGTTATCAATCGAGTTAAGATTTAATCGACGGAAAAATAAACAAATAATTCTTTTATTCGAATATACAAAAAGTTTTTATGATTGTTTTATTCTTTTAAGAAGTCTCGTATATATCAACGTTTGATAATACGTCAGCTTTTGAAAGTCAAAAACAAGAAAAAAGGGAATATCTGGGTCACATCTTGCGTGAGCCCCAAGTCTCACCAATAGCCGTCACCAATAGGGCAATATCTCCGACAAGTCTCATTCATATCGGTGTGAGACCCAGCACTTCACTATATAAACATAAAGACTAGTGCAGATTTATTTGTGGGTCAGAGAAGAAAGAAGATATGGCTGAGAGTAACGTGATGGTATTGGGCACCTGGGCAAGCCCATTCGTGCTGAGGGTGAAGATTGCACTTCGCCTCAAATCTGTCAACTACGAGAATCATGAGGAAAATTTGCGGGAATCCAAAAGCGACCTTCTTCTCAAATCTAACCCTGTTTATAAGAAAGTCCCAGTCCTCATCCATGGTCATAATCCCATCTGTGAGTCTCTAATCATCGTTGAGTACATCGATGAGGTTTGGACCACCTCTGCTTCTTCCATCCTCCCTTCTGATGCCTATGAACGCGCCCAGTCCCGATTTTGGGCGGCCTATGTAGAAGATAAGGTTCGTAATAAACGACTGTTTTGATAACATTTCATTACATCCGTGATAAACATGACGTTTCTTTATGTTTTTTTGCATGTGATGTAGTTTTGCACTGCCTTAAGAAGAGTGTTGTTTGGTGATACGGATGAAGATAAAAGGGCAGCAATGGCCCAAGTCTCAGAAGGGATAGTGCTGTTGGAGGAAGCCTTTGTGAAATTGAGCAAAGGGAAAGCTTTCTTTGGTGGGGAAAATATTGGGTTCGTGGACATAGTGTTCGGTAGCTTGGTGGCGTGGATTCAAGTGATCGAGAAATTGAGTGAGATGAAGCTGATTTCCGAAGCCAAAACGCCCAGGTTGGTGCAGTGGGCGGATTGCTTCTCCGCCCATGAGGCGGTGAAGGATGTTTCACCCGACGTCGACAAGCTTGTGGAATTTGCGTTGGAGATTGGGGCCAGGGTCTTGAAAGCTACGGCACCCACCAATTGAAATCAAAATTTGGAGTATGTGTTACTTTCTTCTTTTGTCATTGAGTCAAACTTGGGTGAGAATTGTTATTATCATTTAGAAAATAAAATAATTATTATTTAGTTTTTATTTTTATAAAGAAAACAATTTTATGCTTCTAAGTCCTTTTATGAATAAAATGGTGAGTTTTTACAAATATATGTGTTTGTAGAGATTTGCAAGACATCATTACTTTTAGCATATTATTTGATAAAATTAATATTCTTTTATTTTTTATTTTTTATTTTTAATTTAGTGGATGGTTGTTGGCTACTCACCTCAATTCATTCATGGTTTTTGGTTTTTTGGTTTTGTCATATAATTTGGAGACAATCTCAATTCTTTTAAATTGATAATTTTTTACTTAAAAGTTGTAAGAATCTCCTAAATTAAAAAAAAAAAAAAACTTTAAGATCTTAAAAACACATCACTTATAACATTTGACTAATGATTTTCATTGTTGATCATTATTGTGTTAACGAGATTGCTAATGATCATTGAAGCAATTCGTCAAAATGTCAACGGTCCATATTAGAAAAAAAAATAATCATTAAAAATTTAAACACATAATTGAGAGTGAGTTTGGATGCGCGATTGGATGGTGTTGTACGTTTAACTTATTTTTTATCTCACGTTACAATATCGTTACAATATTTAATCTTACCATCATCTTTATTTTTACACTAACTTTAAGTAAATGCATCACCCATCTAAACTCACCCCAAATATAGAAAAATGAATGTACAATTTCATAACATATTGTTTAGATTCATAAGCAAGTGGTTTTTAAATTATAAAGTATTAAAGTATTTTAAAAGAATTAAGAGACTTTTCTTGTAATCTCAAAATTGGACGTTGGTTCTTTTTATTTGATATGCTAATTGTGACATTAACCAATGTTTTTAGATAATTAAATCCATCAAACCATCTATTTTCAATTAAAATATTATTTAGTTAGTTTATTGGGAAACAACATATATTTGGAAATGTTTTTTTTAAGCAGCTTCCAAAAGAAAACCATTGGAAATGACAAACTCAATAAATGGTTGCTTTATGTTTTCTTTAGTATTTACTCATTTGTTTTATTTTGGGCTGAGTTAGTTTAATAACTTTTAAAAGGTTGGGTTGGAACCGGCTTATTCTTTAGTGGGAGACAAAATTTTTTAGTGGTGGATGGTTATTTAAGACTTTGGTAGTAGTGTGTGAAGGGTTATTTATATGTATAAGAAGGATGTTGGAAAAAATTTAGTTCGAAATTGATTTTCTTGTACAATAATAAATTAAAATTTTAAAATTTGACTTGATTTGTGATATTTATAATAATAAACCTTAACTGAATTCATACATGTGTTTTTGGATAAGCAGATCCTTGATTTTTTTGCCTTTCAACCAAACGATGTTCTCTATTATTCTCGTATCATGAACTACTTCAAGTGTGGACTCGAACCAATTGAATCAAAACATATAACTAAAAGTTTTCCTTTTGAAGTGAAAACGAAAGTTCCCTCTCTTTAATATAAATTGATAAAATTGTTATTTTAAAAAATATATTTATAAGTTCAGAAAAAATTCTTTTCATTTTTCAGCAAAATAATAATCTTTCAAAAGTTGCGTTAATAGCTCTATCGATGTCACCTATTTATAAAAAGAGAAAGTAGAACTCTTGTAGAGTTGTAGATGTTTACTTTAAATAGAAAAACATCCTACTTAGAGTAGGAAGGAGGTGAACGACGCATCCTTATATTTCTACTAGGGTTGCCGCCCCTTTCATGTTAAATGAGGGGTTTTGGGTCTCTCTCACATTAGGTCCAATTACAAGTACTTCTTGGGTCTTTTTGACTCAGTACTCTATAATATGATCCAACTTGATTCAATTTTTCTATTTCCCAAAGTAAACTTTAATATTTACATATTAAATAAATTTCTCATCCCAATTTTACTCTAGTAAAATTTTGATGATTTTATCCCACAGTAAAATTTTAACAATTTAACCCCCGATAAAATTTCGAGAAAATTCATTCAATATGTTACAACTCAATATGCTTACTATGAGCGAATGATTTATTTTCATTTTCAAGCTTCAAAACAGTCCAAAAATATAAACTCATTCTTTTTTTATTTTTTAAGTAATCCTATATAGGATTGCAAGTTTTCATTTTCATTTTTGGAAACCTACATTCATTTCCAAATAAGGAGGGACCAAGACAAAGTCCACCAAAGATATAAATTCATTAGCCAATAGATATAAATTCCTAATTTGATTCTTCCTCATTTAACTCACAATCCTTATCCCACCTAACATCTTTAGCAAAAGAATTTGTATATTGCAATATTTTAGTCATAGCACGAGTTATTTTCTCAATTATTCTCTCCTCCAATTTTTAAATAGATGATAAAACATGTTTAAATTTATTTTTTACACTAATAATAATGTCGATATCAACTAAACTAAAACTCAATTAATATATGTTTTTTCTTTTCTAATAAAAAGAAATTTCTATCTTGACTATAAAAGCCTCATTTAATATTCTTATTTAATGTTCTTGCCCTACATTATTGACCAAGATATTGTTTCAATATCACTAAAAAATCAGACAATAATGTAGTCAAATAAATCATTTAAAAATGTAAAAATATATTTTCATAAAAATAAAATATACACAATTTTCTTATTCAACTTTATTTTTTTAATTTTATATAAAAAAAATCTTATAATTTATTAGTCATTTCTCAACTAAATTTAACTCAAGACTTAAACATAATTCTATTCACGTTGAGGAGGAAAAAACAAGTAACAGAAAAAATCCTTTGACGCAAACAGCCTTAAGCACTGAGGCAATCACTGAGAAGCCTCATTAAGATGTTGTCTTTATATTTATATCCGCCAGTGAGGCCGGCACCTCACGACACAACATATAAATAAAAACAGCGCAGATTTGTGGTTGTGAGAGGAAAGGAGATATGGCTGAGAATAACGTGAAGGTATTGGGTACATGGGCAAGCCCATTCGTGATGAGGGTGAAAATTGCCCTTCACCTCAAATCTGTCCGCTACGAGGACGCGGAGGAAGATTTGTTGGCACCCAAAAGCGAGCTTCTTCTCAAATCTAACCCTGTTTACAAGAAAATCCCGGTCTTCTTCCATGCTCATAACCCTATCTGCGAGTCCCTAATCATCCTTCAGTACATCGATGAGGTTTGGACCACCTCTGCTTCTTCCATCCTCCCTTCCGATCCCTATGAACGTTCCCAATCCCGATTTTGTGCTGCCTATGTCGACGATAAGGTTCGTTATATAACGAAACTGTTTGATTAGTGATAATATCTCGTTATGTCCGCTAATATATTTTTATTTTTTTGTTTGTTTGTTTTTACATGCGTAGTTTTTCCCTGCCTTAAGAAGACTGTTGATAGGTGCAACGGAGGAAGATAAAAAGGCAGCGTTGGCGGAAGTGGTGGAAGGGATGGTGGTGTTGGAGGGAGCGTTTGGAGAGTTGAGCAAAGGGAAAGCTTTCTTTGGCGGGGATAATATTGGGTTTGTAGACATAGCACTCGGTAGTTTGTTGGGGTGGATTGAAGTGATCGGGAAACAGTGTGAGACGAAGCTGGTTTCGGAGGCCAAAACGCCTAGGTTGGTGCAGTGGGCGGAGTGCTTCTCCGCCCATGAGGCGGTGAAGGATGTTTTACCCGACGTTGACAAACTTGCTGATTTTGGGTTGAAGCTTAGAGCTAAGGTCTTGAAAGCTTTGGCTCCCACTAATTGAAATCGATGTTTGGACAGTGTTTTACTTTCTTCCTCCTTAATTTGTACTTTCGTCATTGAGAGAATCTTTTCTTGGGTCTTATATAGTATGTTGGAGAAATGTTATTATCAATAATAATTTCCATAATTTCCTTCTCCCATGTTAACTTTTTGGGTAAATTACACCAACAGTCACCCAACTTTAGGGTAACTGACAAAATAGTGACCTAAGTTTCATTTCAGTCACTCAACTTTCGAAAAGTTACAAAACAGTCACCAATTAACAGTTACCGTTAGGGTGTTAACGAAATTGCTGACGTGGCAAGTTAACCAGCTGATGTGGCAAGTTAACATGTCACGTTGGTGAAACAACTTCATTTTCCTCTTCTTCTTCTTCTTCACTAAAGGATAGTACCGGTTGTGATCTAAGCCCCTGCAACTCCATTAATGGCTTTTACAAGCTACGCTTCAAGAAAGCTTTGAAATCTAAGCCCTTGCGAAAAAAAATCTAAAGCTCGTATAATGTACCGGTTGTTGATTAGATGAAAATTCTAGATTCCGACATGGTTGCAACTTGCAGGAACTTACTTTGTCTTGTCACTCACGCTTTTTTCGTGTTGTCTTTGATTTTGTATGCTGTCTGAATACTGAAGTGTAGTTATGGTGCCGGATAAGCATGACCAATACGAAAGAATTAGCACAGCCAGAAACAATAAGCTCACCATCCAGAGCTGTAGAAAGACATTTTTGCCTTTAAACTCAAGCAGGTATCCCCATTACAACCAGTGGGTTTGAGCTCCCATCCACAAAAAAAAATGCAACATAGACCTTTCCATTTAAGCTTCACATTGCTCCATGGCAAAATAAGAGGCAAGAGACAAAAGAACCATACAAAGTACTGCGCTGTGATTGCCTGTTCTTCGAGAAGTAAATTGAGAATGAATACAGAAATGCAGATTCCAAACAACAAATGAAGCTAAGGAAGCTAAATTCACATGCCTTATTGAATGCTACGAATGCCTTTGTCTGTACAAAGAAGCAGAACACGAGATCCTTTGCTAAGTAAAAAATGAGGACTAGCTGCAGTAAAAACTGAGACAAAAAGGAAATGAGCTTTTCCAGAATCGAAAGATGGCGTTCTTAGTTGAGATAGATATGGTAGAAATAGATGGAAAAATTATGTCTTGGATCCATGAAAGAAAGATGATAGAGCAATGCCTCGAGTAAAAATTCCCATCTGTATAACCGGAAGAAAAAACCAGTGCAAAAGAGGATAACAGTCCCGGAAACAAGACCAAACAAAATCCTTGAACTCATGAATATGCTTTTCAATACATTACGGTACGCACAACACATTTATCAGTCACTTTTGAATTAATTTGACGAGGCTTTCCGTAATATTCTTCTTCTTGTAGCGTAGCGTAGCTTGTAAAACTTCTTCTGAGACTTGCAGCTGAAGGATATGATCTTTCTCATCCTATTGACTTGAAAGACCACTGGGCTAGGCATGGTACAAACAAGAAGAAAAAGAAGAAGAAGAATAATAAGAAGAAGAAAAAGAGGAAAATGGAGCTGCTTAACCAACGTGGCTAGTTAACTTGCCACATCAGCTGGCTAACTTGCCACGTCAGCAATTCTGTTAACACCCTAACGGTAACTGTTAATTAGTGGCTGTTTTGTAACTTTTCGAAAGTTGAGTGACTGAAATGAAACATAGGTGACTGTTTTGTCAGTTACCCCAAAGTTGGGTGACTGTTGGTGTAATTTACCGTAACTTTTTTATGAAAAATGTCATGTGCTTCAACTGAAAAATTATATTTTAAAGCTCAATTTTCGATTAATTATAAATTTAGAAATTATAAAATAATTAATAAAAAATTGAGCTCTAAAATATAAATATGATTTATAAAATTTATATAGATGAAATGCTAAAAATATTATTTGAAGATAATTTTAGTAAGTGTAAATTAGACAAACAATCATCTAATTTTTGTAAATTTATATTTTAGATATTTAAAATAAATTATTGTTAACAATCGTCTTCATTTTAATTATTTATATTAGCAAAGAAATAATTGTTTTATGCATGTATTTCGATGTTGATAATATTTATTATTGACTATTAACTTTGTGTTTTAGGTGGTCGAAATTCTCAGTCATCGACATGTACAGATAGGCAGAGAAAGGCAACACGTCCCACATCGAATGTGAAAGCCATGCACATTAATTGAAAAGTAAAAGAGAAGAGCCATAAATCTCCGAAGTCGACCTTTGGAGCCACCCATTCACATTTCTGCACCAATTTATGGTTCAGGGGTCCATAATAAATAATTATATTTATGGCTCACGGCTCACGCTATGGGTTATTTTACCAGAAAATACCTATTTTTTTTAAAATTTACAGAAAAAAATTTATTCATTAATTATTTATCGAAAATGGTTATTTTTCCGAAAACGCGTTCACGTCAGCGCGTTTTCAGGGGATGCAGCAGGAAAACGCATCCACGAGGGAGCGTTTTCTGCCACATCAGCAAAAAACGCTTCCTTGAGGGCGCGCTTTGCTGATGTGGCAAAAAGGCTCTCCCAAAGATGCGTTTTAGCACATGTTTTTTAAAAAAAACTATTCTCGAATTTTTTAAAAATTTACGAGAATAAACCTTTATAAAGGACAACACCAATTTTTTTAAGGTGTAATCAGTTAATAAAGAAATATAACTTACAAAGGAAATCTTTATATAGACCCAAAGTCTCATTTCCCTTGTTTTCTTGAGCAAAGTGAGATATGAGATATGTGTATATATAGACTCATGAATAGTTTTGCAGCTTGTTCCTAAACAATGTGGGATTTCTTCCTCTTTTAACTAACAACATGAGATTAAATGCTACACTATATTTGATATTTTTTTTACAAAACAATTTCTTTTTTTTTTTAATATTTTGTTAACATTTTCTTATATTATAAAATTATCTTTTGAGATCTTTAATCTTGTTACATTTTAGAATTGTTAACATATACAAAAGAACTATTAAAAAAGAGAGAACAAATTGCACATATAAAACTTGTACATGCAATAATCTTCTATTCAATTTTAAATGTTTGAAGTTAATATCAATGCAATTTTAATTTTTAAAATAATTTTCCATTATTTAAATTTAGAAGTTATACTTTTAAATTTTTTATTATTTATTTTATTTTATATTATGAATGTTTGATTAATAAATAAATTGTGAGTATTTGGTACTCAAATAGTATTTTTTTTTGTAATTTTAAAAAATTGATATATCTTTTTAAATATTTATTTATTTTTAATATTTTACTATACCAATTAATTTTTTAATTCTAATTTAATTTAATTTTCATCTCCTAATGAATGCCGATAAATTTTTTCAGATATATTTAAACATAGTATATAATTATGTTAAATTAGTTTTTTTATAGAATATATAATACATAAAATATAATAATTATTTTTCATATTTTATATCTAGATTAAATTACATTAGTAGTCACTTAACTATATTTTTTAGCTATCGAATTATAAAAACTTACAAATGATGACTCAACTATTAGTAATTTTTTATATTTATTTTTTATATTTTACCATACTCATTTTATATTTTATATTTTTTTTACTTATAGAGTTTAAAAGTTTTATTTATAATGTAACAAATGTTAACTTTTTGTAAAAAATTTAAACTCTAAGTAAAAAAAAATCAAATATAGTGTAACATTTTATCTCATGTTGTTAGTTAAAAGAGGAAGGAATCCCACATTGTTTAGAAACAAGCTGCAAAACTGTTCATGAGTCTATATATACACATATCTCATATCCCACATTGCTCAAGAAAACAAGGGAAACGAGACTTTGGGTCTATATGAAGATTTCCTTTGTAAATTATATTTCCATATTAATTGATGACACCTTAAAAAATGGTGTTGTCACTTTGAGCCTTTATAAAAGTTTATTCTCGTAAATTTTTAAAAAATTTGGTCTATTTTTATAATATCTAAAAAATGACCTTTTTTTAAAATTTAATTCGAGAATATTTTTTTTTAAAAAACACGGGCTAAAACGAGTCCTTGGGGGAGCGTTTTTGCCACATCAACAAAGCGCACCCTCAAGGAAGCGTTTTTTGCT
This sequence comes from Gossypium australe, assembly GCA_005393395.2. Lineage (NCBI taxonomy): Eukaryota > Viridiplantae > Streptophyta > Magnoliopsida > Malvales > Malvaceae > Gossypium > Gossypium australe. The sequence continues at coordinate 114,566,608 of CM016617.1, read as the reverse complement.
GATGTGGCAGAAAACGCTCCCTCGTGGACGCGTTTTCCTGCTGCACCCCCTGAAAACGAGCTGACGTGGATGCGTTTTCGGGGGAAATGACCCTTTCCAGTAAATAATAATTTTTTCGGTCCTTTTCCGTAAATTTTTTTAAAATTTAGTATTTTCTGGTAAATTGCCCCACGCCATGTGTTTAGAATTATATAAAAAATTAGGAGTATTTTTGTGCTTAAAAATAATAATAATTATTATTATTTTATATGAAAAGTTAAAATATTAAATCTAATCAATCCACATTAAAAGAATATTAAAACGTAAAATTCAAAAAATTAGTTAACAGAAAAATGGTAAAAGTAAAATATGAAATGAAATAAAAAATAATTAAACTTATTTTCTATTAACTATTTATCTAGATCTGTTTATAGATCGGTTACTCGGCCTGTCTGAAAAGTGGGAGGGTTTGGCAAAAAATATAGGTCTATTTTTGAGGCCTCAAGTAATGTTTTTTGGCTTAGGCTTAACCCGAATTTACAAAAAAAAAACTGCTATTTTGCTATTCTTTTCCTATTGTTTTGTTGTCATTTCACTATTATGTTGCTATTATTTTGATATTATATAACTCTAGTTTTATTGTTAATTTTGTTACTATTTTAGAGGCATTTGCTTGTTAAGTTACACCTATCTTAGTGCTATTTAAATAAAAGATTTTTTTAATTTATTTTCAATTTGTTGGGAAACATTTATTTTATTGTTTTTATTGTTTTTGATATGTTATATTTTTTAATTTTTTATATAAAAAATAAAATAAAAAATTAATATGAGTCGAGCTCGAGTTTAGCATCTATAATCCGGACTAAACTTAGACAAAAATTTAAGCTCATTTTTCGCGTCGATCAAGCCCGGGCCCATCAAACGGACCTAAAATTTTGTTAGGCCCATCCCAACCCATGGATAGGTTTATACTTATCATTTTCTACATTTTTTTTTTGTAAAAAGAAGAAGATTATCTATTAAATTTCATTATGGGCTATCAAACCTATTTTAAAAAAAAAAGATGTTTGAAAATATTAATTTTTAGTTTATTAAAGTTTTAAACACAGGACTTAACATGAAATTTAAAAATATTACTTCAATTTGCAATTATTATTATCTCTAAAAATATTAATGTAAAATAAATATCTAATAATCCATCGAGAATTCAAAAGCTGCATTCATATTTTAATTTTAATTATTGGATTTGAATAATCATTTAAAATAGTTAGAATTAGAGTTGTTTATGGGCTGAGTCGAGTTCGGGTTGGGCCCTAACAAAAATCTAGACCCGATTAATAGGTCCGAGCCTAGCTCAGCCCGAAAAATGGAGCTAAATTTTTGTCTAAGCCGACCCGACTCGGCCGTATTAAATTTTTTAATTTTATTTTTATATAAAAAATTAAAAATATAATACATCAAAAACACTAAAAACATTAAAATAAATGTTTTCCAACAAAATAAAAATAAATTTAAAAAAAAATTTTATACTTAAATAATACTAAAATAGGTACAATTTAACAACAAATGCCTCTAAAATAGTAACAAAATTAATAATAAAACAAGAGTTATACAATATCCAAACAATAGCAACAAAATAATAGCAACATAATAGTGAAATTGTATTAAAATAGTGGAAAATAGCAACAAAACAACAAATTTTTTTTTTTTGCAAAATCAGGTCGGGCTAGTCCCGAGCCAAAAAATACCTTACATGAGCCAAACGGAAAAACCGCAACCCAGTACATTAGGGCACGATTCCTCGAATTTCCAAACATGAAATATTGTCTTATTTTTGAAGTTAAGAAAACACGGTCAAAATCTTGAAAGGATTTTTAGTCATTTGGACGAACAGAAAATCGAAACCCAGCACGTTAGGGCACAATTTCTCGAACTTCCAAACACGAAACGTTGCCTTGTTTTTTGAAATCTTTATCCCGAGATAACAAAACGTCATATCCAGTGAGTTAGGACACAATAATTTTGAATTCTCGAGAATAAGTTTTTATTTAACTTTTAAAAAGAAAGTAATAGGTTCTTTGGACTCGAAGAGAAAAATCGAAACCCAGCAAGTTAGCGTACGATTTCTTTCGAACCCTAGAACGTGAAGTGTTTAGTTATTTTGAAAATCGGATAAAATGTAATGCCTTAAATAAAATGTGATATGGCCGTAATAGAATGAAAGACGAATTATAGTAGACATGCATACTAGGGTAGAAATGAGAGAAATACTATAAATTACAATAATAAAAGCAAAAATAAATGAAAATTCAAACAAATAATATGTAATAAAAGGAAAATAGTGACAAAAATGCAATAATAACAATAATAAAATGTATTAATAAACAAATAATAGTAATAATGAAAATAATATTAGTAATAATAAAAATATTTAAAATATTTAAAATAAACAATAGTATTAATAATAAAAATAGTAACATTAATGATAAATAGTGATAATAATAATGGAAAAAAATAAAAAATAATATTAAAAATAATAAAAATAGTAATAATAGTACTAGTAAAAATAAAAATAGTGTTAATAATAAAATAAAAGTAATAATATTAAAACTAAGAGTGATAATAATAAAAAATTAATAGTAATTATAACAATAATAGTAAATATAATTATAGTAATAATAATATATGTATATAATAGTATTAATAATAATAATGATAAAATAAATAATAATGACAGATAATAACAATAAGCAAATGATGAAAAATAATAAATAGAAATAAAAATAAAAATCCAAAATAAAAATTAATAATAATGGTAGAATAAAAAATATATCAAAAATCCCCCCCAAAAAAAACTAAAGGCGGACAAAATTGAATTTAAAATCAAAATCTAGGGCAAATTTTTAAAAAATAAAATAAAAAGGGGACCTATTTGAACGCGCAGATCACGTGGAAGGACTAAAAGGGAAAATATTCCCTCCTTCCAGAACACTACGTTTCGAAAGAGCCCCAAATGAAATCCAGATAAAATCTAAGGGCAAAATTAAAAATAAAATAAACTTAATTGTAAAACAATAAAAAAGCGGAAGGGCTAAATGTGCAATTAGCCCTTCCATCGAAAACGCGAGGATCCTCTTTGTGGGTCGGGTCAAGGCGTGGGTAAAAGGGGCAAAACGACGTCGTTTTGGGCCATTGAAGCCAGCCCCAAAATGACGTCGTTTTGGGGCCTTATAAAAGTCAAGTTTTCTAAAAAAAAAAAAAACTCATTTCCATCAGTTTTTTAAAAAAAACTCCCCCTCTCTTTTTTTTCCTTTGCAGGGAATAGGACTCCGGCGAGAGTCCGGCCGATCGCCGCAGCAGACGCCGCCGACGCCGCGCATAGTGGCCAAAATTCCAAAAAAAGGTGATTTTTCTTTCCTTTTTTTGTTTTATTTTAAAACTCCTATGTATTAAAAAAAAAAAGAAAAAAGAAAAGCTAAAAAAAAACAAGCCGATTCGAAAAAAATAAAACAGATGCAAAAACCTTTTCTTTTGCTGCTTTTTTATATTGATCTCTATTAGCAAAAATTATAACTTGTGTCTCTAAAAAATCCCCCATTTACAATGAATATTTATGGCTTTTTATAGCCATATTTACAACCGTTTACTGCTTCTATTTGCTGCAGGTATGGTAACCATGGGTAGCGTGATGCGTGGGCGCATGGTGGTGGAGAACGTGGGTAGTGGAAGCATGGTGGCAGTGGGAGGCTAAGGTTTTTGCAGGTTTGAAAATTTTGGGTGGTTTGGGCCTAATTTAATTGGGCCCCAATGTTTATTTGTAATGGACTGTTTTAAAGGAAAAAAAAATGGACTTTATCATTTGGGTTTGTTTTTGGGCCTGGGTAGAAAATTGGGCTCTACAGCTGCCCCTCTTTGCTCGTTATCGTGTAACGAGAATGGAGCAAAGACTTTAAAAGGCCAATTTTGCTCGATCTTGCCGAATCTTGACTTCCTTTCTTCCAGTAGCCTCGCTTTAACCCACTGCATCTTCAGGGGTATAGGAATTTTCGTTTCAATCCACTCCACTACTTTCTAGGGAGATATGATCTGTAATCTTTAGCCTGTTTCCCTACTGCTTAGGGGAATAAGGCTCACTGTCTTCAACCTACTCCATTACTGCTTAGGGAGATAGGGTGGCCTGTCATTTTCTAGCCTGTTACCCTACTACTTAGGGGGTTAAGGCTCATCGTCTTCGATCTCTCCACTACTGCTTAGGGGGTTAAGGCTCATCGTCTTCGATCTGCTCCCCTACTGCTTAGGGAGATACGAGCTGTAATTTTCAGCCTGTTACCTTACTGCTTAGGGGGTTAAGGCTCACCGTCTTCGATCTGCTCCACTACTTCTTAGGGAGATAAGATCTGTAATTTTTAGCCTGTTATCCTACTGCTTAGGGGGTTAAGGCTCATCGTCTTCGATCTGCTCCCCTACTGCTTAGGGAGATAAGATCTATAATTTTTAGCCTGTTACCCTACTTCTTAGGGGGTTAAGGCTCACCGTCTTCGATCTGCTCTACTACTGCTTAGGGAGATAAGATCTGTAATTTTTAGCCTGTTATCCTACTGCTTAGGGGGTTAAGGCTCACTGTCTTCGATCTGCTCCACTACTGCTTAAGGAGATAAGATCTATAATTTTCAGCCTGTTACCCTACTGCTTAGGGGGTTAGGCTGGTGGTTTGAATCCACTCCATTACTATATAGATGTAAGATTCACCATTTTCGATCTGCTCCACTACTGCTTAGGGGGACAAATCAACAATCTTCAGTCTGCTCCATTACTGATACATGGAGATAAGACTTGTAATTTTCAGCCTGTTCCACTACTACTTAGGGGGTAAGGCTGGTGGTTCGAATCTGCTCCATTGCTATATGGATGTGAGATTCGCCATTTTCGATTTGCTCCACTACTGCTTAGGGAGACAAGATCTACAATCTTCAGTCTGCTCCATTGCTGATACATGGAGATAAGACTTGTAATTTTCAGCCTGTTCCCTACTGCTTAGGGGGATAAGGCTGGTTGCTTAAATCTGCTCCCCTGCTACCTTGGGAAGATAAGATTCGCCATCTTCGATCTGCCCCACTGCTATCTCGAGGAGACAAGATCTGTGATTCCACCGATGTTGCTACACCATCCTTTGGGGGACATGTCCTGTAGACTCGATTACATATGCTTATATTTATGCCAAATGATTAGGATGCCATGATCAGAATAAATCAAATACTCCTAACTAAATGTATTATGGACGACATTTGCATGGATGCAGAATGTCATGAGAATGATCCATTTTTTAAATGTAAAATGATTAGGATGCAATGATCAGAATGAATCAAATGCTCCTAACTGGATGACATTTGCATGAATGCAGAATATCATGAGAATGATCTTTTTAAAATGTATAATGATTACGATGCAATGATCTGAATGAATCAAATGCTCCTAACTAAATGTGTTATGAATGATGAATGCAAAATTTCATGAGAATGATCCTTTTTGATATTTAGGGTGGTCGTTGCTCGTTGTTCTTCCAGGTTGTATCACTTGACGTAATATCCTGTCTTCTTACTTGGGTGGTATTTTGACCGAAAACCCGAAGAAACAATCGTATTTTTCTCAACCAGTTTGCCCCATTGTAACTTCAGCGTCCCTTCCACTGTACTTTAGGGACATAAGATTTGTACCATCTTTAAACCATCCTACTGCGACTTATGGCTATAGGATCTGTATCAACTTCAACCCATCCCACTACAACTCAAGGGTATAGGATTTGTAACTTGTTCGATCAACTGATCACTCCCCGGGTGACCTAAGCAAATGTGTATGCATGATATTTGCATTGATGCAGAATATCATTTTTTCCTCGAGAATGATTCCCCCTTTTTACACTCGGGTTAACATTGCCCATTTTTCGTCAAGATTGTATCACTGACGCAATATCTTGCCATTTAGTTAAATCACCATTTTTGACAAAAATCCGGAGAGATAGTTTCAGTTTAGACTCTCTCTCCACCAATGTTTCAATCCCTTAAACTTGGTGGGACTTAAACAATAGTCCTGTTTCAAGTTCTTTTAATATTTAGAAGCTTCTAAAATAATATGCGAAACTCTTTTTATGAAAGTGTTATTAGTCCACTAATCGTTATTTCAATGCAAAATGCTTGAGAAAGATCATAACCATGGACAAGAAGGAAATTAATTAGGAGCATAGCTCGAAACAAATAAGTTAAGCAAAGATAACAAATGCAATCAAGAAGGAAATTTATTGGTTGTGTAAAATAAGATAGCAAATTCAGAATAGGTAAGATGGAAACTAGGCGCCCCAGATATCACAGCCTGAGCTTCTCTGTTCAAACTTCTTGATGACCATTTTAAGCTCAATATGTGTTTAGGGGATTCAGAGTACTTTGTCGATGCCCCAAGACGTAACATACTTCCTCATTGTTAATTCAAGCGTAGCAAGACTACTGTATGCCCCATCACCATTTGATCACAATTTGAGCCACCCTTTTTGGGTTTTCGACTTAAAGCCCCTTTGGTATCAAAGTGCCCTATGCGGGTTTTCACCTTGGCCTCTCCGTTTTTTTTGCGGAAAGCCTCAAAACGCCCTTTGTGGGTTTTCACTTTGGCCTCTTTTTCTATTCAAGAATAATACTTCTTGACTGAATCCGAATTTACAGGATTGGGAAATTTTTTCCATCCATTTCGGCCAAGATCAGTGCTCCTCCGGAGAAAGCCTTTTTAACCACATAAGTTCATTCCCAATTTGGCATCCACTTTTCTCTGAAGTCCCTTTTGCATGAGAAGGATCCTTTTTTACCATCATGAGATTCTCTTGGGCGAACCTTTTTGTCATAAACTTGTATCATCTATTTTTGGTGCATCCGACCATGATGAACACTTTCAATCAAGTTTACTGAAGACGTTCTGCTTCATCCAATTCTTAATTCAATCAAAGCACAGAGAAAAAGAATCTCAACTTCCAAAAATTGCTTCCTTTCCATAAACCAATGAGAAAGGTGTTGCCCCAGTGAAGGTCCTGGCCAACGTTCAAGAAGCATAGAGGGTAAATGGTAACTTCTCTATCCAATCTTTACAAGTCTCAATCATCTTTCAAAATCTTTCTGGATGGGTTTTTTTTTGTTTTTTTAATTCGAATTTGAATTTGAATTTGATGACTGTTGACTTTTTAACTTTGGCAAATGAAGCGACCTTCACCCTCTTAGTGAAGTAGTTGACAAACACGAAAATGAATTGGTGTCGACTAGATGCTTTTGACGAGATCGTCCCCATAATATCTATGCCTCACATGTAGGAGAAATGGAGGAAGCGCATAAGTCTTGTCTTCCTCAATTTGGCATTTACGACATAATTGATGCGATATCCCTTTAATGGTAGACCAGCAGTACCCGAACCTAATAATCGGCATGGCTATTGTAAAACAATTAGCATGTGTCTTTTCAAACACTCTACAGCATCCTCGCGCCTAGGCATATCTTGATGCAATCATGCAAAGACATCTTTGAATTCCTGGAATAACTCAATGATGTCTTGCTTTGTTTTTGTGTGAGCTAGGCTTCTATCTTCACTCCTTTTCTAGATTCGTAATGTTCACTGACCTTTTGTACGATAGAGTCTATTTTCATCTTGTTCTACCATCCTTAACAAATAAAAATATAAGTTACAATCTCTGTCATCTTCAAAATCCTCAGATTCTTTTAGACCCATATCTCACTCAAAAGGGAGTCCCTAACAGCGTTGCTCATGTCTCGATATCTGGGTACCTATTGTAGATCTGAAGGCCAATTCCAAAGAATAAATGATTCTAAGGATGATTATTTACATGGTATGATAATTCATGAAGAATGAAAGAATATTCCAAAGAACAAAAGAATGTATAGTATGATATGGAAAGAATGAAAAAAATATTTGCTCAAAAAAAGATGCATTTTATTACAATAAAAATTCTGGACACAAGCCTATTTCACCAAAGGACTCTTATTGCCTCTAGGCTTAAAGCAACAAGCGTGTTCTGAATATTACTTTAGATTAACTCTAAGAATATAGAGATCTCTTCCACAGTGCCATTGTTCAAAACACCCCCAAGTACGTAAAGGCAGAAGCTTGGAAAAGTCTATTCCCCGGTTCCCTCTTCGAATATGTCGTTAATGTTTAGATTCCCCAATGTTCCCACTGGGTCTTTAATCTCTTCCCTTTATTATCTATTAAGCCTTGCACTAGGGCCCTGGGCTCGATGCATTCTTGGATCTCATGCCCCTATCTATCATGGAACTCATAATGTTTACCCCTTTAACAGAAAGGTTGGGTAACGGATTTTCTGCACTAGAGGGATCATCGAATTTTACAACACCCAATTTGATGAGTCTTTCGATCATCTTCTTAAAAACGACGCAGTTCTTGATCGAATGCCCTGTTATTCCCCCATGGTATTCGCATTGGGCATTTACGTCATACCATTTGGGGTATGGGGGTCGTATTGGTTCTACATAAAAAGGGGATACAACATGTGCGTCAAACAAAATTTGGTACAACTCCCTATACGTGATTGGGATGGGTGCGAACTAGGGTTTTTTTGAGTTCGATCTTGGATTGGGTTCTTGCCTTGGGGAGACCTGATGGCTGGTAGTTACCGTCTTTGGCTGGCTTACTGTAATCGACTCCAAATGGCCCTTGTTATACATACTCGTACCATTCGCTTCCTTTTCCTTATTCTTCAGAGCCTTTAAAGTCCACTCTCCCCTTTCCCTTGTTTCTGCCAGAACAACCAGTTTGGCTCGATCATCCTTCGGGTTAAAACCTGAGCCTATCGGGAAGTTCTACAGGGCTGAGGTATCAGTCTGACATTGGGGTCCGATAATGACTGGTACCTCATGCGAATGCGTGTCTGGTTGGGTCGGGACACTTATTTAGGAAAAACCTGGGGAATAGATGAGGTCTTCATTATCATCCCCATTGTTGTCTATTGGGCCACTCCGTTTTTTAAGTCCACCGGCTAGTAACTGGGTTAACTGGCCCATCATATTTCTTTGGAATTCTAGTATTTGTTCCCGTATCTCTTGATGAATTTTGGTCAATTGCTCCTGCATCTGTATTTGCATCTGCTCTATTCTTTTCAACCTTTGATCCATGGCTTTCGTTTTCTTCAAGTATAGTAGCGATGTTCTAAGGTAACTATAATACGATCTCTAGTTAATAGGGTTCTTTTATGACATTTAATGCATATGATGCGATGTAATACAAATGCATAAAATGCAATGCAAAGGAATGCAAAAAGAAAGAGAGGCGTTGATTCTGAATTCAATTCCATTAGCAAAACTTTTCTAGAAAATAAATTTCTTTACATAAAACGGATTACATATGCGGCTTTGTCCTCATAGTCCAGGTGAAGACACCAATCCTTTTCTTCGTATTCGGATGTTATGGTAGTGTCCCATGAACTTTCTCAATAGATGCCTCTTCTAGCTCCTTGTTACTTGATCCAAGCCGTGACTCTTCATTCACTTATCCACCATGATGCTCATAAGCTTCTTTAAGAAAATTGAGACGTGATGACTCTCGAATAATCCTTGTTGGCTTGAATCCCCAGGCAACGAGGCAAAGTTATATACTATCAATCTTTTCTCGTTGTGTTTACTTGGACTATATTTGGATGAACAAATTATAACCCACTTTATCAAGGAATCAATTTTCCTATGACAAAAATCTTCTATTTAGCAATCGAATATGAATCAACACCTCCTTTCTATGACGATGAAATGCAATGTAGCCATAAACAAAAAAAAAAACACGTTAGTATCATATACAGATGGTAAAAATCAAACACACATCCAGGTGACTGCTAGGGTTCAATATAGCTCTATCTAGGGTTGACTCTTAAGGATCACTATATGTGGCTTAGTTTGAAAGGGAGGGTACCTGAACCAGCAAATTCCTCAATCCCCACCCATTATAAGCTTATATGGATCGAGTTCAGTTCAGGGGAATACATTTCCCTATGGCTATGCAGAGGTGAAAACCTCACGAAGACATAGGTACGGATGTATCCTAGAAGCAGTCCACTAGCCTATGCGGAGGTGAAAACCTCACGAAGGCATAGTTTCTCACTCCCACTTAAAAGGTGTGACCACAACGGTCATGCAATATGATGTGGGAATATCCCACAAGACTCAAACCACAACAAACATGTGACACGGTACAAACTCATGCGGTGAAAGAATCAAAATCAAATTTTAATTTTCGATAAAAGGACAAAAAATAATCAATTCGACAAAATAAAACACAACAAGTCAGCATCATATCAAAAATAAAATTCAAGGCAAACAACAAATAATCAAGCACCTATCTGGGTGATTGCTAGGGTTCGGTGTAGTTCTACCTAGGGTAAGTTCTTAGGGCTTTCTATATGTGGTTTGGTTCTAAAGCAGAGGTACCTGAGCCGGCAGATTCCTCGATCCTCACCCATTATAAGCTCATATGGACCGAGTTCAATTCAGGGGAATACATTCCCCTATGGCTGCATGGAGATGAAAATCTCACGAATACATAGGTACGAATGTATCCCAAAAGCGATCCACTATCCTGCACGGAGGTAAAAACCTCACGAAGGAGTAGCTTCTCACTATCACTTAAAAGGTGTGACCACAACGGTTATGCAATATGATGCAAGAGTACCCTAGACACTCAAATCACAACCAACTAAATGACCCAAACAAATGCAATAAAAGAATTGTAATTTTCAAATTTGATTTTCAAGTTTCGTCAAAAGGACAGAAATTAATCAATTTACGGCTTGACTCTCTTATGTCCCCAGTGGAGTCGCCAAGTTGTCGAAACCATTTTTTGTTTGGAAAACGGGGTCGACTTTTAAAACGGAAATGGAGTCACCACCAATCTTTTTTTTGGGGTGCGATCGGATCACCTCAAGATTGATCATTAAAACCTTTTGATTTATTAAAATGATAGTTTTGGTCTACGAAATTTAGAAAAACGGGTTCGGGAGTCGGTTATGCACGAGGAAGGATTAGCACCCTCGTGACGCCCAAAATTGGTACCTAATTGATTATTTAATGTCTTTATGTCGAGAATTTGAAAAGATTTTAAAATACGAATCCTTAGAAAATGTTTGGATAATTCAAATTGGATATCGAAATTCTCTTGTTCCGAAAGAATGAAATATCACATCCAGCACGTTAGGATACGATGTTTCAAACCCTTGACACCAAGATCATTTCATGATTTCCAAAATTCATGCATTGCAATTTTAAAAAGGGTATTCCGTTATTTGGCCAAACGGAAAAACCGCAACCCAGCACGTTAGGGCACGATTCCTCGAATTTTCAAACATGAAATATTGCCTTATTTTTGAAGTTACGAAAACATGATCAAAATCTTGAAAGGATATTTAGTCATTTGGACGAACGGAAAATCGAAACCCAGCACGTTAGGACACAAATTCTTGAACTTCCAAACACGAAACGTTGCATTGTTTTCTGAAATCCTTATCCCGAGATAACAAAGCGTCATATCCAGTGAGTTAGGACACGACAATTTTGAATTCTCGAGAATAAGTTTTTATTTAACTTTTAAAAAGAAAGTAATAGGCTCTTTGGACTCAAAGAGAAAAATCGAAACCCAGAAAGTTAGCGTACGATTTCTTTCGAACCCTAGAACTCGGAGTGTTTGGTTATTTTGAAAATCGGATAAAATGTAATGCCTTGAATAAAATGTGATATGGCCGTAATAGAATGAAAGACGAATTATAGTAGACATGCATACTAGGGTAGAAATGAGGGAAATACTATAAATTACAATAATAAAAGCAAAAATAAATGAAAATTCAAACAAATAATATGTAATAAAAGGAAAATAGTGACAAAAATGCAATAATAACAATAATAAAATGTATTAATAAACAAAAAATAGTAATAATAAAAATAATATTAGTAATAAAAATAATAAAAAAATATTTAAAATAAACAATAGTATTAATAATAAAAATAATATTAACATTAATGATAAATGGTGATAATAATAATAATGGAAAAAAATAAAAAATAATATTAAAAATAATAAAAATAGTAATAATAGTACTAGTAAAAATAAAATAGTGTTAATAATAAAATAATAGTAATAATATTAAAACTAAGAGTGATAATAATAAAAAAATTAATAGTAATTATAACAATAATAATAATAAATATAATTGTAGTAATAATAATATATGTATAATAGTAGTATTAATAATAATAATGATAAAAATAAATAATAATAATGACAGATAATAACAATAAGCAAATGATGAAAAATAATAAATAGAAATAAAAATAAAAATCCAAAATAAAAATTAATAATAATGGTAGAATAAAAAATATATCAAAAATCCCCAAAAAAAACTAAAGGCGGACAAAATTGAATTTAAAATCAAAATCTAGGGCGAACTTTTAAAAAATAAAATAAAAAGGGGACCTATTTGAACGTGCGGATCACGTGGAAGGACTAAAAGGGAAAATATTCTCTCCTTCCAGAACGTTGCGTTTCGAAAGAGACCCAAATGAAATCTGGATAAAATCTAAGGGAAAAATTAAAAATAAAATAAACTTAATTGTAAAACAATAAAAAAGCGGAAGGGCTAAATGTGCAATAAGCCCTTCCATTAAAAACGTGCGGATCCTCTTTGCGGGTCGAGTCAAGGCGCGGGTAAAAGGGGCAAAACGACGTCGTTTTGGGCCATTGAAGTCAGCCCCAAAACGACATCGTTTTGGGGCCTTACAAAAGTCAAGTTTTCTAAAAAAACAAAACTCATTTCCATCATTTAAAAAAAAAAAAAACTCCCCCTCTCTTTTTTTTTCCTTTGCAGGGCATAAGACAATGGCGAGAGTCCGGCCGCCGCCGCCGCCGGCCACCGCGCACAGTAGCCGGAATTCCAAAAAAAGGTGATTTTTCTTTCCTTTTTTTGTTTTATTTTAAAACTCCTATGTATTAAAAAAAGAAAAAGAAAGCTAAAAAAACAAGCCGATTCGAAAAAAATAAAACAGATGCAAAAACCTTTTCTTTTGCTACTTTTTTATATTGATCTCTATTCGCAAAAATTGTAGCCTGTCTCTAAAAGATCCCCCCCTTTACAATGAATATTTTTAGCTTTTTATAGCCATATTTACAACCGTTTTCTGCTTCTATTTGCTGCAGGTATGATAAACGTGGGTAGCGTAATGCATGGGCGCATGGTGGTGGAAAACGTGGGTAGTGGAGGCATGGTGGCAGTGGGAGGCTAGGGTTTCTGCAGGTTTGAAAATTTTGGGCAGTTTGGGCCCTAATTTAATTGGGCTCCAATGTTTATTTGTAGTGGACCGTTTTAAGGGAAAAAAATGGACTTTATCATTTGGGTTTGTTTTTGGGCCCGGGTAGAAAATTGGGTTCTACAATTGTCGAAACCATCTTTTATTAGGTTTGAAAAAGCGGGGATCGACTTTTAAAAACAGAAGTGGAGTCGTCACCGACCCTTTTTTCGAGGTGTGATCGGATCACCTTGGAATTGAAAAATAAAATATTGGTTTATTAAAACATATTTTGGTCTATAAAAACTCGAGAAAACCGGTTCGGGAGTCGGTTACATACGAGGAAGAGTTAGCACCCTCGTAGCGCCCAAAATTGATACCTAATTGATTAGTTAATGTCTTAATGTCGAAAATTTGAAAAGATTCTAGATTACGATTCGTTTGCTTAAAAGACCACTTGAACAAATGAATACCGATACCTGCTTATCTCAAAGAAATAAAAATGCCGTACCCAGTCAGTTAGGATACGACATTTCATATTCTCGAAACTGAGCTTATCTTTTGATTTTTAAAAGTCATGTATTAAAGTTTGAAAAAGGGTATTCGGTTATTTAGGCTTTATGAAAAATTGGAACCCAGTGAGTTAGGGCACAATTTCTCAAAATTCCCGATTATAGAATATTGCCTTCGTTTTTTTAGAAATCCTTACCTCGGGATGATAAAATGTCACATCCAGTAAGTTAGGACGCAACATCTCTAATTCTCGAGAGTAAGCTTTTATTTTTAAATTTTTATGCATTTTGATTTAAAAGAGGAAATGGTACTCGGTTGTTTAGATTTAACGAGAAGAATCGGAATCCAGTGAGTTAGAGCACGATTTTCTCGAAGCCTCCAAACATGAGCATTGCCTTATTTTAAACCTTTTGAGTAAAACTATTTTAAAACTTGAACGAGGTTAAAACATGACTTTTTAAGTGAATGAGATACGATGGAATAATAACATACAACGTAGAGTAATTATTTACAAGTGAAATGCTATACCATTAATATATAAAACGTTTTAAAACAAATGATAGAGAAATATATATTTAAAATAGGTAAAATATATATATATGAATATCAAATAAATAATGTATATAAGAATATTTAATAAACAATACGTAAAACAAATTAAAACAAATAACAAATAGAAAGTATAAATAGAGATTCAAAATAAATAGTAAAAAATAATGTGCATAAAAGTTTAAAAATAACAGTGTGTAAAAATTTATAATAGTGAAGCAATAAAAATATATAAAAAGAATACATATATAGGTATATATATAAGAGCTTAAAATAAGTGAATAAAGTAACGTCAAATAAGTAATATATATAATAATTCAAATAAGATATATTAGATCAATTTTTTTTTTTAAAAAGTGAATAACATGAATAATTTATGATAACGAATAATGTAATGCGAAGATAATAGATAATTTAAAATAAAATTTCCGAAAACTGAGATTTAAAAGGAAAAGGATTAAATTGAAGCAAAGAACGAAATCAAGAAGATAATTCCTAAATAAATAAAACGTTAAGACAGAATTAGGGACTAAAAATATAGTGCGCCGAAACCAAAGAGGATTAAAAACACAATTTACCCAAACTCCTGAACGCATCAATTAAATATGGATTAAATTCAAACTGTGCAAAATTATTTGGGCAAAATTAAAAAAAATAAAGGAAATAAAAAAGGCCTAATTGAACAGAAATGCAAGAAAGGAAGGACCACGCGAACAAATATCCCCTCACCGCAAAAACGCGCAGATCCTGAGGGCTCAAATCAGGTCAACCCATCCAGCTCAAAACGACGCCGTTTTGAAGCTATTGCATTTAGACTTAAACGACGTCGTGTCTCTCGCCTATAAAAGGCAAAATTTGTTTAAAAAAAATCATTTGATGTTAGCTTAAAAAAAAACAAAGGGGAGAAGGGATTTGCTCTCTGGTTCTCCGATTCCAGGCCGTCGGGCCACCGTGGTGGCCTTCAGTCGCTATTAACGGTGCCGCCGTCCACGGTGGTCGGAGGAGACCAAAAGAAGCCCGTTTCGGTCGCTTCACTCTCCCTAACCCAGACCTGACCCCCAAACACTCAAAACCCCTCCAAAAATCGAAAGAAGTAAAAAAAACCGCTTCGGTTTCGGCTCCGATCGCCAAAAAAAGGTAAAAACTTTAATACCTATTCCGTTTCTATGTATATGCGTGACATGTGAAATAACAGTAGACTAAAAAAAACTAACAAATACCTCTGCTTTGGTATGCTCTTTTTTTTTTTATATTTGAAAATAGTGAAGAAGCTACAAAGCTTTGTTTCTGTCCTTTTAAAGGCCGAATCGAAATAAAAAATGAAAAATGAAAAAAAAATACAACTGTTTTTCTTTGTTTTCTTTTTGTTGCTGTGCTGTTCGTCCATCATTTGGTGCAGGGACGGAGACTCGGCAGGGCATGGAGGAGACGTGGAGCGTACGAGACTATTGCGCGGATGTGGTGCTGTACAGAGGTGGGACGTGCGGCTGGAGGCTTGCGGCGCCAAGGGCTTAGGGTTTTCTGAAGACTCTGAAAATTTGGGCCGTTTGGGCCTTGTGATTTTGGGTAATGGCTTGGGCTTAGTATTGGGTTATGGGTCTGGTATTGGGTTGTTATTATTGGGCTTGTAACAAAAACGGACAGTTGTTAGACTTTACTTATTTCTTGGGTTTTTAATTCTGTTTGTCTTTTTTGTTTGGTTTGGTCTTATTTGTTAATCGGGCCCGGGCGAAACGGGCCTTCTACAACAATTATAATACAAAAATTTATATGCAAAGAAGCAATAAGTATCAAAAGTAACATATTTTAGATTCATTTTTAGTGCATTTTTGGATGATTATGTGACATTAATTGTGAATAATATACTCCTAATTATTTATATTCATGTTTTGATGCTTAATATGGCACTTGGGAGCAATAGGAGTAAAAATGATGGAAATTAGAACATTGGAGCATTCTGGAAGCAGTACAGATGCGACAGGCTCTCACACGAGCAATCTACACGGGGGCGTGTCGATTTCAGGAACAATGTGCATTAATAACTGGAAGTCACTATTTTTACGAGATTTTTTGGCAATTTAAGGAGGTATAAATAAGGAAATAAAACTAATAATAAGCAGTCATCAAGGGATAGCACGAAAAGTACCTAAAGAACACCATTGAAGTCGATTTCCAACAATATTCAAGAGCCCAACCTGATTCCCAAGGGAGTTATCATGGATTTCTTTTATTTTAGTGGTTATATTGTATTTTTGGTATTTATTTTTGCAATTATGAACTAACTCTCTTAATACTTAAGGGAGATGAACCTTATGATGGATTTTATTGTTTGATTTCTAGGTTTATGCAATAAAACCTTAGTTTATTTGTTTTCAAATATGAATGCTTAATTTTTCATGGTCGATAATTCTAGAGTATTAATCCATGTTTGATGTGCACAAGTCTGAGGTTGAATAGACCCTTATTGTGATTAGATCTTGTATAATTGAATGAAGTTGCATGCAGTTTTAGAAATAGGACGACATATATCTATCGGATTAAAGTCAAATCTAATAAGGGGATCCATAGAGCAAATTAATGCAATAATAGGAGTTTTAATTAGAAAGAAATTCAATTACTCAACCTAAAGTTAGTTGCTCTTATGCTCGAAAGAGATATTAGTATAAATTAGGGATTCCTATGGATCAAAGAACTAAGAAAAGAAATTGCATAAAGTAGATTGAAAATTATAGATGAAATCCAGGTGGATTCTTATCTAGGTATTGTTTTTGTCACTTTGTTGATCTTTGATTGATTTTGTGTTTTATTCTTTGGTGCATTCATTAGTTAATTTAATTTTAATTAAGATATTGAATTATTAGGTTAAATAATAAAAAGGTGATAATTACTAGTAATTGTAGCCCTCGAGGGAATAATATCTGTGCTGACCATCACTAAACTATTTAATTGATAGGTGCATTTACCTTAGTCGGAGAAACCAAAGATAAAAATTAGAAACGAATTTAAAGTTTATGTGATTAAAATTTTTAAAATAATATATCCTAAACTTGGGAAAAACTATATTTCTGAGTATGAAATGAGTTGAAGATATATTATATATATTCTATATATAAGTAAATAAAATATAAATAATTTGTACATGAAATAATAATTAAAAATTTAATAATAAATTTAAAAAAATTAAAAAAATCACTAACTCTCAATCGAGATTCAAGGGTTAATTTCAAGGTTTCTAATGGTCGGGCATGGGTGAACAACACTATTGTCAGGACTAGAAGAAAAACTTGTGATGATATTTGATGAAAAAGCTTGAAAGTTTTGGCTAATTTTGTGATGAGATTGCAAAACGATAATTAATGAGATTTTGGTGAAGCATATGGTAGGTTTATACAAAGATTAAACTTCATTAACGATTAGAGATAATCAAAAGTTGATGTGATTAATTGTATTATTATAAAAGTTTGAAAGATTAAAAATGGTTGTTAATTAAGGCTTAAATGTCGATTTTATGGTATTTTAATTTTTAATGTAACAATTATGTCGGTCATAATACCAATAAATGCCCATTTTTAAAATTATTTAAAGAATTTTTTTTCCTTGTGTCAGGCAAAAGCTCGCTGATGTGGATGCACTTTTGCCCGTGCTCGGATTAAATTTTCAAAAACGGTCATTTTTTTAAAAATATTACAAGAATAAGCCTTTATAAATACCTAAAGTGGCAGCACCATTTTTTTTTATTTTTTGGTGCCACTAATTAATGTGGAAATTAGATTTACAAAATTGATCTTTATACAAACCCAAAGTCTCATTTCCCTTGTTTCTTAAACAATGTGAGATGTAAGATATGTGTACATATAGACTTATGAATGAGTTTGCAGTTTATTCTTAGACAATGTCTGATTCCTTCAACTTTTAACTAACAACATAAGATTAAAGACTACACTATATTTTATATTTTTTTACTTATAGAGTTTAAATTTTTTTACAAAAAGTTAACATTTGTTACATTATAAATAAAATTTTTAAACTCTATAAGTAAAACAATTATAAATATAATATGAGTATAGTAAAATATTTAAGAAATTACTAATAGTCGAGTGATCATTTTGTAAGTTTTTATAACTCGATAGCTAAAAAATCATGGTTAAGTGACTACTAATGTAATTTAATCTAGATATAAAAATATGAAAAAAATTATAATATGTTATGTTTATTATATATTTCTATAAAAAAGATTTATTTAACATAATTATATACAATGTTTAAATAGATTATTTATCTAGTCAAAATACATCTAAAATAAATTTATCAGCATTCATTAGGTGATGAAAATCAAATTAAAATTAGGATTAAAAAAATTAATGAGTATAGCAAATATTAAAAAATAAATATTTACAAAAAGCAGATCAATTTTTTACATGTTTTTATGTGGCTTTTATAGCCGAAAAAAAAATCATAACAGAAAAAAATACAATCCCTTGTTTCTAGCTTTGTTGTGCTGTGTCCTATTTCTTTTCCGCAGGTACGGCGACGGCGTGGAGGGGCGCACGATACGGAGACATGCGGGTGCGTGACGTGCGATGGCTGTGGCGCATGTGGGGGTGCGGCGGCGCAAAGGTTGCTGCTAGGGTTTTTTTTTGTTTCTGATTTTTGTTTTGTTTTGGGTTTAGTGGGCCTGTTGTAATTTTTGGTAAATGGACACTTTTTAATTTTTTGGACTTTGGTTTATTTTGGGCGCGGGCTAAAATTGGGCCCTACAGCTGCCCCTCTTTGCTCATTGTCGTGTAACGAGAATAGAACAAAGACTTTAAAAGGGCCAATTTTGTCCGGTCTTGCCGAATCTTAGTTTCTTGATGCTTCATTTCTTCAAGTAGCTTCATTCCATCCACTGCGTCTTCAGGGGTATAGGAACTTTATTTTGTTCTGCTCCACTGCTATCTCGAGGAGACAAGATCTACAATATTTAGTCTGCTCCATTGCCGATACATGGAGATAAGACTTGTTGTCTTCGATCTACTCCACTCCTGGTCAGTGGAGATAAGATCTGCTATAATTAGCCTGCTCCGCTCCTGCTTAGGGAGATAAGGCTATTGGTCTAAAGCTCTCCATTGCCGATACACAGAGATAAGATTTACCATTTCGATCCGCCCCATTATTATCTCAAGGAGACATGATCTACAATCTTCAGTCTGCTCCATTGCCGATACATGGATATAAGACTTGTAATTCTCAGTCTGTTCCACTACTGCTTAGAGGGTAAGGCTGGTGGTTTGAATCTACTCTATTGCTGATACATGGAGATAAGATTCGCCATTTTTGATCTGCCCCACTGCTATCTTGAGGAGGCAAGATCTACAATCATCAGTCTGCTCCATTGTCAATACATAGGGATAAGACTTGTTGTCTTCGATCTGCTCCACTCTTGCCCAGTGGAGATAAGATCTGTAATTTTCAGCCTGTTACCCTACTACTTAGAGGATTAAGGTTCATCGTCTTCGATCTGCTCCACTACTACTTAGGGAGATAAGATCTGTGATTTCCAGCCTGTTACCCTACTGCTTAGGGGATTAAGGTTCATCGTCTTCGATCTACTCCACTACTGCTTAGGGAGATAAGATCTGTAATTTCCAGCCTGTTACCCTACTGCTTAGGGGATTAAGGCTCATCGTCTTTGATCCGTTCCACTACTGCTTAGGGAGATAAGATCTGTAATTTTTGGCCTCTTACCCTACTGCTTAGTGGATTAAGGCTCATCGTTTTCGATCTGCTCCACTACTGCTTAGGGAGATAAGATCTGTAATTTTCAGCCTGTTACCCTACTGCTTAGGGGATTAAGGCTCATCATCTTCGATCTGCTCCACTGCTGCTTAGGGAGATAAGTTCTATAATTTCTGACCTGTTACCCTACTGCTTAGGGGATTAAGGCTCATCATCTTCGATCTGCTCCACTACTGCTTAGTAGAGATAAGATCTGCTATCTTTAGCCTGCTCCGCTCCTGCTCAGGGAGATAAGGCTAGTGACTTAAATCCGCTCCATTGCCGATACATGGAGATAAGATTCGCCATTTTCAATCTGCCTCACTCCTGCTCAGTGGGGATAAGATCTGCTAACTTCTGTAACTCCCATCAATTTTGCTACATTGCCCTCTGAGGAACCTACCTGTAGAATTGATTTCATGCTTATGCCAAATGATTAGGATGTCATGATCGAAAAAAATGTGCTCCTAACCATATGTACTACGAATGAATGAATGCAAAATGTCATGAGGGTGAATTTTTTTTTTTAACATTTGGGCTACCATTACTCGCCATTTGTTAAGATGATATCCCTGACGTATGTCTTCTTTGCTCAGCTGATACTTCTAATAGAGAATCTGAAGATGTCGTTACTACTTAGACCCTTATCTCAAGTGCTCCGGGCCCTTTAAGCCTGGTGAGTTCTAAATAATTGTCCTGTTTCGGATTTTTGTATTATTTAGAGACTTTCAGAGGAATACGCAAAACTTCTTTTGTGAAAGCATTATTAGTCCACTAATCGTTATTTCAATGAAAAATGCTTGAAAAAGATCATAATAATGGACAAGGAAGAAATTAATTAGGAGCATAACTCGAAACAAATAAGATAGCAAATGCAATCAGGAAGGAAATTTATTGGTAGTGTATTTTGAAACGAACAAATTCAGAATGGGTAAGATGGAAGCTAGGTGCCCCAGATATCGCAGCCTGAGCTTCTCTGTTCAAACTTCTTGAGGACCATTTAAGCTCAATATGTGTTTAGGGGATCCGGAATATTTTGTTGATGCCCCAAGACGTAACATACTTCCTCATTGTTAATTCAAGCGTAGCGGAACTACTGTATGCTCTATCACGATTTGATCATAATTTGAGTCGCCCTTTTCGGGTTTTCGACTCAAAGCCCCTTTAGTCTCAAAGCGCCCTTTAAGGGTTTTCACATTGGCCTCTCCGTTTTTTTTGTGGGAAACCTCAAAGCGCCCTTTGCGGGTTTTCGCCTTGGTCTATTTCCTTCTTAAGCGAAGTGTTTTTTTGACTGAGTCCGCATCAACTGGATTTGGCAGACTTTTGCCGTCCATCTCAGCTAATATCAATGCTCCTCCAGAAAAGGTCTTCTTTTTAACATAAGGTCCTTCCCAATTAGGCATCCACTTTCCTCTGAAGTCCTTTTGCATAGGGAGGATCTTTTTAATACCAAATCTCCTTCATGGAACACTCTGGGGGTGGACTTTTTTGTTGTAAGCCCGCATCATTTGCTTCTGGTACATTTGAGCATGATGTATGGCTCTTAACCTCGATCAGATTCAGTTGATGATACCAAGATTGAAACCATTTCGATTCATCCAACTTTAGCTTTGACAAAATTTAGAGAGAAGGAATTTCAACTTCGATGGGCAAGACTGCATCAATCCCATAAACCAATGAGAGAGATGTTGCCCCGGTGGAGGTCCTGGCCAACATTCGAAAAGCATAGAGGGTAAATGGTAACCAGTCTATGCCAATCTTTACAAGTTTTAATCATCTTTCAAAACCTTTTGGATGGTTTCTTCCTTTTCTTTTCTTTTTTCCTTCTTTTTTTTTTGAATTTGACTTGAAATTGAATTTGATGATGATGGACTTTGTAACTTTGCCATAGGAATCGACCTTCACCCTCTTAGTGAAATAATTGACAATCACGAAGATGAATAAGTGTCGACTAGATGCTTTTGACGAGATCGTCCCCCTAACATCTATGCCCCACGTATAGGAAAAAAATAGAGAAAGCATATAAGTCATGTCTTCTCAATTTGGCATTTACGGCATAACTCATGCAATCTCCTTTTCATGGTAGACTAGTAGTACCCGAACCTTATAATCGACCTGGCTATCAGAAAACTCTTAGCATGTGCCTTTTCAAACACTCCATAGCCTCATCGTGCCTAGGCATATCTTGATGCGATCATGCGAAGACATATTTGAATTCTTGGAATAACTCAATGATGTCTCGCTTTGTTTCTGTGGTGGGTAAGGCTTCGGTCTTCACTCTTTTCCTAGATTCGCAATGTTCACTAACCCTTTGTACGGTAGAGTCTATTTTCATTTTGTTCTACCATCCTTAACAAATCAAAAGATAAGTTACAATCTCTGTCATCTTCAAAATCCTCAGATCCTTTTAGACCCATATTTCACTCAAAAGGGAGTCCGTAACAGCGTTGCTCATGTCTTGATATTTGGGTACCTATTATAGGTACGAAGGCAAATTCCAAAGAATAAACGATTCTAAGGATGCTTATCTATGATCATGAATGATGAATGAAAGAACATTTCCAAGAAAAAAAGAATATACAGTATGGCATGGAAAAAATGAGAAAATATTTGCTCCGCATGAAACACAAAAAATGCATTTTTTATTGAAAATAACGATGTTTGAACAGAAGCCTATTTCACAAAAGATTCTTAATGTTTCTAGGCTTAAAACAACAAGTATGTTTTGAGCATTACTTTGTGTTAGTTCTAAAAACTACAGGAATTTCCTCCGCAGTCTAGTTGTTCAGAACACTTCCAGGTTCGTAGGGGCGAATGCCCCCTAGGTTTCCTTCATTCGATCCCTCTTCAAACACGGCGTCGATGCTCAAAGCTCTCACCATATCTTCAGCCGTTTCTTCATTCATGTTCACCGATCCCGGATGGACAACTCCTTCCGATACGAATGCATTGGATATATAGGGAAAAGTCATTGATCCCTATTTGACCTCGCCGTCCTTTTCTACCGACTCTCCTCCTACGGTACACACGTTTTCTCCTTCAGAAAAGTCAAAGAACTCCAGCTATTTGTTGTCCATTAACCCTTGCACTAGGGCCCTGAATTCGCTACGTTGCTGGATCTCATGGTCTTTCTTATTATGGCACTTACAGTAGTTCCTCGCATCCCAGGATTTACTCACCAATTCTTACAGAACTAACCCCATTTTTTGCATTTCTTTCCAAACCTCCCTTAATGGGGTTCTTACTTCACCAACCTTCTGCTTGATTCTTCTCCCTATGCTCTCGACTATCGCGTTTACCCCTTTATCTGTATGATTGGGTAACGGATTTCTCCCAACAGGTGCATCGTCGAACTTTACATCCCCTGAACTGATAAGCCTCTCGACTAGCCTTTTGAATGAAGTACAGTTTTCTATCGAGTGACCCACTATTCTCGCATGGTATTCACATTGAGCGTTTGTGTCATACCACTTAGGATATGGGGGTTGCAACGGTTTCAAGTAGAAAGGGGCCACAACATGCACAGCCAAGAGATTTTTATACAACTCTCTGTACGTCATTGGTATGGGAGTAAACTGAAATCTCTCAATATTCTGCCTCGTGTTGGGCTCCTGCCTTGGTGAGGCCTGCTGACCTGTCGCTACCACTCTCGGTTCACTAACAGTAACGGGTTTTGAATAACCCGAGCTCACATTACTTTATTCTCCCTTTTCTTCGGAGCTGATCATTTCGTGCTTTCTCCAGCTTCTATTTTCCCGCACCTTATCGCGTTCTCTATCATATCACTAGACATCACTATATCTGCGAAACTCTTTGTGGCGCTCCCCAACATATGATTGATAAAAGGTGCTTTTAGGGTATTAATGAAGAGCATGGTCGTTTCTTTCTCTAGCAGCGGGGGTTGGACCTGTGTAGCGACTTCTCTCCACCTCTGGGCATATTTCCTGAAACTCTCGCCTGACTTTTTCTCCATGTTTTGCAACTTGATCCTGTCAGGCGCTATATCAGTAACATGGCCATAATGCTTCATGAAGGCCTGTGCCAAATCTTTCCACGATTTGACTTGAGTGCGGCTCAACTGGTTGTACCATTTAGCCGCGGCTCCAGTCAGACTATCCTGAAAATAATGAATCAACAACTGGTCATTTCTGACATGTCCCGTCATTCTCTGACAGAACATTGTAATATGGGCCTCAGGGTAGCTGGTCCCATTGTACTTTTCAAACTCTGACATCTTGAACTTTGAAGGGAGCACCAGATTTGGGACCAGACTCAACTTCTTAGCATCCACTTCGCATTAGTAATCAGCGCTTTCCAATGCCTTGAATTTCTCCTCCAACCATTTGCATCGATCCTCAAACTCCTTTGGGAACTCCACATTTGCTCTTTCCCCTTCTGCTGCATCATCGAAGTCAGGGACCATTGGTTTTGCCAAATTGTCTCCAGGGTTGGAGCTCAAGCCTGTTGAGAAGTTTACCGGTGCTAAGGTACCGGATTGATACTGGGGTCTAATATTGACAGACACTCTTGGTGGTTGTACCTGAAAATTTACCGCGGCCAAGCATGGAGGATAAGCAGAATTTTCATTGTCATCTCCGGTATCTACCATAAGGCCCTTTCCTTTATCATGCCCTCTAGTCAACAATTGTGTTAACTGGCTCATCATACTTTTCTGGGATTCTAGCATTTGATCCCTCATGTCCTGTTGGATCTTGGCCAACTGTTCTTGCATCTGAGCTTGCAGTTGGTCTTGCACCTTCTGCATCTGCTCTAACCTTTCTATCATTTGATCCATAGCTTTCGTTTTTCTCCGAGTGTAGTAGCGATGTTCCAGGATAACTATAATATGATCTCTAGTTAATAGGGTTCTTTTATGATGTTTAATGCATACGATGCGATGTGATGCAAATGCATGATATGAATGCAAAAATAAAAGGCACCGATTCTGGTTCAATTTCTTTTAGAAAACTTATTTAAAAAACAAAATCCTTTACATAAAACAAAGTCACATATACGGCCTAGCCTTTATGCTCAAAGTTTTAACTTTCTCAAGAAGCCCAGCTAACTCTCGACCCCGGTTCGATTCTAGCTCGTATTTCATATTTAATACATTAGCCTGAACTGTTATAGTTTGTAAATGTTCAACCACTTCTAGTATCTAAACCACGGCTTCGCCCATGACGTGATCTCTTTTTCTGACCTGGTCTTGAGATCGTTGAAACTGTTCTTCCCATCGCTCGTTATTTACCTCCAATAATTGGATTCGGAGCTCACTACTTTGCAGCGCTGTTTCGAGTTCTACCACCTTTTCTTTCCACTCTTCAATCTTGTTTAGACTTGATTCCAGCTTCACCGTAGAGTTGTGGCTTCGACACAATGCCTTCTCTAGTTCTGCTACTTGAGCTCTTAACATCTCATTTTCGTTTTGGCTCTCACATATAGTCTTTTTCAGAGTATCCTTTTGTGCTTGAGCATCATGAAAGCTCTTCTTCCACTGATCGACCCTGGCATTCTCTTCTTGAATTTCTTAACGCCATTGTTCTGAGGTTTTACCCAACCCAGCAGTCATCATCGATGAATACAACTCTTTTTAATTAGTCTTCAAACTGTCCAAATCTTCTTCGGCCTTCCTTTTCCCTTTTCTCAGTTTCTCAGCCTCTGATTTCTAGACATCAATATCTAACCATAAGTGTACTTTTTTTTTTCTTCCAATTGTTCTATCTTTTTCCCTAACTCTAAATTTTTACTTTCGAAGTCTTGTTTCATGATTTCCAACTCGGAAGGGACTACTTGCACGTATTCCTCCATCGGTCGAGCACCATCTTGTGTCGGTCTGGGATATTATCATTGATTCTCCTACTCCGCCATGCATTATATTCGAGGGTCATCATCGGACCTACAGTAACTCTTTTCATTCGGCGAGTATCTACTTCCAAGCATTAGAAATCTTTCGAACCTTCTTTTTATAATTATCCCTCCTATACAAAAATTCAAACTGAGCTAGCCTATGCATTTCTGGAATAAACTGTCTTGATCTGTATTGCCTCAGCACAAGTAAAGGAGCATACCCAACGGCTCCCCAAACTCCTAACAAAGGAACCCAATCATAACTCCCACACCAGTAGAAAATTTCGTCAGGAACTAACCAAGGAGCTCTCCACTCAACGTCCTCTTCTTGGAGATTCTGAAGGAGCGCGATCTAGTTTTCTTCTGATATGTCATCTCTTCTGGTCGTGGCTGCCAACTCCTTTAATAGGGAATAATTCTCGGAAAAAATTCGATAAGAAACTTTATCTACCCTCCAGAAATGACAATGGAACCAAACCAACAATAGTTGCGCGCATCCCGTGAATCTACCTTCACCTGCCCTCCGGCATGCATGCAAAGATCTGAATGTCTCGGCAAGAATCGTTGGTACCGGTGTAACCCCCTTGTCAAGTCGATCAAATAGGTCAGTAACTGCTTCATCTACATGTCTCCAAGCTTTAGGGAAAATTATCAAACCGTAGATACTTAAGGCGAAAATGTCAACTTTCCTGTTAATATCTGGATGTGCTACTATCAGGTCCCTCAAGCTCACCCAAGGAATGCATTTCCCTTTACTTTTTTGCTGAATTCGGGCCGTGATCCACTGTTCACCCATCCCGGTAATATTCATCAGCTTCTTTACAAAAGTTGGTGCATTAGCGGCCCTGAAATAAACTTTGTCGACCCGAACCCTTGGGCTACGAAACAGAGTCGTATATTCTTCCACAATAAGCACCAAGTCCACTTCCCCAAACTTGAAACAGCTATATGCAGGATTCCAATATTGAGTCATAGCCCGAAACAAGTGTTTGTCCACTCTGATGTCAAGCAAGTAGGGTAGATTGCCATAATTAAGGTAGAAAAGCTGCTTAGTCCCATCATCCCAACGGGCCCATATATCTCTTAATTCTTGGAGCACATTCTGTGTCACACTGATACGAGTGAAGTCCCACAACTCCGATGTATATCCCTCGGCTAGACTATCCCCCTTCTCAAGTTGTATCTTCTTTGACCATATACTTACGGCCGCATTATCCTCTACTTCATCAAGGAATTAGTTCTCCATAACAAGCCTTCTAATTCAGTAACCAAACAGGAATAGACACATTTTTAATATGGAATGACATGCAAACATGGCCAAAACATAACAAGTTAGTAATGAATAATAGTAACCAAAGCAAGTAAAAAAAATGTCGAACCACTATATGGGTAACCACTAAGGTTTAGCATGGCTCTATCTAGGGTGGGCTCTTAAGGATCACTATATGTGGCTTAGCTCTAAAGGAAGAGTACCTGAACCAGCAGATTTCTCAATCCTCACCCATTATAGGCACATATGGATCGAGTTCAGTTTAGGGGAATACATTTCCCTATAGCCATGCGGAGTTGAAAACCTCACGAAGACATAGGTACGGATGTATCCCGGAAGCAATCCACTAGCCCATGCGGAGGTGAAAACCTCACGAAGGCATAGTTTCTCGCTCCCACTTAAAGGGTATAACCACAACGGTCATGCAACATGATGCAGGAATATCCTATGGGACTCAAACCACAACAAACATATGACGCGACACAAACTCATGCGATGGAAAAATCAAAATCAAATTTTAATTTTCGATAAAAGGACATTAATCAATCAATTTTACGGCTTGACTCTCTCATAGGTCCCCAGCAGAGTCGCCAAGTTGTCGAAGCCATTTTTTTGTTTAAAAAACAGGCCAACTTTAAAAAAGAAAATGGAGTCGCCACCAATCTTTTTTGAAGTGTGATTGGATCACCTTATAAAACATTTGGTCTACGGATCTTAAGAAAATGGGTCCGGGAGTCGGTTACACACGAAGAAGGATTAGCACCTTCATAACGCCCAAAATTGGTACCTTATTGATTGATTAATGTCCTAATGTCGAAAATTGGAAAAGATTTCGAAATATGAGTCCTTTAGAAAATGTTTGGATAATTCGAATTGGATATCGAAATTCTCTTGCTCCGAAATGATGAAATACCACATCCAGCACGATAGGACATGATGTTTCAAACCCTCGATATCGAGATCATTTCATGATTTCCAAAATTCATGCATTGCAATTTTAAAAGGGTATTCTACTATTTGGCCAAACTAAAAAACCGAAACCCAGCACGATTGGGCACGATTCCTCGAATTTCCAAACATGAAATATTGCCTTATTTAAGAAAACGTGATCAAAATCTTTAAAGGATATTTAGTCATTTGGACGACGGAAAATCGAAACCCAGCACGATTGGGCACGATTTCCCGAACTTCCAAACACGAAATACTGCCTTATTTAAGAAAACACGGTCAAAATCTTTAAAGGATATTTAGTCATTTGGTTGAGCGGAAAATCGAAACCCAGCACGATTGGGCACGACTCCTCGAACTTCCAAACACGAAACATTGCCTTGTTTAAAAAAACTTTTTAGGAGTTTGGGTAAAAAAATGGTAAAAAGAAAAGTCGATGTAATCTTTAAAATTGAAAACCGGCTTAAACATAAAACTGGTCACACTTGGCAAATGGTGAACTAATAAATACTATATAGCATAATAAGAGAAATAATAAACACAATAATGATAACAATAACACAAACACAATAACAGTAGTAAAAGATATTAATAAACAAATAGTAAAAATAAAAAATAAAGATAATATTAGTAGTAATAGAGGTAATAGAAATAATGGCAAATATAATCATAATTATAGTAATATAGATAAAAAAATAACAGTAAAAAAATAAAATAATAGATATAATATATATAATAAAAAATTAAAGTAAACTATAGTATTAATAATAACATAATAATAGTAATAATAATAAATAGTAATAATAATAATGGAAAAATATTAAAAATAGGAAGGAAAATAATATTAAAAATAATAAAAGTGGTAATAATAGTACTAGTAAAAATAAAAATAGTATTAATAATAAAATAATAGTAATAATATTAAAATTAACAGTGATAAAAAATAATAGTAGCAAAAAATGAAAATAATATTGAAAATAACCAAAAATAATAAGAATAATAAAAATAATAATAGTACTAATAATAATAAGAAACATAATACTAATAATAGCACTAATAATAGTAGTAAAAACAAAAATAATAATATTAATATATTAAGAGTAATAATAATAATAAAAATAATCGTGATAATGACAACATAAAAATAATAGTAATATTGATATAAAAATAATAAAAATAATAATATTAAAACCATGTCAAAATAACAAAAATAATAAAAGAAAATAAAGAAAGGACCGAATTAAACTTAAAAACGAAATTTCAGCGTAAATTGGAAATAAATGAAAGGGGAGGGATCGGATTGTAACGCGCGAACAAAGTGGAGGGACCGAAAAATAAATATCCCCTCCCTCCATAACACATCACCTTGCGCGGGGCCATATTGAAACAAAAAGAAAATTATAGGGCCAAATTAGAAATAAAAAAACTTAATTAAAAACCATAAAAAAAGCGGAAGGGCTAAA
The DNA here is from genome assembly GCA_005393395.2 of Gossypium australe. Lineage (NCBI taxonomy): Eukaryota > Viridiplantae > Streptophyta > Magnoliopsida > Malvales > Malvaceae > Gossypium > Gossypium australe. The sequence goes on along the minus strand of CM016617.1, from coordinate 114,536,957 downwards.
AGCGCAATTAGCCCTTCCAATGAAAACACGCGGATCCTGAGGCGGGTCGGGTCGGACTGGGTCGGATAAGGACAAAACGACTTCGTTTTGGGGCTTTAGGAATCTGGCCAAAACGACACCGTTTTGAATGGCTATATAAGCCAAATTTTTTTTCAAAATTTTCATTTTTTCTCTTCTTCCTTCATAAAAATCATCAAAACTCTCTCAACTCTCTCTCTCTCCCCTTTTCCAACCGATTTGGATGCCGGCCAACGTCCGGTCGCCAGACCACCGTGACCCCGCCGCCGCCGCTGCAACAGGCCACCGCGCACAGTGGCCGGAACTAAAAAAAAGTAAGTTTTTTTGTTTTTTTTCTATATTATTTTTACATATATTATGTATAAAAAAAATAAAAGAAACAATGTTTGTACAGTTTTGGGAATGAGAAAAAAGAGAAAACAAATGGAAACCTTTACTGCTTTTGTATTGATTTGGTATCAAAAATGTAGTATCGCCCTCCTCCCTTTTACATGTTATTATGTGGCTTTTATAGCCGAAAAAAATCATAACAGAAAAAAAATACAATCCCTTGTTTCTAGCTTTGCTGTGTTATGTCCTATTTTTTTCCGCAGGTACGGCGACGACGTAGAGGGGTGCACGATGCGGAGACGTGCAGGTGCGTGGCGTGCGGTGGCTGCGGTTCATGTGGGGGAGCGGCGGCGCAAAGGTTGCTGCTAGGTTTTTTTTTTCTTTTTGATTTTTGTATTGTTTTAGGCTTAGTGGGCTTGCTGTAATTTTAAGTAAATGAACTCTTTTTAAATTTTTTTTGGACTTTGGTTTATTTTGAGCCCGGGCTAAAATTGGGCCCTACAATAATGTTGTCTCAAACCATTTCCATACAGCCTACCATCTTCCAATCCTAGCACACATAATTCCAGATTGAAATTTGGGTTCCAGCCAAAGGCGAACCAAGCTAAAGGCGCCTCGTCATCGCAGCAGTTTGCTACCTTGTCCATACTGAACCCTGAGGATAGCCTGCAGGAACCTACAACCTTTTTGCCTAACCCCTTGCAGGAAGCCAACGGTTACCCGAAAGCCAAAAAAGGAAAAGAAAATCAAACATTTTTCTTAGAGCCTGAATTAGTTTCCCATTCGGTGCAAAATAACAATCGTTCTATACCTTATCCCAAAAACACTCCCATTTCAGTTCTTACTGTCCCGAATGCCAAGGAAAAAAATTCTAAAGGTAAAAGTCAAACAAATTCATGGCACATTTGGAGCCTATGGGTTCGGGGCAACAGTCCAAGTCCCTAACGAACAAGCCGATTTGCTAGCTGGCCCAAACGGAAGCTCTGGACATGCAAACAAGTCCAAATTAGACAACACCACAGCGCTTTTTAAACCTGGTTCTGAATACCCGAAAGAGGTTGCTGTCTAATTAACAAAAGGTATTTTAGACCCTAAGAAACACTCTGCGGTCACTTTTAAGGAAATTTCGAATTCCATTGGTCGCACCAAAAGTTGACACTCAAAACCTTTAAGAACCAATAGCCCAGGAAGTAAAGAACAGAAAATTAATGGTAAATTGGTGTTACCCGTGGAGGTAAAAAATCCAATATTGCTATGCGAGGAAGGGGTAATCGTTTGAAAGCATCGACAAACTCCCGAGTTTTCCTAGCCGACACAGTGGAAGAAATGGTGAATCTTATCTCAACGGAGTTGACAAATGAAAAAAACACTGGATTGCATGATGAATTTGACCCTAGCGACACCAGTGAGCCTCAACAGTAACGGTATGCCCTTTATTCTCCTTATTAATTTTACATGACTACTTCAATTTTTACATGGAATTGCCAGGGTTATGCCAATGCAAGATTTTCTTGTATTTTTCTAGATTATAATATGGAGTATAAACCAGACATTATCAGCTTGCTTGAAATGAGAGTCAGTGGCTCAAAAGCAAATAAAATAATTGCAAAATTAAAATTTTAGTTCTCACATCGTGTGGAAGCTATTGGTTATGTCGGGGGCATTTGGCTTGGTTGGAAAGATTCGGTTCAGGTGGAGATGGTCCATAATCACTTGCAATTTATTCTAGCCCGGGTTTGGTCTAACTCTCACTCATCGCCTTTTATGGTGTCATTTATGTATGGTAGCCCTAACCGTAAAAAGCGCCAAGATCTTTGGCGAAATCTGAGGTTATCTAGTCCTATGGGTGATATTCCGTGGGTGATTATCAGTGACTTCAACGCAATCTTATCTTTTAACGAGAAAATAGGGGGCCTTTCGTTGGGGAAGAGATGTCCACGTTTTGGTAATTTTGTGGATTCGACTGAGTTACACGACCTGGGATTTAGAGGTCCTCCTTTTACATGGCACCAGGGCAATCTCTTTGAAAGGTTGGATCGTGCTTTGGGAAATAAAGCCTGGCTTAAAAATTTTCCAAGTAACTTAATTACTCATCTGCCGAAGATTAAGTCTGATCATAGACCCTTTCTCTTAAATCTTAAGCCGGAGCTTACCTTGCCTAGAGGAAGACCGTTTTGATTTCTTGCGGGGTGGACTGAACATCTACATTTTTGAAAATTCATCAAAGATCGATGGGATTTTAAAGGTTCTATGTCAGAGTCTTTAGCCCTGCTCACGGATGATCTAAAGGATCAGAATAAGTCCGTCTATGGCCTCATCACTACTCGCAAGAGAAATTTGATTCATAAACTTTCTACAGTCCAGAAGAAGATAGAAATTTTGGGTTCTAATCTCTTAGCCTCTCATGAATTAGAACTAAGGCAAGATCTGGAGAATGTGCTACATCATGAGGAAATCATCTGGAAGCAAAAGGCTAGATGTGATTGGCTTCACTTAGGGGACCGCAACATCAAATTCTTTCATGCCCATGCCCTACAGAGAAGAAAGAATAATCGCATAACCGCTATTCGTAACTCTACTGGGGACTGGATTTTTGACGCAAAGGCTATTGAAATAGAAACTGCTAATTTTAACCAGACCATTTATGGTGAAGACCCTGGCCCTATGAGGAGGCTACCCCCCACAGGTTTCCTAAACTCGACTTCTCCGACCTCAACTTTCTGAGTAGATTGGTTACAGATGAGGAGATCAAGATTGCTCTTTTTGACATGGCTCCGATTAAAGCGCCAGGCAGTGGTGGTTTTCATGCCCTCTTCTTCCAGAAGCAGTGGGATATTGTTGGGACCACGGTATGTGATTGGGTTAAAAAGGTTTTCACTGGAGGTAATATTGATGCTGAGCTAAATAACACGCTGATTATTTTTATACCCAAAATCTAAAACCTAGATGACTTCTCTCAATTCCGTTCCATAGGCCTATGCACTGTCCTTTACAAATTGGTGATGAAGGTTATTGCTAACCGTTTCAAGCACATTTTCTCAAAAATTATTGCGCAAGAACAAGCCAAATTTATTGCGGGAAAAAATATCACTAATAACATTGTCATCGCCCAAGAAGTCATCCACTCAATGAAGAGCAACAAAAGCAGAAAGTGGATGGCTATCAAAATTGACTTGGAGAAAGCATATGATCGTGTGCATTGGGATTTCATTTATGCTTCTCTTTAAGCGGCAGGTATCCTTGACTACCTCAGAAATGTTATAATATCTGCTATTTCTAACTCTTCTATGCAGGTTCCATGGAATGGTGTCCCAGACTCTAAATTTAAACCTGTTAGGGGAATTAGACAAGGATGCCCTCTCCCTCCATATATGTTTGTCCTTTGCATGGAATGGTTAGGTCACTCTATCAACTAGGCACTGTCGAGAGGAATCAGAAATCCTATATGTCTTTCCCACTCGGGACTACCTTTTTCTCATCTCTTCTTTGCTGACAACCTTGTCATATTCTGCAAAGCGGATGCAAAATATGGTAAATTACTAAAGAAAGTCCTCCATGAATTTTTTGAGCTCTCAGGACATAAGGTCAACCCTAGGTAAACAAATATCTTCTTCTCTAAAGGTGTTGAGGAGTCTATGTCATCCATGCTTAGCAATATGCTTGGGTTTCAAAAGGTTCACGATCTTAGACATTATCTTGGAGTCCCTCTCTTCCATTAAAGAGTTACAAACAACACCATGTACTTTGTGGTGGAAAAGGTTAGCATGAAACTACAAAGTTGGGACGCGCGTCAACTATCTATCACTGGTCGAGCCACCCTAGCGCAGTCGGTTCTCCTCTCCATCCCAGGGTATTTCATGCAATCCATGTAACACCCTAAACTCGACCTAGGTGTTTAAACTGAATTCTGGAGGTCACATTGATCACCGAAGTGATCGTAGGAAAGTTATACAAAACAAATCATCTTAAATACCAATTCAAACATATTTATCATTTTACGAACCAATAACGTTTAATCCTCTAGATCTTAATCAAAAAAAATTATAGGTAAATTTAATCTATGAACAAAGCAAGATTTACGAGAGAAATTCAAAAACAGAACTTGTACCACAATTTTTATAAAACCCTAAAAATTGAAACGGTAAATCAAAATGAAAACTAAAAAGATAATTGATAAATTATTTTCAACCGATACTGTCCGAAACCTCCGCATACTAAGTCCAGCTACAGAAACCGAAAGTGTACCTGCAAGGGAAAACACTAAAGGGAGTGAGCTATACGAGCTCAGTGTGAATTCAAACGGCTAATAAAAGATTTCAGAAGTGAACCCCAAATGGCAGTTCAATAGCAAAACATATTATAGACATATGCAGAAACATAAATCAAACACGGAACCAACACACGTAACAGTCAGAGCATACCAAGTACACACGGAATACTCAACACAAGTGTGTTGTTCAGACAAACAGAATATGGCCAAATAGTCTTACACCCCAAACAGATGCACATGAATGCAGTCAAGTACTAAAACCCACACAACCCGCCAACACACCTCTCCGTCCCCCGATCACACCCCATAAGAATCGTTACAGCTCATCCAACCAAACACACCAATTAGAACCTCGAAAGGCCCATCTAACCCTACACACCATGAATGTGGACTAAGCCACTCAGATAGTAATATGCAGCAGAGCTATATGTAGTACAGTGCAATGCAGTAGCCGCTGTACCGACATGTTGCAGTTTAAACTACCAGATCAGATAATAGTACACATCAAAGCTGACGTATATGAGGTACAGTACGGTAAACTGTTGTACGAAAAAGTTGTAGTAGAACTACCAGATCAGAACAGAATCAGTCTCCCTTCTCTTCACAACCAACACAAAAATTTACTTTATGCAAGTGTATGTATGCATACAATCTCACAGAAACAATGAACACATCAACAGTCAATTAAACAAAACAGATATGTACACACATTCAGCTAACCAGGTTCAGAATCAGACATCTCACACAATCAGTCACAAATAAAACATAAGCCGAAGCCTAGATCAGAGTCTTAACTACCCTCACTAAAGCTTACCTAAGGGTTGAAACACACAACCAAATTTTCAGATAAAAAACACACACAGAACCAAAATAAGTGCCTTAGGACCACATGACCGTGTGCTCCAGCCATGTCGAAAAACCTAGGCCGTGTGGGGGTCAAAACGCCCTTATGGAGGGAGGCACACATCCGTGTGAGCCAGGGACATAGCCGTGTGAACAGGTCGTGTAACTCTCTGTCCATTTTTGCTAAAATAGAGTGCAGGGTATACATAGCCATGTGAGGGTCTCACACGCCCGTGTGCCCACCAAACACGGCTGTGTGTCCAAAACACACGCCCGTGTGGGATCCCTAAATCTCTAAATTAGCCATACGGTCGTGTGGTACCAAATCACTAAATCCCTAGTTCCCAAACACACACACACCCGTGTGCCCAAGGGACACGGCCTTGTAGAAATCGAAAAAATCCCTAAATTTGCCATACAGCTGTGTGAAACCAAATGTTGCTCAGAAACCCTAATTCCTAACTGCACACGGCCATGTGATCTGACACACGCTCGTGTTGCCACCCGGGTGGTCATGAAACCACCCTAAAATAGCCCCGAAAACATGCTTTCACCCTCGTAGCACTTCCCAGCCCTCGATAACTCGATTTTATACCAAATCAAACAAATTCTAAGCATAAAACAACGGTACAAAATCATAAACAGCCCCTCTGTGAACCTACATATAATTTGTTGATTTTCAAAGAGTTGATTCGAGAATTCGCAAATAAGTTAGAAAAGATATGAAACTCACACCTGATTCGATCAAAGACGTTCAGACACCGACTTGACGACGGGCAAGCGACTCTCCAAAATCTACAAACAACACTGTTTTCAAAAAGAAAATGAAGAAGAACAAACAAAAAGAAAAGCCAAGAGAGGAATAATGAAAACAAACGTCCAGTAACCAAAAAAAATAAAAAAATAATTATAAATATTAACTTAAAACAAAACTGCTACTAACCAAAACAAAACAATAAAGAAAATTGATTCTCCAAAATGCCCACACAAAGGCTCGAACCCAGAACCCTGAGGTATACTCACACTCACTAAACCACCAGACCAGTAAGCCCATTCTGACACCTTAACACGCAACTAACCAAAATAGCACACCCCACACTCAGACCCTAACCACAAAACTCAAAACATCTAACCCTAAAATTCAGGGTGTTATAATCCATGATGATTCCTAAGAAAATATGCGATGAAATTGAAAGGTTGGCGCGGACATTCATCTGGGGCACTACAGACGATAGGAAGAATATGTCACTTGTAGGTTGGGACTCTGTATGCCAACCGAAGGACTGCGATGGGTTGGGTATGAGACAGCTACGTGACCAAAACATATCCTTCCTACTGAAGCTTGGATACAATATAGTTTCAGATGATGAGGCTCTATGGGTTCGAGTCATCAGATTAAAATATTGGTTGGACGATTCTTTACCTGACAGCATCAAGAGGGGTTGAAACTCATTTCTTTGGAAGCCACTCTCTAAAGTCTAGGGCCTCTTGCTTGAAAACATCATATGGTCAGTCGGTAATGGGAATAAAATCCAATACTGGAAAGACCCTTAGATCCCTAATGTTGGCCCCCTTATCAACTATATCCCTGCTTACATCAATACTAGTCCTGACAGTCTGCTCAGAGAATGGACCACAGAGGATGGCAACTGAAACTTTAACCTTTTGCAAACTTGGTTACCAGATGAGATCATTAGCTATATCAAGGGCATCCTACCCCCACATCCACTTGAAGGACCTGACAAACTATCTTAGCGTCATACTTCAACCGGAGCTTTCACAATTAAAAGTGCTTTCAAAATGTTGAAGGAGTCTTAGAGTCCCAAAGATGAATTACGGAAGAAAGCATAGAAACTCCTAGGACCGCAAAGAGTTCATTTTTTCTTTTAGACTGTTCTTAAGCAGAGACTCCTTACTAATGTGGAAAGGGCTAGGCGTAGCTTAGCAGAGGACCCCTCTTGTCCAATTTGTGGTCATTCATCGGAGGATATCTTACACGTTATCCGGGACTGCACATTGGCTAAAGAAGTTTGGAAACAGGTAATATCGAGAACCCAACAGTTTAATTTTTTTCTAACACTATGCACGAATGGTTGTCTTTTAATCTACATGTTAACCCAAGTTCCCATGGTACGGAAGCTAACTAGGCGTGCCTCTTTGGATTATTGGCTTGGCGCCTATGGAAGAATCGTAACTTCTTCATTTTTCAAGGAAAATCGTGGAGCCTAGAGGAGATAATCAAAACCTCGACATCTTGGGCCAAGCATTTCTCCTTGGCAAGTAGACAGGCTACGGACGTTGAAATCGAAATGACCTGTGGAGAACCATTGGCAAGATAGTGGACTTACCTCAACACAAATGGTGCCGTTTGTGTAGACTTAAGGGTTGCAGCTGCAGGGGGAGTGCTGCGCGAAAAAAATAGAGAATGGATCCTAGGTTATAACAAGTACCTAGGTAATTGCTCGATCCCTGATGCGGAGCTTTGGGGGTATTCTTGACGGCCTAAAACTCATACAGCAAAGTGGTGATGCCAAGGTGGTAATTCAATCTGACAGCTTGGAGGCAGTTAAAGCTATTCACTGAAGTACCTTGAAAACCTCACACTCTACTCTAATTAGAAGGATACATCGCATCCTATCCCAAGAAAGCAGCTGGCTCCTACGCTACATTCCCAGGGAGCAAAATCAAAGTGCTGATCTTATAGCCAAACTGGCCTTTGGAGAAAAGGAAGATCTTCAACTAATTGAAAGCCCCCCAGAAGCAGTCTCAACACTCATCAAAGCTGATAAAGAGAAGAATCTTTGTATTTTATTTTACAATTCAGTAACTTAGTTTTGTAAGTTTCTTTTTCTCACCAAAAAAAAAAAACTTATAATTAAAAAAATAACATATATAGTACTTAAAATGTAATTAATTGAAAGAAATAATTCAGAATATACCTATTTATTTTAAATATATGTAAAAGGTTTAGATAATCCGATTTAATTTAATTGGGAGTTAGAGATAAAAATATATATTTATTTAGATTATACTTTTCTCAAAACTATATTATTATTTTTTTTAAAAATAAATGGTTAAATTAAAGTTGACATATGAAGTAAAATGTTGGTATTAAAATTATTAGGATTAGATATTCAGTTGTGATTATACTAATTTACTTTTATAACCAACATTAAGAAAGAAAATAAAAGTTATTTGATTCAAATTTAATCTAAGAAAGAAAGTAAAATTGAAATGATTATTATAACTTTTTTTTTTTCTAAAAATTCGAATGTAGTTAAAAGGAAATAAATTAAATAGATAATTTAAAGGAGGATAATGCGCTTCAGCGTACTTGAATCTGTATCTTTCTGTATTGACAACAATATCCATGTCAATCGAGTTAAGACTCAATCAACTACTCATAAGACTAATTAACTTTTATTACAAAATACTAAAAGAAGTTAACTCTAGATTAAAAAACTAAGCCCAAGCTCAAATAAAGTCAGGTCAAGTTGTCAAAGGTGAAGTTTTAAAATAGGCTTAATGATAAATTTGGCAATTAATGTTTACATGTTTTGTCAAAATGGCCCTAATTGTATTTTTGAGCCTCTTTTAGCTATCAATTTTTTTAAAATTTTCAAACTGCTTTTTCAAACAGATTTGATGGAAGCACCATTAAAAAAATTAATGTGGATGATGTGAAATATTTTTAATGAGATGTAATTTATTATTTAGGTAACCTAATAAGATAATTACATGTGAAAAATAATAAAATAAATAAATCATACATGAAATTAAAAAAATAACTCTTAATTTAAAGAAAATAAATGTAATTATCTTAAAATATGTTTCAAAATGATTGTATATGTTTTTTCTATCGAGAGGTTTCAAAAAGATAATTGATAAATCAAATAAAAATTACTAGATGGGTGCATTCATTTTGAAACTTTTTTTAGATATTATGTTTATTTCTTTAAAGTAAGAGTTAATTTTTTTAACTTCATTAATTAATTAATTAATTTACTATTTTCCACATGTAATTATTTTAATGGGTTATCTAAGTAATAAATTATATCTCATTAAAAAATTTTCACGTATGAAATTCCACGTCATCCCGTTAACTTTTTTAACTGTATTTTCATCAATTCTGTTTTAAAAAAAAATTTGAAAAAAAGAACAAAGGTTGATGGCCAAAAAGGCTCAAAAATACAATTAGGGTCATTTTGACAAACATGTAAACGTTAGTGGCCAAATTTGTCATTAAGCCTTTAAAATATAAAACACACATTGAACATTTTCAAAATATAAGTATCACATTGAAAATTTTATAGAAGTATAAATACCAAATAAAATACAAATTGATAGTTCAAGTATCATATTGAACATTTTCAAAGTACAAGTATCACATTAGACATTGTATGAAAGTACAAGTACAAAATAATACAGAAAATGATAGCTCGAGTACCATATTAGACATTTTTAAAATACAAGTATCACATTGCATATTTTATGAAAATATAGGTACTGAATATAACATTATCCCATATAATAATAAATTATATTTAAATAATTTAATATAATGATACATAAAATATAAGTTAATCTAATTTTTTATATACCATTTAAATAGTTAATACAAAGGAAATATTTTGATAATTTTTACTTCCAAATACAAAAACCAAAAGTATTTAATTCCCAACCTTTGAGTTTGGGTGGAAAAACAGATTTTCACCATAATTTTGCCCCCAAAAAATGTTCATTATTTCTATGTTTTTATGGTGGAAAAACACTTTTGGATCCTAAATGCAATGAACAAGGCCTTATAAGAATTTAAGAGATTTGTAGGAGAGATTAACAGGTAGACATAGAAAAGGTTTCAAAAGAAGCCAATGTTGCAGCACATATCTCTGTTATGGTCTTAAAATGTTCAAGGAGATTCTGACAGAAATCATTAAACAAATTAGGATAGATAGTTAGCTCGCTTGTAATGACACAAATTTATCTTTGTGATTGATATCTATAATTTAAAAAAAAAAATTCAACATCATAATTTTTCAAAGATGGCAAACGACAACTTATACGGATTACGATTGCATTTTTTTAGATAATCTATAGTACTATATTTAAAGGCTAACAATATAATTTAATCATTTATTCTTACAAGGATACAAGTTAGTTCAAATAGTTAATATTTTTTATTATTGCAATTAAAATGTTAATACTTTAAAAATAAAAAATCTATGTGATCATAATAAGTTGGAGTAGGCATGGCTAAGAAAAAACTTCTCAATGAAGATGAAGCAAACAAAGCGCTCAATATTCTTTTATCCAATTATGCTCAAGAAGATTGATTGGTGTGGTGGCACATGGATAATTCAGGTTTATACAAGGTTAGAAGTGGCTACAAGGTACCCAAACAACATTATTTCGTATGTATATATTAGGGAAAAACTAGACTTTCCAATTTTCATGTTGGAACCATAGGAAAATTGACAAAAAAGATTTGAATGTCTTCAATTGATACATGCCTCGAGATAGGTACTTGAACAACTCTTACCCCTTTTATCTAATAACAAAATTTAAAAATAAATAACTTTCAAATTGTATGCAAAACGTAATTATATTAGTAAGTTTGTAGAGTTTGAACTTTTATAGAATAAGGCAATATTTTTATATACACACAGAATAATGTATTGTACATCTACTTACAATCATGGTATGATCCACATTTATGGAGTGGACGATGAAAATAATATTACAACATTTATTAGAAAAATATTGAAATGCAAGTAAAAATAATAAGATAATCACTCTAGTCACGTTTTATTGTTCTCTCTAAATGAGTGAAGTGAAATTAAAGAATATGCTATTTTTAAACTTCAACTTGCGATCTATTGATGAAGTGTTTTCCTTCTTCAAGAATAACTTGAATTGGAATCATTGTTGTACCAAAAAAAAAAAAAACCAAAAGAAGAATAGGCTATCTTTCATCTTCAATGGCAATGGAGAAACAAGATGATGGTAAAAAAAGAAGCAAAATCATCATCAATGACCCTTTCGAATTTGTTAAACAAATGGAATTAAATCAATAAGAAAATTGTATCTCAATCATAAATCTCAGAATCAATGTTAGTTCTTACCATTAAAATTGATATTGTCCTGCTCTTTTGGGCAGTGGTTCACTGCAAAAATCATTATAGACATTCATTGGTTATAGCAAATTTACAACTAAGGGTGTATTATGAAAAAAAAACCAAGGCATTAGTCAAAGGAGCCTTAGTTACTACTACCCACGTCTTATCATGAATAACAAAAAGTTTTGAAAAAATGTGAGGTATTTAGTAGAAAAGCAAATATATGGGATGAGGTCAGCATACTTCTCCAGCTTCCACCAACTTTCACCCATAAAATATCCTTATATTTACAATCTTACGAAATAAACAACAAATGAAACCAAGTACAGTACATGGTCTCTTACTACAGTACACTTCTGCTTTTGTTAAATTTACAGCCAATAATTCCATTAAAGCTTCTAGAAGTGTCTGATAACATAACCAACATCATACTCAAGGATGAAGGATTATCTTTTGCATCACTTCTTCGTATATGATAATCTTAGAAGTCTACCTATAATAAGTAGCAGCTCTTTACTTGTCATTCACTAAATGTATTCTCCTCATAGTTCCTATCAAATAGCGGCTTGCAGTAGGTCAAGAATAATATGTTTTTAGAAATGAACTCCTAGTGCAGATGGACAACATTAATATATAATGATCTTTTCATAATAACAGGAGTTATCCCAACAAATCACAGCCAATTACAACTTATGCTTCACCTTATGCCTGCATGTCTTTATTATATGCACACCTACATGCCTACATGTTTGCCTTATACACCCATGTGGAATCGTTGCCATCAATTTGACTTCAGGAACCTCAAACAACGCAAGCAGTGTGCAGCAACAGAAAGTTTTGAGGCAAGGCAATCAACAAAAGTGCCACTCAGAAAAACCACTCGCAAAATAAAAAAATATGTACCAAATAATGACCAAGTATTTGTTAACATTGGTAACTTAAGACAGCAGAAGGTACAAAAACCAAGCAATTTCTTGGACTTTTCTAATTAATAACCAAGTGAAGAATGAAATAATTTACCTGAGGTTCTATAAGCTGAATCCAAGTCAATAACATGGTGATATTGTTGGCCAATTGAGAACTGCTTTCTACTAATGGACAGCTTTGAATATGCTTTTCCGCCTATTGGTAAGTGATTCCATTAATGCAACGCAGGCAGATTTATTCAAAGTATCTTCATGTGTGGCCAAGTGAAGAAAAAGGTAACTTTCCTATCAGCTCGATCAAAGTCAAACACAGTGATAACATTTGCCTGTTGTACCTGCCAGGAAATATTTCTTCTATTGGACAGCTTTTGATAAGCGTTTTCGCCTCTTGATAAGCCCTTCCATTAAAACAATATAGGTGGACTTATTTAAAGTAACTCCCTTCTGATTTGATGCTTCAAAAATGCGCATAGCATCCTTATATCTTCCCTGATTGCACAGTTCAATGATCTGTTCTGAGCAAGCATTGGAATCTGGATCATATGCCTCGGTGATCTCACTTGTCTTGACATTCTGCTCCTTCAACTGTAAGGATTGTTCTCGAAAATTTTCCACTTCAACCATTTTTGACATGAACTCCTCTGCTTTATTCATCCTCCCTGCACTTGCGAGAGCACCAAGAATGGCACTATATGTATAATGATCAGGGCCTAGATTCCTTTCTTTCATTTCGGAGACAAGATGAAATGCATCCTCCAATCTTCCTTCCTTGCATAGACCTGATATCATCGTGTTGTAAGTAACTTGGTCAATTGCTTTCCCTTCCGAAATCCAAGTATTGAAGAGCTTAAGAGCTTTTTCCAGCATACCATCGCTGCAAAGACCAGAAAGCAGAATATTACAGGTAAAGATATCTGGTTTTAGAGACTTTTCAACCATTTTGTTGTGTAACTCAAATGCTTTCTCAACTTTCCCCTCCTTGCAGTAAACATGAATAATAGTATTGTAAGTAGTTGCATCTGGGACTAAACCATTCCGAAGTAACTCCTTAAACTTGGATATTGCTTGTTCAGTTTTTCCCAATTGGCAAAGCCCTCCAATTATGGTGTTATAGGTTATGATACTAGGAATAATTTCCTTCTTCCTCATCTCACTCCAAAGCTGTAATGCTTTGTCTGCCATACCATCCTTAAAGTATCCCGCTAACAAAGTACCATAGCTGACCTCATCGAGCAAATAACCTCTGTTACCAGCACTACTTAGTAACTTAGATGCTTCCTTCAGCTTTTTCTCCTTGCATAGAGTATGAAGAATGGTATTAAGTGTAATAGTATCCATCTTAAAACCTTTCCTTCCCATCAAATCCATCATCTCAAAAGCTTCACCCAATTTCCCAGCCTTGCAATATCCATTAATCAAAGTATTGTAGGTAACCTTATCCGGTGGAAACCCACTTTCCTCCATCATCCTAACTCTTTCACTCGCTTCATCCATCTTCCCTTCTTTGCAGTACCATTTAACCAAAATATTGTTAGTAACTGCATTCAGCTCCATCCCTTTCTCCCTCATTTCCTCAACCAACCTAAAGCCCTCCTCACTACTCCCGTGTTTAAAATATCCATCAATCAATGTATTATAAGTAACAACATCTGGTAACACTTTTGAATTCTCCATCTCATCCTTCAGCTTAACCGCCTCTTCAATTCTCCCTTCACCACACAACCCATTAGTCAACATATTATACGTCCAAATATCAGGCAAAACATCATTCTGCACCATCAAGTCAATAACTTTCCTAGCTTCTTTCAACCACCCTACCTTACAATATCCAGAAACAAGTATATTGAATGTATACCTATTTGGCATCAACCCTTTTTCTTTCATATCTTGCAATAAATTCCCAGCTTCTTTTAACCTTCCTTTCTTACAGAAAAACCCAAGGATCGTATTATAAGTAACATTATCAGGAAAACAACCAAATTCCTTCATTTTCTCAATAAATGAAATCCCCTCATTGAACTTACCTTCTAAACAACACCCTAAAATCATAATATTGAAAGTACTTGTTTGGGGAATAACACCAAGTTTAATAGAATCATAGAAAACTTGCTTACCTAACTGGATCGAATGCAAGGATGGGAATTTTATCAACCCATTGATAAGAGTATTGCAAGTGAGCAAGTTGGGTTTCTTTTTAAGTTTTTTCAAGAGGCAAAAAAGCTCAAATCCTAAATGGGGCCTCCCTGATTGAACATAGCTGGAAACGGAGATTTCAAGGAGGGGTTTTAATTTAGAAAGAGATGGGTGGTGAATGAGGGAGTTGAAGAAGGTATTTTGCGGGTCAGAGGAAAGGAAGGAGAGGAGGAGGGATTTGGATTCGGAGAATTTGTGGTGGGAAAGTAGGCGAGGGAGGAGGGAAAGAAGGAAAGAAGGTGAAGAAGAAAGACAAGGGAAGAGGGAAAGGGAGAGTTTGTGGAGAGAAAGGAGGGTGGAAGGTTGGGAGGAAAGGGAAGGGGAGGAAATCAGGGAGTGTAGAAGGGATGGAGTTAGGAAAGAAATGTAAGGAGTCAATGAATCTATTGGGTTTTTTGAGGTTTGTAAGATTTTGGTTAAGGCATTTAGCAACTCTGATTGTATTTGATTCATGTCTGCTTCTTTTTGCTTTTGGTTTCTCTCCGTCTGCACTATGTTCTCAAGCAGCCTTTTTTATGCTTGGCAATGGTAGAAGCCTGAAATTCAACCTGAGATTGAATAGAAACGTTTAGTTTAGTTAAATGAAAAATCTTTTGAGGACTCACCTATACTTTGTTTACATTATTTAGTTCTTGAACATCGAATTGAACTATTTAGGTAACTACAATTTTAATTGTTTTAAAACCATGCAAATAAGTCAAATAACCATTCTCAAAGGAAATAGAAAAACAAAAATAATTAAGCATCAAATCTTTAAGAAGATTGGCTGGTAATGGTAGTTAATAATTAAAATTAGTAGATAGTTTCTCCACTCAAAATTCTTTGCATTCATATCTTTGATAATTTACCGGTACATACTACATACATCATGTAGCATGCATGCATACAAATACAATGCTCAAAGGCGTAGAAAAATCAACACAAAATTTAAATTAGTGAATTAATCTCTACGGAGAAGGTTTAATAATTTATAGTATTTCTCTTAAAATATCCATCAATGGTTGTATTATACACAACAATATCCAGTAACTCCTTTGAATTCTTCATCTAACCCCTCAACTTAACTGCCTCCCCATTTAAATCTTTTGAACACAACCCAGCTCATATTTAGATATCCATACAATCTCATAGAAAATAGGGGGAAAAAAGTTGATTTCATATGCTACTCTTATAATTAGATCACTAACCCAAAATTTTAAGAACATCCACAGCTCATAAGTGACTGAACTGAACATAACCAACCAAAGATCAACCACCAAATTCAGATTCATTTCGTAATTGTGATAAATTCAAATAACCAACAAAAATTAATTTAAGATGTAAAAAAATATAGTTAATGAGATGCTCGAAATGGTACAGCAAGAAATATTTACCAGCAGGTAAAATTGAGAGATGCGTAGTTGTTGGTGTGATTGACCTTTGCCTTCCAATCGCAAAGGGCGGCTAGGGTATTCATAAGGGGGAATATTCGTTTTTCTTTTCTTTTTTTCTTTTTATTTTTTTGTTTCTTTTCAACACAAACACAAGAACCCAGTAAAAATTACTACATGTTATACATTTTTTAATTTATTATTGGCAATTCGTAATGATACTACATTTTATGTTACTGGGCAAACGAACATAAGTTTGTAACAACAAAATAGAAAATTCGTCATAAAAAAAGCAACATCCGGTTCAGGATAATCCAGAAACGAGGAAAAAGAAAACATATTAGCAAATCTACTAATTGATATAAGGAGAACAAAAAAGGAAGTAAGAAGAGAGAGCGAAAGTGAGAATCAAACCTTATGAAATCAAGTCGTGCAAGCCAAAGGTGAAAACCCAGAAATCCTGGTTGTTGTTTTTTTTTTTTTTGGCTAGTTGAGTTAAGAGAACACCTTTGCAAGTCAAAGAAAGCTAATTGGTTAAAGCTGTTCCGACTCGGAGACTCGAGAGTGAGTGACATTTTTGAACTAGCCAGAGAAAAGTGAGGTTTTTATTTTCATTATTGCCAATTTCTTTGTTTTTGGGTAAACCATCAAAATAGTTTTACTTTTTAGTTACTTAGAATGAAAAAAAAGGAAGTTAAAAAAGAATATAAAAAAAATTTAAATTGCTCAAAATGAAAAAAATATAGGGACTAATTGTAAAATTTAACCTAAAACTTTCATTTGAAATGATGATTAAACGTGCCACGTTACACCGTTAAGGATAATTAATGGCTCAATGACTAAATGTTACAACACGATAACGTACGTAACTAAAACGTACATAAGTGACTAAAATATAACTTGAGAGAAATAAAAGTGATTATTTTGATAGTTTACCCTTTTTTTTAGTTAATTGCACTATTTTAAATTGTTCTTCAAACTTTAAAACATTTTAATTATATTCTTAAACTATCGATGTTATATAAAAACTTGTTAATTTAACAATTAAATGACATCCAAATTATAGCTCTTATTTTAAATTGTTCTTCAAACTTTAAAACATTTTAATTATATTCTTAAACTATCGATGTTATATAAAAAATTGTTAATTTAACAATTAAATGAGATGTCAGATATTATGTGATATGATTTTAAAGAGAAAATTTTAATGGCTATGATCAAATTAACGGTTTCAATAATGAAAGGATTTGATTGATATAATATCGATAGTTTGAAAATAACATTTTGAAGTTTGAGAACCAATTTAAAATGAGTTTTAGAATTTGAGAATGTTGAAAATGTATAATGCAGTTAACTTTTTTTTTTCTAAAATGCTGCTGTATTTTTTTTTCTTAAAAGAAAAAGGAAATTTTCCAGTTTGTTTTTCTAAGGAAAGGAAAGAATGATAAAAGAGAGAGGAAGTTTGTTTCTACAACATGAATTTTCTTGATAGATTCCTCATAGCCATTACAAGGCTATATAATATTCTAGTCATATAGTAATGCTGAATCAGCAAATACTATATGCCAAATACAGAGCTGGCCTAACCAGTTATTTGTTCATATCTGATCACAAATATTGCGATCCTAGCAGACGAATTTCGATAATAATAAAAAAAACCCAGTTGAATTACGTTTGTTAAACACACTTGAGAACCAGCAGCAATGGATGTGAGGCTCTAAAGGTTAGGGAGATAGCAGATGAAGAGGTCCACTCCTCTCCTGGTCGAGGCGAATGAGCTTGGAAATTTGAGTACCAACGAAGAAAGCGCACAATCCTTTATTAAACAATAGCTATAAACATTTAAGTTTCAGCACTTGTATCTGAGGGCTCTTGATTCAGACTGAGTTGGTGATAGTTCATATAGTCGATGCCGCTTAACCGTACACAACATAAGATCTGCTCAGGCAACTCTTCAGGTTTATTACCCTGTTTGTAAGTAAATGAAATTAGCATCCTTTAAAAATCCGACAACCTTGGGAGGAGGGAGCGAAATTTACCTGAATTGTGAGGCCAACGTCTAAGATGCAGAACTTTAACCTATCTAGGAATGCATCGAAACCTTTCCTGGAGATGTAACTGAATCTGTGCATATCGATATCAATCTCGAAATAATTTTCTCCCTATGAAATTTCATTGAAGTGACTTGTGAGCCTCAGAAAGAAATAATAATGAAACAATGTTTCTTTACAATTCCATTGCTACTTGTCATTCGATATTTTTAGAAGCTATGGGGAAACAATGGTCTTGATCGATGTTAATGGGGATTCCAAACAACATCAACCGCATATCACACACAACCCAGAAATACAACAAAATTGCTTATTGCAGCTTGAGCTGTAATGTTCACAAAATCACATGTAGGAAATTGCGTTTATGAATGTAGTAGTATTAGGTGCATCCTAACTTCATTCAACATATATATATCAAACATTCATAAGAAAATAAAGGAGAGACTTACTGAGTAGAATTCATGCTGTGGACGTGAAAGAACAGGCTTTTCGTTATATGCCTGCATAAGCTTCCTCTCTGCTGCACTCATGTGAAGATCTTCCACATTTGCAACACGGCCTAATATTTTCAACCTTTCTCGAAATGGGACATTTGTATCTACAGGAAATCCTTTAACCTTTTCAACTCCATCATCAATTATTCTCTGTTTTAATGAAAACAATATAGATTCAATAAAGTTAACTTGGTTGTAGATCAGGTAATGAAGTGGTAATGAATGCATGAAGAACAAAATTCATACATATATGCATGAACAAATAAGACAAACGCTTCATATATATATGCATGTTGGGAAAAAATTCATAAAAACTAAAACCTTATGGCATGACAATTAAGAGAGTTATCAAAACATTATGAGTGGAGATAACTATTGTAATTCTAATAGAATTTATGTTGTAGTAGCATAATTAATTAGGAAAATGTTTGTTGACAAATTAAAAGGAATATAGTACATTTAAAATTTAGCAGTATCCACCTTACCCTGATGTTTTCTTGAAAGTGAGGTGGAAGCTCCTTCAAGTAACTGTCGGAAAGCTTAAAGTACAGAACAAAATTCATTCCTTCCCCATCAATTTCACTATGAAAAAGTGCAGGAGGATACAAGGGAATCTGCATAGCATTCAAGGTTAGCATTAAACTCGACAGAAAAAGAAATGTTTTACAGTTAAAAGTTCTCTTCTCATGTGGCATGCAGCAAAATGTAGCACCGTTTTGGAAAAAGGTAGAACTGGAAACAAAAATTTCAGGAAGGCACAAAAACCAAGATGATTTTTTTACTGAGATGGCAGTCATTAGTTGCAGTAAGAAGTGAGTAAGAAGGCATAAGACAACATTATTTGGTACTTCCATCCCAAGGAAAGTAGAACAAAATGTAGTAAAAACTTATCCACTCAGAAAGGCAGCTGTACAAGAGAGTTACCTGAACATTTACAACAAGGATAGATGGTAGTTTCCCTGAATGGCCAACAACAGGTAGTTCAACAAATCTAGCTATGTGATCTATTTTTCGTGGAGATAAGAATACATCAACGCCAAAAGGATAATATGCAGCATGGTTATGTGCAAAATCCTTCTTCTTATCCCTGCCATTAATAAATAGTTATCTGGTTAAGTAAGAAAGAGTCATAGTAATACAAGATCCAACCATGTGAAGTCTAAATCTAAAAACTTCTAGAAGCCTCATGCATACTATTGCTTCATAAAATTCAATGATATTCCATAAAAATAATTATTTGCATAAATATTGAAGTACAGAACCAAGGAAAGTTTTACATACCTAAAATAATTTTCTGATCGAACCTTGAAAGTACCTGGCTCAATATGAGACCAACAATCAAACATTCTCTTTTCTGTAGGGCAAAATGGTACTTGAGACCCTGCTTTTGGTCTCTGAAGAAGCCTTTTCGACGAAACTGAGTTAAGAAAGAAAAATAATAAAATTTTAAAAAAATCCACCAGTCCTATTTATTGTCAAACATTGCTGCTTTCTGAGAAAGCACCAACTTTAACGGAAGAGCAAATCTAATCAGAGGAGACTCATCATCAAAACTCATCCCAGATTCATGGAAAAAATCATTTCACATGGATCCAGCGGTCTCTTGATAAGAGAGTTCAACTAATTTCCATTCAATGGATAACATAGATACTCACATAGGGCAGCATTGGGATGCCCTTCTTTCCATTTAAATGGAAGTTTTAAGGCATTCTTTTTCCTTGCACTTGGTGGGCTAGAGCTGAGCGATCTTCTCTTTTCAACAGATGAAACAGTAGATGCAAGACAAGGTAGACAATTGCTTGGAAGAATGCCACAGTTATCCAACAATCCGACATCCTTCCCGGGACCTTCACCAGCAGAGGAGGCAATATCATCAAGAAAAACAGGTTGCTTTACTTCATTTGAAGCCCCATCATACTTTAATTGGGGATTAACATCCTTTGAACATAAGATTTGACTATTTGAAATTCTAGCAGCCTCACTAGCAGAGTTGCGTGCAGAATTACCAGTTGACAGATCCCCTGGTTTCTGCATCTGGTCAACTAAAGAAGAATGTTCTCCATAATTAGCATCTCTTAGAGATGAAATATTGGATGAAACTACACCTTCAAGACCATTTAAAGACAACGTATCTGCAGAAATGGAAGAGTATGCAGTCAGTGGTGACTATTTCATATGATCTTTGAGAAAAAGAGAGAGTGAGTTTAAATAAGAAATTTCTAAGAAATATCCCTAAATAGCATACCCTCCTGAACACTTTCAAACTCCTCTTCGCAGTCGGAGTCAAATACTGAAACTGGATCAAACCACAACTCTTGGCTTCCTGCCAAGGTGGCATCATCAAAACATTAGCTCTTCTGCTATAACTAAAGTAAAACCTGTTCTAACTGAAATGCTATAATAACCATATTAACACATAACTTGAAACATCAGCTATTCTGCTATAAGCCTGTAACTAAATAAAACTGTTTCAGCTGCAATTCAGTAAACTTGCCCATATTTAAACATGACATAGTGAACAAGTAAAATAATAATAACAGTGATAATTATTGTCCCAATATATAAAAAACAGGGTCATAATCCTATCATGATCCCATCAAAATTGGGTCCAAGAGGGATGTTCTAGAGCACTCTTTTAGCTCCCATGTTCCAAATAGCAAGTGCCAAATATAAAAAAACAAGAACCTGGAGAAAGAAATTGTAAATAGATTGTTTGTAAGTTATATAATCAAACAGAAGAAGAGCACTAATATTAGGAAATAAATTATAAAAGGAAAACCAGCTGGGAGAAAATGAAATCACAGAAAGCAAACAATGAACCACTATAATAAATCTATTGACCAAAGGAAACATTCTTTTAAATTTTAACTAATTTAACAACTAATACACAGACACCCAGATTTTATTTTAATACATATAGCAATAAGGAAAATAAGCAAATATGATCAACTTCACTGTTTTTAGAACTGGACTGGACCGGCAGTTGGACCAGGAACCTGTCGAGGTACCGGTCCAAAGAGAGGGATTGAACTGGTTGACCCGCGAACCGGCAGTTGAACAGGTTTTCGCTATTTTTTATTTAATGATTTTTTAATAATTTATTTGATCAAACTGGACAAACCGGTCGGCTTGGGAACTGGTTGCCTGACTAGTTCGACCACCAATCTGGTTTTGAAAACCTTGATCAACATTCATTACACTTGAACATGTAGGATCTCAAATTTAGAAAATAAAGATACAACATAAAGATAAAGCAGGCACCAAAAACTGTAAATTCTATATGCATAACCATATATCAAATTCCAGAGAACAGAAGTCCAGCAACATATTGGGGGGCAGATATGATAGATTTTTTTTAGACAATCCCAATGTGGATGATGCAGCATACCATAAGAGCAACAATGGAATAATACAGAAACTGGATTGAAGTAAAGCAATGAAGAAAAGAAGATGAAAGACGGGAAGGAAAATGGCCCTGAATCTTTAAATTGTCTTCTTTATTCCATGGTTAACAATTCCCACCTTAAAGTTTCTCTCTCTTCAAGTGATGTATAGAAAACTATGCATTAAGCTTCTAACACTGATATTTAAATCTTAGCTCGCATAATACAATCCATAACACCCATGCTGATAACTAAACAAGTCAATTTAAATACAAACAGTACCACTAATTGTCTTGATAAGCCTATAGTTTATCCAAAGGCTTGTGGTTTACCCCTCCTTTAAGAGAAACTCTTTTATCAAATCTTCATATCAACTTTGTCCGTAGAACAAAACTGATCAAGACTAGCTGAATGCTTATAAAGATTAAAATAATAATCATAGAAACAACCATCTCAATCTTGAGACCAACATTGAGAACACTGCAGCAGCTAGCTCCAACTCAAATCAAACCCCAACCAGCTCAAATGCATCTACTGCATCTTTAATTCCAATTTGCTAAAACTTAATAGAGGTAAATCAAGATCTTTAATGAGTCAAACTTCATGATGGTAATCCTTTTTTTGGACGAAACGTGATGGTGATCCTTGGTAGTAAGGGAAAGGTTTCTCCTTTGCAGCCTGAAGGTTACTTGTTCGACTGCAGGAACAGCCTCTTTGCAAAATGCATGGGAAGGCTGCGCATGATAAACTACACTCCCCCAACCCTTGCTTTTGCAAGGAGGAATGTGCACCGAGGAGCACCCTTTAGTGGATTAAACTACGTACTCTAGAGTTAAGAATTCTAGTTCTGCTTTTCTATGGGAACTTTTTACACCGTGTTGCACTGGCACATAGGGGGAATTAAGTTTCACAAGAATCCTACTTTTGAATTTTGGTTATGGTCAAAATTCCCCTATATCAATCTACATTCCCTCTGATTATCAACAAACACAAAGAGGAACAATCAGTATCAAAATCCCAATGTTGGGATTTCTCAAACTACGAAAAAAAAAGATACCAATTGATCATCTAAAGACTAGGTCTCCACAAATACATAATTCACAACAAAAATTTCACCTTTTCAAAAAAGAAATAGCAGTTATCACAAAGTCTTTCAACCCATATAATACAGACATGCATTTCCTGATATAACGTAACACCAAAACCCGTCAAAAAATAAAAGATCAAGTTTTGATAAGAGAGAGAGAGAGAGAGAGAGAGAGAGAGAGAGAGAGAGAGAGGAGAAACCTTGAAAAGTTGGGTTGGTGAAGGAAGAGCGACGATCGACATTATCAGAGGAACCCTCGGAAAGACGAGAAGGCGCCCTTTTCTTAATGGTTTTCCTTCTTTTACGACTCTTCTTCTTAGAAGACCTCGACCTTTGGCCAATACAGCCTTCAGGTCTAGACACACAAGAACCCATCTCTATTGATCCTTCGTTTCTAAGCAGAGATCAATTCATCACCTCCCCTATGATATCACCATCTCCAGAAAATGGCAGAGGGAATCCCCCACACAAACATACAGCGACACAGAGAGAGAGAGAGAGAGACGGCGGAGTCTTTAAAGAGAGAGAAAAAGGAATTAAACAAACAGGAACAGCACCATCAATATCATTAACAACGGCGAAAAAAAACTACCATTTTTATTTATTAACGATATATTCATTGTTGAATTAATTATTAATTGTCTATATCTTGTAGAGATATTATCCACTGGATTACAATTTACAACACACCACTTTAAGGGTGAAGATCATAAAAATAATAATAAGAAAAAAAAACACTTCTTTTATTGATGAATGTGAAGAATTTGTATAATTAATGTAATGGTTGCTGAAAAAGAGAGAAGCAAAAGGTAACGTGGTTTTCAGTTTTCCTAAAAAAATTTAAATTATTTATAGTTAATTGCACATGACATCCCTACACTATGACTCTCATTTTAAATTAGTCCTAAACTTCAGAATGTTTCAATTACATCCTCAAACTATCGATGTTATATCAATCTGGTCCTTCTTTTATTAAAAATTTTAATTTTAATTTAATTGCTAAATGACATGCCAAATCTTATGTGGTATATTTAAATTAAAATTTTTAAATAAGAGTAAAATGTTGGCATAATTTTTAAAAGTTAAAACTAAAAAATTAATAGAAAGAAAAAGAAGACATGAATCATAAAGCTTTTGTAAAAATTTCGAAAAACCTAAAAAAAAATATGTTTACAACATCCATTTTTACAAAAAAAAAAATAGTTTTGTAGTTTAAACCATGTCACATAAGATCTGATGTCTTATTTAAGAGTTAAATTAATAGTTTGATTAATCGAAATACCTTATTGATATAACATTGATATAGTTTCAGGATGTAATTAGAATGAATGTTATAGTTTAGGGATGTATATTGGAATGTTTTTGAAGTTTGAGAACAAATTTAAAATGAGGATAATAGTTGAATGAAATTTTCAACATTTTTTTTTTTAAATGGAGTAAATAGTTCAATGATTTATATAACAGAGTCCATGTCCAAAATTTGTACTTGTCCCTCCTAATAATGTGCCTTCCTATAGCACCTAATCACTTGTTAGTAAAATTGATTGCTTTTATCCCTATTGAAATCGCTTAGAAGTTTGATTTAATTTGTATGTTCATCTTCGATTAACATTGAGCTTCTGATGCAATTAATTGCTATGTAAACAATAATAACATATTGAAGGTTTGTATAAAATTATAATTGTAATACTAATTTGAAAAATAGTATAAAATAAAATTAAAAATTAATAACAACAAGTAATCATAAAGTGAAACTTTTATATTAGGCAATGACAGGGGGTGAATAAGGGTGAGTTTAAAATGGATTCAGTATAATATGTATTATAAACGGAAAAAAATGTATGATAATGATGCATGACTATTATAATTTATCTCGTCATTAATTAAAATGTTCTTTCATCACTTTCTGATGTTATTATCATTTGATTATGTCTTGAAAATTTCTCTTCGAAAAGCCATTATTTAACTCTATTATTTTTGAGACACTTCAAACTTATTAATGGTAATAATCTCCATTTGTTGAATGCTATTTATAATGATAAATATTAATTTTAATTAGTATAATAAAATATTATTAATAATTAATATATTCAATTGTGCTGTTGAAACCAATAAAAACTCTATTATTCGAAAAAAAAATTATTGATATGATTTTATCTATTAATTTTTATAGAAGATTTTATCTATTATTCTTAATTGTATAGTTAAAAACAATAAAAACTTTATTATTGGGAAAAAAAGCTTATTTATTTAATGTCAGTTTAGTAATTAAATGAACATTAAAAGATAATTTTGTCAATTTAATTTTTTTTTCAAACTCTTACTTTTATATATTATAGATATAGATTATAGATAGATTATTGTATGTTTTATTATTTTTAAAATTAAAATGAACACTTACAAAATGTTAACCTCAAAATAAATTTCTTTTCATCTTGACATTTAGAGTACAACAAAATGCGAAGAAAAAGTTACTATACTTGCTCCGGTAAATATATTGAAAAGTAAAAAAATAATTTATGTTTCAATTTTTTTTCCTATGTAATGAATCAACATGTGAATTCTAGATATAATGTAATATTTTACTTAAAAAATTAGTAGATTGTTTTATGCATAATTTTTTTAAAGAATAATAATAGGTGTCTTTATTAATAAAAATTTTAAACATGTAATTTATATTTGCAGTTATTTAATTATGATTTTTTTATCACTCAATTATGAAAAGTTATAAAATAGTCATTGAATCATTCTATTTTGTCTTTTTTGGTCATCTAACTGTCTTGAGTTTCTAGATATTTCTATTTTTTACATTAGTCAATTGATGACAAAAAAAAGGAAAAAATAATTAGGTGATTATTTTATAACTTTTTATAATTAGACAATAAAAAAATTATTAATAATTAGGCGATAATTTTATAAATGATAAAAATGAAAAAAACCCGTAGTTGAGTGAAGTATATTTCTTAAATTAGTAACTTTTTTTTTATTTGCATCAATTTAATAGTATCCAAAAATAAAAATGCTTTTGTGGGGATTTCATTTTCAATCTTTATAGTAACTTATGTGAGACATTTTAAAATATGTAGAGAGAAAGAAAAGGAAGTTGTGGGGTTGGTAGCCGCAGCTTGGGTAGCGCTAATCATAAGCCATCTCTTTCCCTCATCTGCTTTTGTATTTTTGGAGTCAGGGCCCACCATGATAACAAGTGCCATTCTCTGATTAGGCAAACGTGTGGAGGAAAAGTCTGGCACACCAATGCCTGGGTTCTGCTGGACTATTTATTTGGCTCCTTGTCGGCAATGTCTATTTTTTTATTATATATTTTTAGTATTTTATAAATTACATTTTATAAGTAGATCCTAATATATTTTACAACAGGGTAAACAACACTTTTTAGTCACTAAATTATGAACGAGTTTATGTATTAGTCACTTAATTAAAAAAATTACAATTTAGTCATTAAATTATTTAAAAATTTTTATTTAAGTCATTGGGTCATTAAGTATTTTTTTAAAAAAGTTCCGTCAGCGAGCTCCAAGCAAGATCGAAGAAAAAAATTGTTCGAATTTCGATTTGCATATTTATGACGTCTATAGTTATTTCATGAAAAAAGAACTGAACTGTAATAGAGAAAGAAAAAGAGAGTTAATTTATGTAGGCAGTACGAACAGAGAAAGCCATATAACATCACTTTTATCTGTCTAGTGACTTAAATGAAAATTTTTGTATAGTTCAGTGATCAAATTGTAACTTTTTTTAGTTCAGTGACTAAACAAAAACTTACCCATAATTTAATGACTAATGATATAATTTATTCTTTACAATATTAACTTAAAATAATTAATAAAATATAAGATAAAGCGACATCAACTAATATGGGCTATAACTTTTTTATTCAATTGCACCATAAATTAAGAAAATTAGCAGTATGGTGAGGTTGGACGATTGATGCCTCTTTTCGCACTGATAAGGACCCTCCATTTGATAAATATATTGTATTAGGTTAAATTTTGTAGGATAAATTATATAAATGTTACTTTAATTTTTTTATATATTTGAAATTTAATTTTCATATTTTTATTTTTAAAATTTTATTTATTTTTTAAAAAATTTAAAAATTAAGGTTTAAATATTAATACTATTTCAATTTGGTTAAACATATAATTAGATCAATCAATTAAATTAAATTGAAACAATTTATTTGAAAATAAAACTTTTTATTAAATCAAATGACATATAATTGTGTCCATTTACTATGTTTAAATTTCGTGTTTTCATTTTAATCGGATTAGTTAAGAATGTCAATTATTTTGAATAATTAAAGCTATTGTAAAAGTATAGGACCAAATTATGTCAAATTAAAATATAAAAACTAAATTCTAAATGTGAGCACAATAAATAGTTCGAAATTACAAATTTACAATTATTTTATAATGATTAAAAAGATGAGTTGTGTCATTAGATAGTTCAAATAATTAGCACCCTAAATAATTTCGGTAGGTGACATGGTTTTAAAAGAAAACACCTATTCCAACTCATAATAATAAACTAAATTTTTATGTTAAAATAATATTTTAAAAAAATCCTTATTATTAATTATTTGAATTAACTAATAACATTAAATATAGGGGTTAAATTATGTATAAAGATTAAATATTAATTTTAGGCATAGTAGAGGAACCAAAATGAGATTCCACCATTTTCCTATAATATATAAAATAAAAACAGTATTGACAAAAAAAATGAGGTGAGAATTTTAATCAAAATAAAAATGGGTTAACTAAATAGCCTAATTATTATTAAGTATTTTTTTTTTCACTTTATTATGAAAAATTATAAAATGGCCATCTAATTATTTGAGTTTTTCTTTTTTGCTCACCAACTGTTAAATGACTAATGGAAAGATGACTTGAAAACTTTTAAAATTTACATAATAGCAAATTTAACTCTAAACATTATACATGATGTCAGTTTAGTCTAGATTCTAGAAAAATTAATCCTCAACATTTGCACATTGTGTAATTTAATCTTTTTTTTTAAATTTTACTTTATTTTTTTACCCTCTCACTTAAAAATCTAAAAAAAAAATCTATTAACTAAATTTGGTCGGAAATATATCAAAATTGAAACACCAAAAAATCTAAGATAATAATTTTCATCTTTTTCTCATTATTTGAAATTTAATCCAAAATGTCACAAGTAAAAGTAAAACTGCAAAAAAAAAAACAAATTATAGAATGGTAAATGTTTAGGGTTAATTTTTTGGAATAAAAGCTAAATTGGCACAATTTATAAATGTTGAGCGTTAAAGTTGTTGTTATGCCAATTTCAAAAGCTACCAAGTTATCTTTCCATTAATAATTCAACGACTGATAACTAAAAAAGAAAAATTCAAATAGTTGGGTGACCAAAAAGAAAAAAGTCGAATAGTTATATGATCATTTTATAATTTTTCATATTTAGGTGATTAAAAAAGAAACTTCCTAATAGCTGAATGATTGCTAGTGTAGTTTACCCAATATTTACACTAACTAATATCATTATAAAAATTAAAGTACCAAATTATGTATAAAAATTAAGCCTCAAATTTAAATGTAATATAGAGACCAAAATTAAATTTTAATTATGAATATATAATCTAAAAAAAAGGTATTCCTTTCATTTATGGTTGATAGGTACCGTTACACAATCATAATATGTTTTGAGAATATTTATTCAATGAATTAATTATTAAAAACTAAATTATTTAAATAAATATATAAAAATAATAAAAAAAATCCCAACATCACCTTTAAGCATCGGTCAAAATATTGCGAAAATAAATGAAACCAAAAATTACAGATTTACAGCATGTAAGAGCTGGTAATGTTGATGTGGGTGTGAGTGAGTCTCACCGCCGCCCTTATTTTTCGTGCGCTCATTTGCTATAATTTTTAATTTAATAAAATAATATTAACTTGAGAGGGAAGACGGAGAGCAATGGGAGAGTAGTATTCTCATGTCAAGACATACACCATTCACTTGTCTTAATTGATTTTTTTTAAAAAACTTATTTTTCCAGAATTTTGACGCTAAAATTGAGATCGGATTTGATGAAAAGTCAACATCTTGAGCTTTTTAATATTTTATTTGTTAAAAAAAAAAAGACTTTATTGCTTGTTGAAAAATATTTTCTTACATTTTAGAAGGAATTGGATTTGAATATATTAGAGTATTACACACTTTTGATCTAGTTGAAAATGATATATTTATCAAAATTATAAAAACTAAATGTATGTTTTGAGTGTGGTTATATGGTCACATGAAAGATATTTGCTCAAAAACGGGTGGTGGCAACAGGTCGGATGGTGATGATCTAACTGGCCAGACACTGAAGGAAGCGAATGAGAATCGACAGTCAACTTTGGTTGTTTTTCGAAATTCACGTCGACCGTCTCAGAAGCTAATTGGAAAGAATCAGGGTTCAATCCTAAAGAATACATGATCAAGATTTGACTTAATTGTTGACTTAAATGATCAGGTTTCTTTCCATCCTGGTCTTGGGTTGGGCTCCACAAAGGAAACAATGAAAAATGTTCAAGCGATAGTTGAAGGATTGATGGTCACTAAACTAACTATAATTAAGACAAATGCAAGCGCACCTATCGAACAATAGTATAGCTATGGTGAGTAGGGAATATCGTATCCACCAGGACTAAAAGCACTAGTAATTACTATTTTTCTATTATTTAGCCGTCAAATTGATGAAAGTGTTTTTAATCTAAAATTAACTAAACTAATTACTAAGAATGTAATAGAGAGTGAATTGGGAAAATAAAAGAAGATAACCAATGAGATAGACAATACCCAGCAAAGAATCCACCTATTATTCTGAATCTAAATTAAACGATTTATTCACTTGTGTCTTGTGGCCAGCCCGTGTGGATCTTGAATATAACTCTTTTTGCTCGATTTTGGCTCATTTTTCGCTCCTTTCGCTCCCTATGCTCACCTAAGTATAGAAACATGAATTTAAAGGATTAGGAGCATCAAATTCACTAATTCACATAACAAATCATCCAAAAAACGCATAAAAAATGTGATTAAAAACATGTTACTTTTATGGTTTATCAAGGATCCTCTAATGGGTTGAAGCTAATGGCTTCCAAATCCAAAGGTAAAAAGGTTAATGGTATTCGGCTAGCCTCTAAAGGGATTGGTAACCGAAGTGGGCGAGTTTCAAAAGGGATAGTTATTAGAGAACTGTCACAGCGGGCTACTAACCTTATGACTAAAACTACTAAGAAGTAAAACTTTGTTAAGGCTCACAGGCCCGTTCGACATGATCCAAAATTCCACTCAGTGGCCATTATCGATGAAAATTGTAATCCCAATATGTTGGGAGATGGTAACGGTTCTATTATTGTTTATGATTTTGGTCTTGTTGAGGGTGACTCATCTAAGTCAATTTCGTTAGATAAATTTGAGACACGGTTGGATGATGGTCGGAGGGATCATCTACCACTAGAAAATCATGACCATAATTTTGGGGAACCTATGGTGCGAGTTGTAGATGTGGCTCATTCTATTATGGTTGCGATTGAATCGACAACAGATGGTGCAAATGTTCAAGTTACAGATGGCATGAAGATGGGTGACTTGCCTGCTAGAAGCGACCAATAGCCAATTTATAGATTAGTTAGTTTTTCTCCTATTACTTTGTTATTTTTTAATGGGTGTCTCTTTGTTTAGAATTGTAGGGCGGTAGAAGCCATCGATTTCATCGGTTCATAAATGAGTATAACCAGGAGTTTAATTTTGACATTCTCACTTTACTTGAAACGCGAGTTAGTGGTATGGTGGCGGATTCATCTATCTCTCAACTTGGTTTTCAATTTTCGCATAGGGTTGAAGTGAGAGGTTTTACTGGTGGTATTTGGGTTCTGTGGACAAATACGGTGGTCATTGATGAAACACCCCCAAACCCGGTCCATGAGCCTCGACCAGATCTGGTATGTTCCTCGAATAAAAACTGTTCAAGTTCTTTGAAAATCTTTTAGTGATTTCGAAAAAATTCGATTTGGGTTGGGCTCGAGTTGAAAACCAATTTGTTTTGAAATAGAAGTTTTTATAAAGATGCCATTGTTAAGTTCAAAACTTTTAAGTTAAAATATGTGTCGAACGATAGATTTTATCTTTAATTAAAATCATGTGAATTTATGTGTCAAAACATTTAGGGTTTATTTAAGTAAAACATTTAGTCTTTAATTTGATAAAAAGTTCGTAACATAAAAAAAAAAAATTTAACGTGCATGCAGAAATAAAGTTCATACTAAGGCCTTATTACATCAAAACAAACCCAAATAGTTTAAAGTACTTAAATAAAAATAAAATATCCAAATAAAGTAATTCCTTGCTGAGCATGGCCACCATTAAGCTCCTGCCGACCCGGTCCATCACTGATCGTCACCTGGAAGAAAATATTCCCCAACGGGGAGAGTCAAACAGAATCAATGTGTAACCAACACTAAAATTTAACAATTCAGGCATACATTATCATATCACATACATATTCATATAACAGATAGGAAATAATGATGCAACCCGAACCCAAACCTATATGCCATCCGCTACACATCACCTGTACCATCCTGCACATTGTGGGGACTACTAAGTCAACCCTCCATCCGCTACACATCATCGAAGGCAGTCGCTGCAGTCGGCGTGCTCATCGCCCTTATAAAATTCGTGGCATAGCCACCAGATACATATTTTGTGTCGTGAGACACCACATTCAGGTATCGTGGTCTTAAGTCACCACATTCATTTATTGTGGTCTTAGGTCACCACATTCACTTCCCCTTTTACGATAACCCACATGCCCATGTCATACAAAACATGCATTAACATGCCAAATTCTTTATTCACATTCTTATAGGTTCATATGTGTGTCATAACAGATCATATCGTAGTCCTAGTAGGAGTAGGAAAACGTACCTGAGTACTTTGTACCATAGCATGGTACTTTAGCCATATTCACATTCTTATAAATATGCTCATATTAAATATTGCCATAAATCTTATTAAAAGATA
This sequence comes from Gossypium australe, assembly GCA_005393395.2. Taxonomy (NCBI): domain Eukaryota; kingdom Viridiplantae; phylum Streptophyta; class Magnoliopsida; order Malvales; family Malvaceae; genus Gossypium; species Gossypium australe. Next base: position 114,504,804 of record CM016617.1, on the reverse strand, counting down.
GTGTGGGGTACACACCTGATTTACTTAGCAATTCACTTCGAATCCCAAAAATCCGATCTCACTGCTTTAGATCTTGAATGCCTATATTCGGCCAACACTAAGAATATTTAATAAAAAGCCATTCGGCCATAAATCCAAATCCTATTAGGATTGTTGTAACCCAAACTTACCTTGGTGCCGATTTCTCTAACACTCAAATCCCGAAACTTTGCTATGCTCCTTCCTTGTATTCGGCCAACTCTAGATCCCTTTAACATATTAGTTTTCAGCTTTCAAGATAATAAAAGATAGATCCAAACACTAAAATAAGCCTTGGCCGAATGTACATATGTTCTTACCTTAAGGATCTTAGATCCCGGAATTCCTCCTTGGTTAGGGAGTTGTCGAAATACCTATACACATATATGTTAGATCCGATTCTAACATTGAATCATAGTATATGGCCCTTGGCCGAATACCTCATGACTCACCTTAAATCTCGAATGATTCTCCTTACTGTCGACTAGGCTAGAAATCCCGAGACTTTCCTTTAAAAGAATTCGGCCAAAGAGCATTAATGGGAATTAGTCCCTAAATTTCGATAAGTCTAAACATAAAAGAATAGAAACCGAATTTGGATCTTACTCTTACTTAAAGAAATCGACAGCTCCTTTGCTTGAAGCCCCTCAAAGATTCGGCTTTTGAGCACAACTATGGTGGTTTCAGCACTTTATTGGTAAAGGGAAAAATACACAAAAGTAGAGAAGGCTTTTAGAGGTTTCGGCTATACAAGAAAATATGTAGAAAATAAGGTCTAAGAAAAAGAATAGGGAAAGAAAATGAAAAGAGATTCGGCAAGGAGACTAGGGAGGAAACTAAATAATTTCGGCACTTTAACACCTCTTCATGGCCGAATATGCAAGCCCCCAAAGTCCTATATTCGGCCACCACAACTCCACTTACCAAATCCCAATTAATCTCCTATATTTCCTCTTTACCACACATTTGAAATAAATAAAATAAAACACCACTTATCCCATTATCTATCCCCTATATTATTTCTTATCCATCCACTTAGCAAATAAAATAAATAATTAAATTAAATAAATAAATAAATCAACCCTTATCTTCTATAATAGCCGAATAAAAAAAAAAGGGCTTATCTCCTCTTTTTGGGAGTCCACATGGCGTCCATTACTCCCTTCTCTATTGGCGCCAAAAGCCAAAAATAAAACCCCACCTACTGCTGTCACCAAGGCTCGAACCTGAGCCCTCATTGCCGCAAGCCACATATAACGCCCCAATCCACTTTGCTGCTGGCTCTTTTTTGTATCAAAAATTCCCCATAATTTCTTTTAAAGCCTCCTTAGCCTAGTTCCCTTCTTGACGCAAAGAGCAAAATAAAAACACACTTATGCTGCCATCAAGACTCGAACCCAGGCCCTTCTCCCCTGCTCATGGCGTCATTCACCAAGGCCCTAAGTGGCGCCTTGTAGCCACTTTACCAAGCCCAATTTCATGTCCAAAAACCACTTCATATTTCCTTAAAGCCGTCTTCAGCCTACCTTCCCCTTCTTGGCACAAAAATACAAGTCCCCAATGCGTCCCACGTTGCTCGAACCTCCTCCCCTTGAGGCTCCCCTTTGACGCAACCTTCCAAGCCCCAAGGTAGCGTCCCTTGCCAATTTGCCACACGATTCCTTGTATCCTAAACTCCCCAAAACTTTTCTTAAGGCCCTACTAACTTAGCTTCCTCTTAAGGCTTAAAAATATAATAATTTCTAAAGCATTTAACCATACACTAAGGTTCATAAATTTCATAGAACACATTCAGATAATTCATAAGCATGCTATTTCACACAATTCAGCAATAATGCATAGGCCATATCTTGGGATATTACAGTTCTACCCCCTTAAAATAATTTCGTCCTCGAAATTACCTGACTGAAATAAGTGAGGGTATTACTGTCGCATTGCCTCTTCTGGCTCCCACGAAGCTTCTTCCGATCCATGATTGCGCCATAACACCTTGACTAACGGTACTGATTTCCGTCGTAATACTTTCACATCCCGCTCTAGGATCTGAATCGGCTCTTCCTCGTAGGATAAATCTGGCCTTAGTTCCACCTCTTCGACTGGTACCACATGAGATGGATCCGATCGATAGCGACGTAGCATGGACACATGGAATACGTCGTGCATCTGCTTCAACTCTGGTGGCAATTCCAACTGATATGCCACTGGTCCAACTCGTTTCAATACTCGATAGGGTCCTATAAACCTTGGGCTTAGCTTCCCTTTCCGACCAAATCTCATCACCTTCTTCCAAGGCGAAACCTTAAGAAATACCTGATCTCCCACATCAAATTCTATTTCCTTGCGCTTGAGATCTGCATACGATTTCTACCTGTCAGATGCCTCCTTTAACCGTGCTCGAATTATCTCAACCTTTTCTTCGGATTCTGCCACTAACTCTGGACCTAAAACTCGACGTTCCCCTAATTCCGTCCAACACGTAGGAGTTCGGCACTTCCGACCATACAACGCTTCATACGGTGCCATCCAAATACTGGCCTGATAGCTGTTGTTGTAGGCAAATTCCGCTAGAGGCAAATAATCTTCCCAACTTCCTCTGAAATCCATCACACAGCCCCTCAACATATCCTCTAACACTTGGATTACCCGTTCAGACTGCCCGTCTGACTGTGGATGAAAAGCCGTAGTAAAGTCCAACTTGGTGCCTAAAGCTTGATGTAGCGCTTTCCAGAACCGAGAAGTAAACCTTGGGTCCCTATCTGAGATAATCGACACCGGCACTCCATGCAACCTTACGACTTCTGCCACATACAACTTTGCCAACTTCTGCAAAGAATAGTCAACTCTCACCGGGATAAAGTGCGCGGACTTGGTCAATCGGTCCACTATTACCCACACCGAGTCCTTCTTAGTAGGCGTAAGGGGAAACCCACTAACAAAGTCCATGGTAATTCTCTCCCACTTCCACTGCGAAATCATGATTGGCTGAAGCAATCCTGACGGAACTTGGTGTTCAGCCTTAACTTGCTGACACGTCAAACACTTGCCAACGAATTCAGTAACTTCTTTTTTCAGACCAGGCCACCAAAACTGTTCTCTTAAGTCTCTGTACAACTTAGTGCCTCCAGGATGCATAGCATAAGGGCTACCATGCGACTCCTAAAGAATCTTCCGTCTTAGCTCCGGATCCTTAGGCATACAGACTTTGCTCTTGAAACACAACACTCCTTCGCCATTGATGCCATAATCTTCCAACTCTCTATTCTGTACTTGCTGTAGCTTAACACTGAGATCCTCATCAACCAATTGTCCCTCTTTTACTTCATCCAACCACGTCAGCTTTACTTGCAACTCTGCCAAAAGGCTTCCATCATCATACAAGCTCAGATGTGCGAACATCGCCCTCAGATCCGACACGACCTTCCGGCTTAGGGCATCCGCTACTACATTCGCCTTGCCCGAATGATTCTCTATCAAACAATCGTAATCCTTTAGCAATTCCACCCACCTTCGCTGCCTCAAATTCAACTCCTTCTGAGTCAACAAGTACTTAAGACTTTTGTGGTCGGTGTAAATTACCGACTTTTCTCCATAAAGATAGTGCCTCTACACCTTAAGAGCAAAGACCACTGCCGCCAATTCCAAATCATGAGTTGGGTAGTTAACCTCGTGTGGCCTTAATTGTCGAGACGCATAAGCGACCACTTTCCCATCTTCCATCAGTACGCATCCCAATCCTGTATGAGAAGCGTCACAGTACACCACGAAATCCTTTCCTGCCTCCGACTGTATCAATACCGGAGCTTCAGTCAAGACCCTCTTAAGTTTCTCAAAGCTCTACTGTTGTTTATCCGTCCATACGAAAGGTACTTCCTTCCTTAATAACTTTGTCAAAGGTGCAGCAATCGACGAGAACCCTTCCACAAACCTTCTGTAGTAGCCTGCCAATCCCAAGAAACTACGAATTTCAGCCACCAACCTAGGTGGTTTCCAATCTAACACTGCTTCAATCTTTCTAGGATCCACCCTTATTCCTTCTGCAGACACCACATGCCCTAAAAACGCAACCTCCTTCAGCCAAAATTCACACTTGCTGAATTTGGCATATAACTTCTTCTCCCTTAACACTTGCAGCACAACTCGGAGATGCTCATCATGCTCCTCTTCTGACTTGGAATACACCAGAATGTCGTCGATGAACACAACGACGAACCTATCCAAGTATGGTTGAAAAACCCGGTTCATCATATCCATGAACGCAGCTGGGGCGTTCGTCAAACCAAACGGCATTACAACGAACTCAAAATGCCCATATCTTGTCCGGAAAGCTGTCTTATGGATATCCACCTCCTTCACCTTAAGCTGATGATATCCAGACCTTAGATCTATCTTGGAGAAAACCGCTGCTCCCTTAAGCTGATCGAACAGGTCGTCAATCCTTGGCAAAGGATACTTGTTCTTGATGGTCAACTTATTCAGCTGACGATAATCTATGCACATACGCATAGTTCCGTCCTTCTTCTTTACAAACAAGACCGGTGCTCCCCATGGAGACACACTGGGTCGAATAAACCCACGATCCAGCAATTCTTGAATTTAAGCCTTGAGCTCAACCAACTCCTTGGGTGCCATTCTGTTCGAAGCAATTGACACAGGAGCTGTACCAGGCAGCAAATCAATTCCAAACTCTACCTCCCTATCTGGGAGTATTCCAGGTAATTCCTCCGGAAAGACATCTTCAAACTCCCTTACAGTTCGAACTCCACTAACACCTTCTTCCTTTGTATCTAATGCACTGACAAAGGCCAAGAACGCCTTGCATCCTTTTCGAACCATCTTATCAGCCTTTAGCGCTGAAACTACGTTAGACAGGTAGTTTCTTCTTTCTCCAATCATAATGACCACCTCGTCCTCCGGGGTTCTTAACTCCATTTGCTTAGCTGCACAGTCCAACACAGCCCGATGGTCCACTAGCCAGTCCATTCCAAGTATGAGATCGAACTCTCTGAAGGGAAGTTCCATCAAGTCGGCAGAAAATACTACGCCTTGGATTTCTAGGGGTACACTCCGGAAGATCTTATTTACCACTACAGTTTGACCTAGTGGGCTTACTACAGTCATCTCCCTATCAGAAAGTTCAGAGGCTATGTCTAGAGTCTCAACTACTCTACTTGCAACATACGAATGGGTCGAGCCTACATCAATCAAAGCAAAATAAGGCTTGCCAAAAATAAGGAACGTACCGGTTATGACGTCCGGCGCGTCTCCATCTTCCCTCCAGCGAACTGCATAAACCAAACCCGGTTGCCTTGCCTCAGTATTATTATTAGCACCTCTGCCAGGTGTTCCACGTCCTCTACCAGCGCCATTACCTCGGCCATTCGGACCACGACCTCGCTGAGGCTGCTGTCCACCTCTACCAGCCTGATTAACATTCTGAGCTACTGGTCGATTCCCATCCGGCCTCTTAGGACAATCCTTAATCATATGGTCCTTGGACCCATACCTAAAGCATTCTCCAGTCTTTTTCCAACACTCCCCCAAGTGTTTCTTCCCGCACTGATCACAAGTACGATATTGCCCTCCAGTACCAGCTTGCTGACCTCGCGGCCCATCAACTCTAGGCCTTTTCTGAGCATTCCTAGACGATCTTGTCAGCCCAAATCCTCTTTTCTGCTTATTCTGGTCCATGTTCTGCCTCGCAGAGTCCTTAACCCCCTCAGCTATCTTAGCTTTCTCCACCAACGCAGAAAACTCCCGCTCTTGATGTGGAGCAACTAACAATCTCAGGTCATCCCTTAGTCCGTCCTCAAACCGGACACATCTTTCATGTTCAGTAGCCACTACTCCTCGAGCATACCGGCTCAATCTCAGAAATTCAGCCTCATATTCTGCCACAGACTTATTCCCTTGAACCAGCCCCAGAAAAGCCTTCCTTTGCTCATCAGTATACCGTGTGCCGACATACTTTTTCTGATATGCCGCCTTAACATACTCCCAGGTCAGATCCTCAGCTGTGGCACCATCCCGGACTGTTAACCACCATTGATACGCTTCATCGCGTAGCAGTGCCACCATTCCTTTCAGCTTCTCCTCAGGGGTCAGATCCAACTCGTCCATAATACATTTTGTTGCTTCCAACCAATATTCAGCTGTACTGGGTGCCACACCAGATACTCCTCGAAACATTTCAGCCCCATTGGCTCGGAGTCGCTCGGGTATAGATTTCCGAGCTCCCATATTTCCACCTGCTCCAGCCACCATTTCAAGAACTCGCAGCACAGCCTACGATACAGCATCATCCCCCGTCTGAGCTTGCTGCTCGACACCAACAGCTGGGGGTGGTGGTGGGGTGGCGGTGGTATCTCATTGTCAGACCCTTGACCCGATCTAACGGGTTCCGACACAATCATTCTTCCTCTACCGCGTCTACGACGACCGCGTCCTCTAGAACTCATATCTAACGATTGTGCTTTAATCTGATTAAGAAAGTTTTATGAATTAGTCCTTGTTTCACTGATTATTCGCGAAGAATTTTATGAAGAGAGCTTAATGGGGATTCTTTCGATCATTCAAAGTTCAAGTTTTCTATCCTAATTCACAGAAGAGTACATCCATTCCATAGTATCTCCCACACACATTCACTCGTCGGACATTTCTGTCCGTTCCTATCCCAGGGGTATTTTCGTCATTTATCCTACAGGGGTATTTTGGTAATAAATCGGGGTTAGTTGAAAATTTCAATAAATTAGGGTACTTTGAAATTTTAAAACTCCCGGGTACTTTAAAAATTTTCTCAAATCACATGTATGGCAAAATTTTAGAAAGCAGGGTCATTTTGGTAATTTTGGTAACCTAGGGGTAATTTCGTAAATTTTCAAATCGGGGTATTTTGGACTTTCGCAAAATAGGGTTTTGGATGCTTTTTCAAAGTAAGAAAGTTTTATTAAAAGTTTGGACAGTATGGAGATTTTTGAATCCAAGGGCATTTTTGTAATTTTACCACTAGAGGTATTTTGGTAATTTTGGAAATCGAAAATATTTTGGAAAAATTTTCACAATAATCTCTTGCTACGATTAAAAGGGTAATTTAAGGATTTTAAAACTAGGGTTTTCATAAAAAAATACGGCTAGTCCCTTTCGGGTTTTAGTTAGGGGTTTAGCCCATGAATAAGTCCTCTTGGTTAGGGTGAACCGAAGCTACGCACCAGGTAGGATTCGAGTGGAGAGGAGGTGAGTCACGCGGACTGCTTAAGTACCAAGCTCCCACCGAATACCAATCCTAGACATGCGCACAATGGTTGCCACCCCCTAACTCGGCGACTTAGACACAGGTTTGTTTAATTAGGCATTTAGAGTCTTATGTAATTTGTTGGGGTAACCTAGTCCTAGGGTTCAAGTACTTATCATACTATTCTACGTTTCATTCCATTTCTACCCTTCTACAATTCATAATATAAATCACACAGAAGATAGGGGTACTTACCTGGTGGACTTCGGGTCGGAGACTTAAGTGCCATGCCAGAAGACCTGCTTATTTCTCAAAATTTTCACAAAATTTCTTTTGGGCTTAATTTTGAAAACGTTTTGGGCCTTAAACCCAAGGCCGAGAGTTCAAAACCCCGCTCTGATACCAAACTGAAACACCCCCAAACCCGGCCCACGAGCCTCGACCAGATCTGGTATGTTCCTCGAATAAAAACTGTTCAAGTTCTTTGAAAATCTTTAAGTGATTTCGAAAAAATTCGATTTGGGTTGGGCTCGAGTTGAAAACCAATTTGTTTTGAAATAGAAGTTTTTATAAAGATGCCATTGTTAAGTTCAAAACTTTTAAGTTAAAATATATGTCGAACGATAGATTTTATCTTTAATTAAAATCATGTGAATTTATGTGTCAAAACATTTAGGGTTTATTTAAGTAAAACATTTAGTCTTTAATTTGATAAAAAGTTCGTAACATAAAAAAAAAATTTAACGTGCATGCAGAAATAAAGTTCATACTAAGGCCTTATTACATCAAAACAAACCCAAATAGTTTAAAGTACCTAAATAAAAATAAAATGTCCAAATAAAGTAATTCCTTACTGAGCATGGCCACCATTAAGCTCCTGCCGACCCGGTCCATCACTGATCGTCACCTGGAAGAAAATATTCCCCAACAGGGTGAGTCAAAGAGACTCAATGTGTAACCAACACTAAAATTTAACAATTCAGGCATACATTATCATATCACATACATATTCATATAATAGATAGGAAATAATGATGCAACCCGAACCCAAACCTATATGCCATCCGCTACACATCACCCGTACCATCCTGCACACCGTGGGGACTACTAAGTCAACCCTCCATCCGCTACACATCATCGAAGGCAGTCGCTGCAGTCGGCGTGCTCATCGCCCTTATAAAATTCGTGGCATAGCCACCAGATACATATTTTGTGTCGTGAGACACCACATTCAGATATCGTGGTCTTAAGTCACCACATTCATTTATTGTGGTCTTAGGTCACCACATTCACTTCCCCTTTTACAATAACCCACATGCCTATGTCATACAAAACATGCATTAACATGCCAAATTCTTTATTCACATTCTTATAGGTTCATATGTGTGTCATAACAGATCATATCGTAGTTCTAGTAGGAGTAGGAAAACGTACCTGAGTACTTTGTACCATAGCATGGTACTTTAGCCATATTCACATTCTTATAAATATGCTCATATTAAATATTGCCATAAATCTTATTAAAAGATAGTGTGGGGTACACACCTGATTTACTTAGCAATTCACTTCGAATCCCAAAAATCTGATCTCACTGCTTTAGATCTTGAATGCCTATATTCGGCCAACACTAAGAATATTTAATAAAATGCCATTCGGCCATAAATCCAAATCCTATTAGGATTGTTGTAACCCAAACTTACCTTGGTGCCGATTTCTCTAACACTCAAATCCCGAAACTTTGCTATGCTCCTTCCTTGTATTCGGCCAACTCTAGATCCCTTTAACATATTAGTTTTCGGCTTTCAAGATAATAAAAGATAGATCCAAACACTAAAATAAGCCTTGGCCGAATGTACATATGTTCTTACCTTAAGGATCTTAGATCCCGGAATTCCTCCTTGGTTAGGGAGTTGTCGAAATACCTATACACATATATGTTAGATCCGATTCTAACATTGAATCATAATATATGGCCCTTGGCCGAATACCTCATGACTCACCTTAAATCTCGAATGATTCTCCTTACTGTCGACTAGGCTAGAAATCCCGAGACTTTCCTTTAAAAGAATTCGGCCAAAGAGCATTAATGGGAATTAGTCCCTAAATTTCGATAAGTCTAAACATAAAAGAATAGAAACCGAATTTGGATCTTACTCTTACTTAAAGAAATCGACAGCTCCTTTGCTTGAAGCCCCTCAAAGATTCGGCTTTTGAGCACAACTATGGTGGTTTCAGCACTTTATTGGTAAAGGGAAAAATACACAAAAGTAGAGAAGGCTTTTAGAGGTTTCGACTATACAAGAAAATATGTAGAAAATAAGGTCTAAGAAAAAGAATAGGGAAAGAAAATGAAAATAGATTCGGCAAGGAGACTAGGGAGGAAACAAAATAATTTCGGCACTTTAACACCTCTTCATGGCCGAATATGCAAGCCCCCAAAGTCCTATATTCGGCCACCACAACTCCACTTACCAAATCCCAATTAATCTCATATATTTCCTCTTTACCACACATTTGAAATAAATAAAATAAAACACCACTTATCCCATTATCTATCCCCTATATTATTTCTTATCCATCCACTTAGCAAATAAAATAAATAATTAAAATAAATAAATAAATAAATCAACCCTTATCTTCTATCCTAGCCGAATAAAAAAAAACAAGGCTTATCTCCTCCTTTTTGGAGTCCACATGGCGTCCATTACTCCCTTCTCTCTTGGCGCCAAAAGCCAAAAATAAAACCCCACCTACTGCTGTCAACAAGGCTCGAACCTGAGCCCTCATTGCCGCAAGCCACATATAACGCCCCAATCCACTTTGCTGCTGGCTCTTTTTTGTATCAAAAATTCCCCATAATTTCTTTTAAAGCCTCATTAGCCTAGTTCCCTTCTTGACGCAAAGAGCAAAATAAAAACACACTTATGCTGCCATCAAGACTTGAACCCAGGCCCTTCTCCCCTGCTCATGGCGTCATTCACCAAGGCACTAAGTGGCGCCTTGTAGCCACTTTACCAAGCCCAATTTCATGTCCAAAAACCACTTTATATTTCCTTAAAGCCGTCTTCAGCCTACCTTCCCCTTCTTGGCGCAAAAATACAAGTCCCCAATGCGTCCCACGTTGCTCGAACCTCCTCCCCTTGAGGCTCCCCTTTGACGCAACCTTCCAAGCCCCAAGGTAGCGTCCCTTGCCAATTTGCCACACGATTCCTTGTATCCTAAACTCCCCAAAACTTTTCTTAAGGCCCTATTAACTTAGCTTCCTCTTAAGGCTTAAAAATATAATAATTTCTAAAGCATTTAACCATACACTAAGGTTCATAAATTTCATAGAACACATTCAGATAATTCATAAGCATGCTATTTCACACAATTCAGCAATAATGCATAGGCCATATCTTGGGATATTACAATTGAGGTTCTAGTTAATCACTTTCAATATGTTCACTTAGGATTCCGAGTTAAGTCTATTGGTTTTTTTTTTGCTCGTTGTTGTGTATGATAATCCACAACTAAAGCTCCATAATAGTTAGATAAGCTTGCAGATTGTGCTGATAAGCCTTGGGTGTTGGTCGGTGATTAGAATGTGATCCTCTCTGTTAATGAGTATAGGGGGTCTCGAGTGCCTTATTCGAGATGGTGCTATTTCTTTGATGAATTTTTGTTTCGGAATAATCTGATAGATATGGGCTTTACAGGACCAAGGTTTACGTGGAATAGGGGTGATGTTTTCTAGCATCTAGATATGGTTATTTGTAATCTTCAATAGTGCAATGTTTCCTAAAGTATAAGGTTCAAAATTTTCATCGACTTAAATATGGTCATCGACCTATGTTAATAAGGTTGGATAATGCAGCAAGGAATTGTTTTGCTCGGTCATTCAGATTTTGTGCGGCTTGGCTCAATGATGGGAACATTTAAGGATATGGTCAAGGCTAATTGGCAATTAACGGATGATATTTCTACAACCATTGATAATTTTGCTAGGGCTGCTGAAGTCTGGAATCAAGATGTCTTTGGTAACTTGGGAGTCTGTAAGAGGAGGGTTATTACAATAATTTGTGGTGTGTAGAATGTTATTGATAATAGGTTAACCAAGAATTCGAGAAAACTTGAATGTAAGCTTGGTGTAGAGTTGGAGAAGATTATGGAGTTAAAGGAGCTCGTATGGTGAAAATAGTAGATGATCGATTAGGTGGTGAATGGTGATAGGAAAACTAAGTTTTACCATCACAAAGTCATGAACAGGCACCGCCTTACCTATATCAATGGGCTTAAACTGAAGACTGGGATGTGATGGTGTTATGAGTTCACCCTTAAATGGGTTGTAATCAATTACTTCTTGTGTATTTACTCTGTTGATGAAATAGTCCTTGTTTGTTTTCCAAATTTAGGCTTTTTCTGGAGATTAATGTTAGTGACTTAGATCGATTAGCTACTAATATGACAGGCATGGAGATTAAGGTAGCTTTAGATACTATATCTCCTTTGAAGGTGCCTGGCATGGATAGTTTTCACACTAAGTTTTTTCAAAGTTAATGGAATATAGTTGGAGAGTCTATTTGTAAATTGGTTAAGGATGCTTTTGGTGGTAAATCAATTGACCTGGTCATTTCCAAAACTCTTCTTGTGCTTATCCCAAAGGTGTCTTTCCCTAAAACTTTATCCCAATATAGATTGATTGGTCTGCGTTCTATTATCTATAATGTCTTACATAATTTATCCAAATCAAACGAGTTTTATTGCAAGTCATTTGGTCACAAAAAATGTGGTGCTTGCTCAAGAGGTGATTCACACCATGTGAACCAATCAAGGCTGAGATAGATGGACGACTTTAAAGGTATACCTAGAAAAGGCTTATAATTGTATTCATTAGGATTTCCTTGATGAAATGGTTAGTTTAGTGGGATTTCTAGTTAATCTTCATTCATTGGTTATAGTGTTGGATCTGGTGCCCTAAGTGTAATATTTTCATCTATGTACACTTCTTCTTTTCAGACAAATTGGTTTAATAATATCATTTAATTACATTAATACCTTTTGTATATTACCCTCAATGGTTTTTACACGTAAAGCAAAATGAAAGCAAATATTGGACTCACTGCTTATCTAATTTTAACTAATACTAAGTGATATTATGTGGTCAGATCGTTATACCAAAGGATAACTTGTATTAGTAGATTAATCTAAACATGTCCTTAGTCTAATAAAAAAATAAGCAAACCCATTGAAAGACTAATATGTTGTCTATCAATCTCAATTAGGAAGATGTTTTGTCTTGGGAATCAGAGCAAATAACTTCTAGAAGATAGAGACATAGATGCGACATACAATACATCAGACAAGACCTAAGTGGAATAGATCTTAGATCCATTTATGGATTTATTCACTTGTGATGTTCACAGTGTGACATACCTTAATCCTGAGTGGATGATGGACTATGTATGAGTGTCTCGTATACTTTAATGTAAGCAAAAGCCTGAGTTCAAATAGATAAGGAACGATTCTTCGAGATTCGCCAAGTAATTTGGTTACATAACACTTATGTCTGTTTCTAGCTCATATGAATTATTCTAAAAATAAATAAAATAGTTCCTAAGTGGAGATAATAGTTCAAGATCTAATTACATATCTTGAAAAATTAATAAAATAATAATTACAACCATTATAGTTTTTAGGAATCACGACTTTGGCAAATTTAATTTATCATAAAAATAATAAAATAATAAAAATACATTAATTCACATACATAACTCAAAATATGCTAATAATTATAAGAATGCCACATCTTATAAAAAATTAACCAAACATAAAAAAGAGAGGAATTTTTTGTATTTGTTTATACTATAAACAGAGCACAACTTAGCTATGATACCAATTGTTGGGAAAAATTTGGTTCGAAAATAATTTTCTTGCATAGAGAAAATATAAAATTTTGAAAATCGAGTTAGTTTGTGATATTTATAGCAATAAACTATTTTCAAAAAGTACATGTGCTTTGTGCGAGACGGATCCTTGATGTTCCAAGCTTGCAACCGAACGATATTCTCCGTTGTTCTTGTACCACGAATCGCTTCAAGTGTGGGCTCGAACAATCACGAATCAAACACAGAACCATAAATAATTTTCTTACTTTTAGTAGGAAAGTAAATCTCTCTTATAGAAATTGGTAGAATTATTATTCTCAAAAAATAGAATATAGAAAATAAATTCTCACTATTTTTGGTTAGAATAACAATATCTCAAAGTTGTGTGTTTTTAGCCCTACCAGTGCCATCTATTTATTGGGAGAGGTAGAAGAATCCTAGTTGAATTAGTAGAATACAAATAATACTTATTTAATAGAAAAATCAATCCTCTAGTTGAATTAGGAGAGAATATTATGAGGGGTTTGGGGTCTCTCTTGTATCGGGTCCAATTATACGTGCTTACTGGACTTTTAACCCAACACTTTATAATTTAATCCAACCCGATACATGTTTTTCTATTTCTCAAGATAAATATTATTAAATTGATATAAAAAAATTAATTTTTCAATTAAATAGTTTTCTCAACCCAATTCTAATCTCATTAAAGTCATGACAACTTTATTGTAAAAGAATCTATGAGAAAATATATTTAATTTTTACATTCAACGAATTCTCAATGACCAATTAATTTAATTTTATTTTCAAACTTCAATTATTTAATTAAATAATAATTCGAAAAACTTAAATTAATTCTCAGGTAATTTCCATACTTAGTGAAAAACCACATTCATTTCTGAATGTAACTTATTTCTCTAACTTTATCATTTTTATCTATTTCTTTTCATTTGATTCAACATGCAATTCATTTCTGGTTTCAATGAGCTAGCGGATGGACTAATTGAACATATGTGATTAGGGCTCAAATAATTTATAATTAAGTTCTAACTTTTCGCCTATTAGTTATAAACTTATTTAGTCACAAAGGTATTCCACTATAGTATAATGGCTATGCTCTCTCCAATTACATATTATTATGAAAGCTACTTGATTAGTGTTTATCTAATGACATTGTCATAACTGTGTTACCTTAACAGGATACCTTTAATCTCTTTAGGATAAGCCCGTTCACCCAATATAATCATATTTTATCTTATGGTAACCATTATAACTTCTTTCATGAAAAGTCAATTACTATCAAATAGTAATTAAGTCATTTATCACAAAGACAAACAACTCATGGCTATGTTTACTTTTCATCTGTCATGTAATACCAATGAGAGAATACCATTTACCCATTTCTTGGGCTATGAATTCCATTATTGTGAATGATGCTACATATTGCAAAAGTTGTATACACAATGCACCAGCTTTTAGTTCTTTATCTATTTGAACTCAAGCTTTTACTTGCATCAAAGTATACAAATCACGCATACATAATCCGTCAGCCACTCAAGATTGAGGTATGTCGCGCTATGAACATCATAAGTGAATAAATCCATAAACGAATTCAGGATCTATTCTACTTGGGTCTTGTTTAATGTATTGTCAGTTCAATCAGTTACATTTATGTCTTTATTTTCTGAAAGTCATCCGCTCCGATGCTCAAGATAAAGTATTTCTCTAATTGGACTTGATAGATGACGTATTAGTCTTTCAATCAGTTTGCTCATTTCCAATTAGACTAAGGACATGCTTAGGTTCATCTACTAATATAAGTTGTCTTTCTATATTATGATTGGACAACGTAATACCACATAGTGTTAGTTAAACATTAGATAACTAGTGAACTAATATTTACTTATATTTTTCTTTGCATGCAAAAAACATTGAAGACAATATACAAAGGGTATTAATGTAATTCATGAATAATTTTATTAAACCAATTTGTTTGAAAAAATACAAGTGCGCATAAACGAAAATACTACACTTAGGACATTAGATCCAACGACATGATTGGCTGATGATTAACTCGGAGTGTTGCAAGCATCATATGTTCGATGACAATTGTTGGCCGATTCTGGTCACAATACGAAAACGATAGCTCATGTTCTAAGGGACTGTCCATCTATACAAATGATATGGCAATCGGTAGTCCTAGTATGCTTGGAGGATATTTTATATTTGGTTCCTATTGATTCTTGGTTAGCGAGGAACCTTCGAAACGTGAAAGATGTGATGTTTAAAGGGGTTCGAGGGGAGATTATGTTTAGTGTTCAGGTATGGAGGATTTGGACATCTCGTAATCAGTTAATTTTTTTTGTAACGCCAGTCATAACCTACTAATATTGTGTTTAGTAGTTTTGTTTGGGCTAAAATAATTTAAAAAATTTTGACCGCTAATCAAACCACTGTGCGTGTGTGGTGGTGTCGGCTGTTGGAGAGGTGGTTCAAACTAAACACGGATGGATGGGTTAACCAAACAACTGATGCTACGGCAAGAGGCGAGTTACTGGCTTTAGCCATAACATTGGTTGTTGTTTGATTTTAATGGATGAGTTGTGGGCTATGTATATTGGGTTGGGAGTAGCTTGGGAAGTTAACTTTCGTAGGTTAGTGGTGGAGAGCGATAGTCGAGTTACTGTTTACCTTCTTAAGTCTTCAACTAGGCGAGATTCAATCACCTTAGTTGATGATATTTGAGGCTTGTTGTCTCAACAATGGTAGGTGGACGTGCAATATGTGATGCGAGGCGCAAATTTCGCGATTGATGCGACATGATTTTAAGCAGCTCATGGCCCCTAGTTGTTTATATGGCTAGGCTTTAGTCTAGCTTCCTTTGTAATCCAAAGAAATATATAATTCCATATTATGTACATATTTTTTTAAATTTATCAAAATATAAAAAAAATGTATAAATATCTTGATCTATATGGAGTAATGGTTAAAATGTGTTTGACAATAGTTCAAACCATGTGACCCCATCCTCTTTCTCCAATATTATATACAAAAAGTTATAAATAACTTCAAAAAAATATTTATTAATAGATAACATCAACTCAATCAAATTCTAATTATAAATATTTAAGTTTAACTTCATCCCCTACCCAATTTTTCTTAATCAATATGGGATTTACTTATGGATTTTGTTTGAGTTATATATTTTATCGAGGAAAGTAAAAATGGTGAAAGTAAGCAATTATGCAAAGTATTTTTTGGTTTTGTGGTCAATAATATGATGATGAGGAGAGACAAAAGTAGGGCAAAGATAGAGATGAGAATCATGATTCTAGAGCATAGGTTTTATCACATTCTGTTTAGACACATGGGATTCTACATTGCTTTTATCATTGTACTGTCTACTTCAATATTTGATAGCCCAAAAGTAGGAGAAGGACCACTTCCTACCCTTAACCTGGTTGGCAGATTTTGGTTTCTTGGAACTAAGAATTTGGTCAAGACTACATGTTACACGTTATAACGTCATTCTTATTTAACACATAACAATTTAAACAATCATTTGAATAAATTAGACTTAATTTATCAGAAGCAATTCTTGAACCTTGATGACCCAATAAATATTTCAGTGCTTTGTATTTTACCCGCTAATTTTGTAAAACAAGGATGAGATAAAAGAATTTAAATTTATTTAGATTAGACTTATTTATGAGTTGGGTCACTAGTCCGATGGCCCATTCAAAAAGTGAAAATATTTGGGCAAAAAATATAAGTTCGAAAAATAGACTTGGGCAAAAAAAAATGAGACCCGTTTAAAAAACGGGTCGAGCATCAAGTAAGGGTTTTTTGACTCGGGCCCAACTTGAATTTGTAATATATATATATATATATATATATATATATAAAATAAAAAAACTACTATTTTGCTAACATTTCACTATTATGTTCTCACTTAATTTTGCTACTATTTTACAAATATTTGCTTATTAAATTGCATTTATCTTAGTGTTATTTAAGTTTAAAAATTTTATTTTAAATTTGTTGGAAAACATTTACTTTAATTTTTGTTAGTGTTTTTGATGTATTATGTTTTTAAATTTTTTATTTAAAAAATAAAATAAACAATTTTAATACAGCCGAGCCGGACTCGTGTTTTAATATTTTTATTCTGACCGGACTTGAGTAAAAGTTTAGACCCATCTTTCGAGCTGAACAGAACCCGAACCTAGAATTTTATTAGGACTCAACCCACGCACAACTCTAATTTAGACTCTATCTTGTAGAAAGGTTTAAATGTCAACCACGGTATGTAAAATGCTTAACTATAAATAAGGCCTGCATGAGTTGAATATTTTATCGAGCATTCTATCTTTTCTTGCTTGTTTTGCTTAGCTTTAACAACTTTACAGGTTCAGTGCCTTCACTTCGAGAGATTCAAGCTGTCTTAGACAATTTGAAGCGAATTCACCACTCAACACCGCACGAGTTGCTCAATTAAAATCCAGACCCACCACACATAACAAATCCGAAGAAGAAAATGATTAAATTTACCTTTCTGGACTCTCTTCAAATATAACAATTCAATTCAACTTTTTTAGCATAAATTTTTAACTTTGGTCACTTCAATAAAATTTATATTTTTATCCAACCCGCAGACAGGCTTCATCCATGCCTGTATATGCTAGGATGATTTTGCAAAGGTGAGTTGGGATCAAGCCGAAGGCAGCAAACATGGGCTATCATTATTCAAGCAAGTTCTTTGTGGATTGCTTGGATTAGGGCTTACATTCTTAAAGGCAGGACTTTGTGGGATATGCCATTGACTCCAAATTGCAACTGGAAGAAAGTTATGAAGCTTAAGGATGTTACAAATTTGATTTCACAAAGTAGAGGATGCCTATGACATGACAATGGTTTTTGGTGAGTAAGGTATGGCAAGAAATCAGACGGAGAGCTGGGAAAGTGCCATGGAGTAGAGAGACACTATCACTATCCGTTTGGCATTCGATTTAGAAGCAACAAGGGAATGCAGTTCTGGTACATCACCCAAGTGGTTAGCATATCATCAACCGGAATTGTCAATTAGTAATAATAGCAATAATCTGCATCATGGCATCATGTTAAAAACCAGAGGGACACTGCATTTTCCTTTCTCAACATGAGCCATGGAGCCACCATTTATGTCTCGAAAGGAATGCTCAAAGCCATTGTTGTGTTAAACAAACGTGCTGTTTAACTCCATCATATCATCATTTATTCAACAATATTAGTGTAAAAAAATGTATATATGATTGTTACATTTATACTTAATTTCCTAGTCAAATTTACAAGAGAATGCATACCTATAAAATTCAGAAGCCCCAAAGAGATAACTTCTGCCTTTTAACCAATGATGAGGTTTATATTATTGGCTGTGAAGTGCCAAAGGAACCATCACCTTGGTTAAAACCGTTCCCAATTGATTGGAAATACGAAACAGCAGCCCAAATCACACGAAGAAGCAATATAACAACAAATACTGTTCCTCCAAGAGTGCATACCACCTGTCATCATTTTGGATTTTGGCTATTATTTTCATTATCGAAGCAAGGGGAAGAACATAAATGCATCAAGAATTATACTCTTGACAGCTAAAGATACATAGATTTATGATAATGTTTGTTGAGGGGAGACCATACTCCTTTTGGAGAAGTTTTCGAATTGTCGTTCGTCCGGAGCTGACAGACTCCTTAATGGTCTGTATTATCCCTTAGTCAAGCTGGGGTTTTGTCTTTCGACTCTGTCAAGAGCTTGAGCCTAACTTGGGATTTGCAAAGCAAGAGCGCCTTGTCAGATTGGGTTATGCGTGACACACATGGAGCGTGTGCATCTCGTGCTCAGTAGGGTTTGAACTCATGCCTTAAATGGCATTAGAAGGTCCCCTTAGTAGATGGTCCGTGTGTCATGCATGGTTCGATTTGAAGGGGTGCTCCCACTTCACGAACCCCACCTCAGGCTCAGGTTCTCGACAGAAGTGAGAGACACAATCCCGGTTCAATCCGGGGATAATACCGACCCGTTGAGGGATCTCCCCTCAACAGTGTTAAAAAGCTTAAACGTTATACTTGCAGCAGTGACAGCCATCTTAACCATATACAAAAGTAGGAATAAGTAGAAGTGATTGATACCTCAAGAAGTGCTCTAAGAATGGAAAGCGCAGCCAATAGGAGGACTCCATCAACTGCAAATGACACCTGAATATTTTAGAACAAAGAAAAATAGGTGTCAACCTAAGCTTCATTAGTAGCAATGCGAATTGCAAAGAGAGTGTAAATTGAAGATAGAATTTATAATAAATCCCAACAATAAATTAATTCATAGCATCAAGGCATAAAAGAAAGGCAAAAGGCCAAGAAGGAATTTGAGTAAATTTACCAATTGGGGCGACATTGCAGCAGGTAAGATAGAGCGAGAAGCCTTCTTGGCACGCTTGGAGACCTTCCTGAACATGCTGTGCAAGAATCTCAACAACAAATCCACGCTACTCTCTGTTTCGTCGTCTTCGTCGTCGCTCTCCTCAACCAAATAAGGGAAGAAAGGTTCCTCCACCGCCTCACTTTCCTCATAACCTGAACCATCAAATTGACTACGGCAAATGGAGGAAATGGGGGGTTTGGGGTTGAAAGATTTGTGAGGTGGGAAGGAAAGGGTTGCCGGAGGGGAAAACGACGAGTGGAGGAGTTTGTTAGTGGCTCTAGGAACCACACAGCTGCACGATAAGGCTATTGCCATCGCCGTTTGTTAACAACATAAACAGTGGTAGATTGGGATCGGCAACAAAGCTGTCTGAATATTTGGGAGAAAAGGCTATCACAATCTCACCATTTTCTTAATAAAAAATCTCCATCTCCATAAATCAATACTAATGATCGAAAACAAAAAAGATTCCAGTAAAGCCCAGTTTGAAGATCAAGTTCTTAGAGCTGAAAAAAGACATACATGAGAAGATAAGAATTATGAAACAACCTTAAATAACAAAGAAAAGATAATACGATATAATAACAAAATTTTATTGGTAAGAGATTTTTGGAGGTGAAAATTATAAGCGACACTAGGATTATCCAATCGAAATAAATTTTGAATATAATAAAATTATTCAAATTAACTTAAAATTAAATATATTAAATTTTATATTTTATTATGATATAATTAATTGTATTATATAAATTTGAAAATTTATATGTGAGAAAAAAATTAGAAATTTTTAAATTTTTAATATATTTTTTAGAATTTTTATTTTGTAATTTATATACATTAAAATATAAATTTTAAAATTTTTATAATTATTTTAGATTATTTTGTAATTTTTATTGGAAGAGATTAATTTATTTATTTTCAAAATTGATAGGGACTAAAAAATAATTTTACCAATCTATTTTTCAAATCATTTGAATGTTAGAATTCAACTCGAATTTGAAACTCAAATTATTTGTTTAAATTGAATAAAAAATTGATTTTTTTAATGAATCTAATTTTGTTAAATGTGTTGGGGATGTTCTCAACTAATTTAACTGATTGAATTAAATTATTCCATTGAAATATATAAAAAATTAAATATTGTAATCAGCTTAAAAAATGTATAATGCATTTGGTGCATTTGATTTAGTGATAAAACTTTTAACATATTAGATTATTGCACTAAATGAAAACTATATATATAATAAACATAAAAGTAAATATAAAAAATAAATAAATTTTAATTAAAATGATAAAATTAAAACATTAAAAGTCGATAGTATTTTTAAAAAAATACTGATAATAACAAAACCTGTTTTTATCTGTTTTTGGTCGTTATATTTTTAAATCGTCTATAAATCAATTTATTTAAATATGTTTTTTTTTTAATTTTTTATATATTATATTAATAAAAACTAATCAGTTTGTAATATATAGACTTGATTTATATAAATGAAATCCAATCCAAATCCATATTATCAAAAGGAGATGAGTCAAACCAAGCAAGCGAAATTCTACTTGAACCGGTTTAATGAAACGGTCTGATTTTTTCAACACTGAACAAGATATAACATGTTATTTGCTGCTTTCCTCCTACGAGAAATATACAAAAGGCAAAAGGGCATTGGAGCCTTTTATCAGTACTGCTAGACATTAACAATGCAGCAGCTGGACTAACTGTAAACATCAAAGAATGATGCTATGGAGGTGAACCAAAACTTAGAAAAGCCTCTACCTTTCAACACATTCATCAGTAAAAGGGGTGCTAGAAAGTAGAAACAACTAGCATGGATAAATATATAGTTACAAGAAATAATCAGGAGTCTTGGACATGGAGTCGGGATCAACTTGCCGAGGTGCTGGATCGAACTGAAGAAAATTCTGGTCCATATTCTCCCCAATCTCTAAAATTGCAGCCATGTTCCCACAACGATAACAATAATTTGGAGCACTGAAGACAGTAACCACATTCTTGTCCTGAAGGGGAAGCACATAATAACTGATCCATATACTTATATAAAAAAGTTTAAATTGTTTCCTTTTGGTTTCATACCTGACACCAATTGTATCCTTCCATGACGAGCTGATGGGCTCTTGAGATAAGAGTGAGACCATTGGTACGGTTGAACTGAGCAGCAATATCTTGTCCAAATGTATAACCAGCACCACGTGGAGATACACCCCAACCACATCGGTCATCAGGATCAGACCACAAGAGATCACACATTGGTCCATCATGAGGAACCTAACACGTATATACCCGCAGAATATATACCATGTTACAGAAATGAAAACAACAAAAAATGAATGAACATAAAATTTCGAAATAATGCATCAAAGATCAGAGGTTCCGTTGCACCCTAGACATGAATAGCACTCATAAATTTTAATATTGAGATCTGAATCGTAGGCCATTTTCTCAACTATCCTATCATTCATAATCTAACAAGTCTTCATACTTTGGTCGGTTTTGTAAGATTCAAAGCATATGGTAAATTACCAGTACTCCACTTGAACATGGATCAAGATGAGTAAGAAAAGTTGAGAGAATCACTTATAAAGATACCTCTTGTAGTCGGTCCAATGCTCGAATATTGTCTAATGTGTCCAAAGATGGCGAAAGCCCTCCATGTAAACAAAAGATCTGCAATGAAAAAAATTCTATGGTGTTTATCAGTTGTCATGATAATAACTTAAATAGGATGCCAAAGTTAAAGTGAAACCTGACTCTCTATAAGGGCTGTGAGTGGTAAATAATCAAACAGGTCCGTAAAATACTTCCACACATTGGCATTTCCATATTTTCTCAAGCATTCATCATAAAAACCATACCTAATAAGGAGGGAAAATGAAACCTTTAGAAAAGCAATAATATGGCAGCCCGTACAATGTGAAAAAGCTCTAAACACCAAAAAACCAACTCCCATGATTTCTAAAATTCCCTACTTTAAATTAAATGCCAATATGATTGCACTATTCATTAGTCGCATTATGTTTGTAACTACTGGAAAATGTCAATTTTGACATCCTTATCTCTAGTTAGAGTTACTTTAACATTAAGAAAGTTGGACAATCATCCTAATCTGTATTATCTCAACTGAAATTCATGTAAATCAAGTTTATCTTGTAATACTAGACATCAGGCATGAAATTGAGTATGAAACATAATAATCTTGTCTTTTCACATAAGTACAATACTCAACAAGAGTTATAAATGTGATTGTGCAAAATCCACAAATTGGTTAAATAAACATTCAGGAAGCATCCGATTTGTCATGTTGTAATTTTTCTTAGACTAGAAAACAAAGAAAGCAAGAACTATAGAGAAAAGTGAACTGGGCAAGAAAAGGGTATGGCAGGATGAGGGACATTTAAGCAGCACCGAAAAAGTGAAAAGCATATTAAAAAGAGAAACTGAGAGAGAGTAGGTTTGACAACACAACTGCAAGGTGGTTGGCCTCACGCTAACAATTATTAAAAACATGTTCCTTGCATGTTATGTTCATGCCAGACAAAACTGAGAGTATATCATCGAAACATTGTCTATTGCCAATAATGATGATTAATAGTAAGGATGCTGATTCCTTGCATGACAAATTTTATAAATCAAAACAAGAACCCCCTTTACCATGCATGAAGGAACTCGTATCAAGGGTTTGATGTTAAATCCTCCCAAGGAAATCTTAAAATATCATTAGCCACTCTGTCAAATATAAGAAATAACTCCAAGAAGAATTATCAACTAAACTTGCTCAATTTTCCAATATATCGAAATCAGTTGAGCAATTTAGAATTTAAATAAACTATTTCACGAATGACAACAATCAAACATGTCAGAGATTACTGTACAAGTATCCACCCAGTAGCACTATTAGATAATTTCAAAGGCGAATTTATTTTCTTCTTTCCAACCAAACTGCTTAAATCCTATGGAAAGATAACTGTTTGTAATTTGTGGAGAATATTTGTCATCTTTCCCCACGGGCAGGTAGAATATTATCTACGGCCTTTAACAAACAAATTTCACAACTACTTCCAAAATGGAGATTTTATATGTAACAAACAGAAAGCGAGGATTTTTTTCTTCCTTTTTCTGAAAGAAGTATCAATTCAAAAAGTAGGAGAAATGGGTAACATAAAGACTGAACCCATTTAAATAAAACAGGAAACAGAATTTGAGATTTTATTAGAAAGAATGGATCACCTCATCAGTGTTTAGTATTAGATTGCTCTTCATAATGCATAGAACCTTTTAAGTCACTCAACTCAACAAAGGTCAAATAAGCTATGAAGTGATCAACTTGTATTCAAAAGTAAGAATGAAGGCCTTACTTGGTAGCTAAGTTTTTTACCAATGGTTAAGTTCTGTAACACATTTCTAATCTTGTAACTTAACCACTGGGTCATTTTTTATTATATAATTCACCTTTCCACCCTTCCGGAAGAGCTTAAATGTTGTTTTCTTTGTTAGTGTATATGCTATAATATCACTAATAGAAAGGAGGCAATATAGGTAAAAAGATCTTACACTTGTGTTATCTGCCGGCTTTCATGATTTCCTCTGAGAATTGTGATTCTAGCTCTATAGCGGACCTTCAGAGCCACTAAAAGTGTGGCAGTTTCAACTGAGTAGTACCCACGATCTGCACAAATGAAGCAAGGTTAAAACAACATCCTAGTCCATTCAAATTAAAAGATTTGCAAATAACTGCAGTATTATTTGAATAATCGGAAGCACTATAAAATGAACTGATTTCTACCCACATTTCATACCCTCAACCATCTAAGAGCTTTGACTAAGCTGTCACAATTTAATTCATATAATAACTGAGACACATAATGGCTAATATTTCGTATTCATAGCAACATCCCTTGACAATGACTGGCAAATGTCCTAACTTAGCCCCACCACGAATTTTGGCATCACAGATTTGAGGAAATATAACTCCTCTCCCTTAGAGGTAAGGAGCTAAAATAGCACAGTCGTCCACAGTTTAGATGAAGCTCGTTAAGCATAAACACCATTCCCACCCCGTATTTTCAGCAGTTGGAGCATCCAATGAGGATACCAAACAAAAAATTTGATGCAAACTCAGTAGCATGAAGATAGAACATAGAACCACTGGATTTGATACAATTTCAATATAACAATCCACCAATCTATCAACATATGAGGAATTGAATATAACCAATGCCTCATACTTTTTTTAGAAAAGCTAGGAAAGATCCGTGCCTACATATCTTTTTATAAAAAAACTCCATTAATTGATCCACAAAAATTTACATAAAAAATGAATATGATTAAATCTAACAAATTACAACAGAAATTAAAACATATTCACCAAATATTATTCACAAAAATATAACAGCAAAAGAAGAATAAATGAAAAACTGCCTTGCTCCTATATTAAAATCACATTGAATTTCAAATAATCAGAAAAAAGTATCAGAAAGAAAAAGAGAGAGAATTGAATAAAGAAAGAAGCGAACTGACCTACATAATCTCCCATGAAGAGATAATTGGTATCAGGCACATTACCTCCTATCCGGAACAGCTCTACTAGATCATAAAACTGACCGTGAATATCACCACATACCGTTACTGGACACTTCACCGGCTGCACGTTCAATTCCTCAACCAGTACCGCTCGTGCCTGCTCGCATAACGCCTTCACCTCCTCCTCCGACAGTGGCTTACACTTCATCAGCTGCTCGATTTGAAGGTCTAGGTCTCCCGTTGATGACATCCTTTCAGCTCTTCCACCGTCCGGTCACTTGATCCTCCTCCTCCCCCTTCTCCTTCACCATTGACTGTATATCGAGAAAATAAATAAATTAATAATTAAACAAATGAAAAGTGGTCGGATCGGTTAATTTCAATCTTTGAAGCGTAATGGATTTATTTTGCCTACGCCAATATTACAAAGAACGAAAGAGCTTTTTCTTTCTTTTTTTTTTTTTTCTCCCCCCGGTGGCTCCGCCGAGTCAAATTCCTGTGAAATGACACGTGTCAATTTGTGGCTTTTCTTTGAACATAAACTTTTTATCTGTTTTATTATTATTCTTTTTCGGCATAATAACCTTTTTACTCCTCCAACTTTACAAGAAAATTTATTTGAATATTTAAATTTATTTTTTTGTTAAATCATTCTAAAATAAATAAATAAAAATTAGTATTTTTTTAATTTTGTTGATAAGCATACACGTGAATTACCACATAGATGACACATCAACATTTAATTATTTTCTAAAAAAAAAAATTTTATATATTTTATATTTTTAAATAATTTTAATGATTTTTACTTTTAACAATAGCTTTTATAATTTTTTTCATTTTTTAAATTTTTAAAAAATAATTAAATATTGATATGTCGTCATATGTAAGAGACGTCAACAAAATTAAAAAATATTAACTTTTCAATTTATTTTTGGAGTGATTTGACAAAAATTGTAAGTTCAATGATAAAAAAAATAGAAAGATATTGTTTTTTAAGTTAGAAGGCCAAATAAGTCATTATACGTAATTCTTTGGTAGTCGACAATTGCCCCTTATTTTTTGGAATTTTCCTCTTTTTTTTATATAAGAAAGATGGATTTTTGTTGAGCCAAGCAATAAACTATGAAATAATTTAATCGAATTTAAGGGGGTAAAAGTATCATGGAGGTACTTATATTAGGAATTAGATTGTATTTTGTCCTTTCTTCTTAAAAAATGAGTAAATTAGTCCCTATACAATAGATTAAAGAGAAAATTAATTATTTCTATTAAAAATTAATTAGTATCCATTTTATTCGGTTGACTTTTGTTTGAGCCGGATGGTGAAAAATTATCATGTCCAGTTCCCTTGAGTGATGGATCTAGAAAAATTTATGTATCCTAATAACAAAAAAGCCTGACTTGAACAATCCTGTATTAAGAGCTAAATTAGTTAAAGGTATGGGTCATAATTATTATGGGGAACTCGCATAGCCCAATGATCTTTTATATATTTTTCAGTAGTAATTCTTGATACTATTGCTTGTAACGTGGGCTTAGCAATTCTAAAACCTTTAATGATTGGTGAACCTGCTGATCCATCTGCAACTCCTTTGAATTTTAAATATGGAATTCAAAGGGATCAAATAGGAAATGATACTCTGAATCATAGACCTATAATGAAATATACAATCAACTAAAATTTATTAAATTTGAAAAAGAGTCAAAAGAAATGATTCTATCCTCTTATTTTGATTTCTAGCATGGATTAATTTGTTGATGTTTTAAATAGAAAAAGTAAAATGTGATCTGAATTACCAATTTAAGATTTGATTTCGATTTAATATAACTATAGAATATAAAAAGATTTTAAAGCATTGAATTTTCAACTAGTGATTTAGTGAAGCAATGCTTATCGGCTTCCACTTTGAAGCGTCTTTCATGCTACATTCATAAAACCAATATTTATGCCAACCCAATTCCATAATATAAAAAAAAAAAAAAATGAAAAGCTTGATTAGGTTAGTAAATCATTCGAATAGACTATTACAGAGGTTAAATTCAGTTTGATCGATAGCCCAAGCTCGATTTGATAATTATCTAATTTTAAATTTAAGTTCTTATTAAATTAAATCTGAATATAAAGGTAAATTATACAAATGGTCACCTAACTAAGCCCGTGTTTCCATTTTGGTCACCCAACTTTAAAAATTTTCAATTTAGGCACTAAACTGTGTATTCATTCCTATTTTGGTCACCTGTCATATTCTATCAATCTGATCCTAATTCTAAATAATTCAATAATTTAACCATTCACATTTACAAATTCTATCAATTTAATTCTCAAACTTCCGAATCAAAACTTTTAGCTTTTAAAACAAAAATACTCCACATCCATAAATTTGTAACCCCTCCAAAAATAACTCTCTATTTGTGTAAATATAGCATACTTGTAATATAAATATTTTTGAGGAATAAATATAAGATTTATTTTTATGCAATAAATATACATTTTACTAAACCATATTGAAAATCATATAATATATAACATTTTAAATATAATTATAATATAAAAATATATTAATATAAGGAGAGGATTAAATTAGTATTATCCAAATGTTGAATTTTTGCCATACAATTAATATTTTAAGATTCCAAACCTTCAATCAAGCATATATTGTTTTAAATGATCAAATGTATTTTTTCAAATAGATCTAGAACATTATTTTTAAGGATAATGGAACCATTGACCTCTATATTTTAGGGTTTGTTTTAACGTGACCCTTATACTTTCAAAATGTCCAATTAGCTCCTTGTACTTTATTTTGTTAACTAAAGTGGCCTCTGATCTTAACGGCCTTATCTTTTTATTGATATGACACTTTTACCTAATGAGATTCCACCACGTGTCACTTTTTTTAACCAAAGAAATCAAGAGCAAGAGTGAGAGGAGCTGCAAAATCCCTTTTCGGTGAGATGGGTTTTCCTCGAAAAAGATTTGGGTTATTTTTCTTTTCTTCCTGTTTTAGGTTAACATAGTGAAAAGTACAATATTATGTACAATCAAATGATCTTGTATAGTTGATAAGTGAAATAAGTGTTAAATTTTGGTATGAGTGGTATGAGTGATAATAAGTAAAATTTTCATTAAAACAGTTTTGGACAACAACATTAGTTTAACTTTGAAAATTCACCAAAAATTATAGAAATTGAGTTATAGGTTTAACCAAATATGAAATTAAAGCCTATTAAGTTTAGTTTTGTATAAAAGAAATGGTGTAAGAAATGAAATTGTAGACCATAAGATAAATAAATTTAAGTGAGACAATGTTAGATTGATTTCGAGTTCCTCTGTTTTGACTGTGAAAAATCATTAAAAATTGTTAAAAAAATATATTTAGGAGATGAAATTTATATTTCTAGAATATTAAAGAGTCTATTTCCAATAGAAACAACAAAAATATTATACAAATCCTATATTGAAAGATAAATATTTTTTTTTTTAGCAAAGAAGGATCAGAGTTGCTTAACAGCAGAACAATAGATGAAATGAAGAAAACAATTGTATTAATTGACTTATATAAAATTCTAAAATTTTTATGGTAAAAAGTTCATTGAGTGTAGTTTCAAAAACAATAAGCGGATCTTAATTTCGAAATCTACAGATCAAAATATAAATTATTTAGTGACTACTACTCAAGTAGATAGTATTGTTAAGAGTATCCATGTAATTAGTGAAAGAATAATTAATATTACATATGGGCATGCTATACTAAAAGCCAAATATTATTATATATGTACATGTACATATAGGATGTGGAATGGAGAAGAGAGGAAAATAATAGAAGAGTTGTAATGCTGATATAAATGATGAAATTACTAATATGTAAGAGAAATTTAAATGAAATCGTTGAGACATTGAGTAATTGTTATATGATGAATTAAAGAAGTATTTTTTTTTTGATAAATTGAAGTATTATATGGATTTAAATTGATTGGTACTTTGTATTGGATTATGTGGTGTTGATCTTAGCACAAATATAAAGAAGTTTTGATTTGTTTAGCATAAGAGGATTCAGAGTCATGACACTGGCCACAATATGCCGCGACATGAGCATCCGAGAATTTAGTGTCACAATACTAGCCCCATGATGTTGGGGCACTGGCTCTGTTTTCCTCTGCCTTGTTCTTTTTCATTTGAATGTGTTCGAAATGAACCCTGAATGCAATTCAATTTTAGAGAAAGCCTAAAAATGATCTATAAAGTCTTAAATGACTTTAAAAAGGTATAAATATTGAGTAGAGCTTGAACAATAAATTTGGTTCTTGAATAAAATATTTGTCTTGAAATATGGCATTTCTTACTCAAATTTAGATACTCGCTCGGGTAAGGGATGTTACACTTTAAACTTAAAAAAAGGAACATTTTCTTTTAAGTAATGGTTGAGGCTTTTCTACCTTAAGATGTAAAGTTCAAACTTGAGTTTTGCATTTTTAAGTAAATTATTTTAAAGATTTTATATAAACTATTAAAAGACAAAAGAAACCTTTTATAATAATATTCGTTGTGTATTAAAAATGGTATTTTAGACTTTTCCTAATAAAATTGATGCCTAGTTGACTCATGACACAAATTCAGTGAAGAGCTTTATATACAATATAGATTTATATAAAAGTTAAAAGTTTTTACATAAAACAAATAGTGTGGTATTCTAGTTTTATCCAAAACTTGGCAGACATGATCTATATATATAAAAGTGATGATCGTATTTTTAAAATATTGATGATACAAAATTTATTTGTATACAATAAATATACAAATTTATATACATGTAATGTCTCTGTTTTAAAAGCTGAAAGTTTTGATTAGGAAGTTTGAGAATCAAATTGATAGAATTTGTAAATGTGAAGAGTTAAATTTATTGAATTATTTATAATTAGGATCAATTTGATAGAATATATAAGTATTGAAGATTAAATGTGCTATTATACAACTTAGAAAAATGTTTTCTACTATCAACTTAACAACAGATAATCAAAATATGAACAAATTTAAACGTTAATATCTAAATTGAAAATTTTTAAAATTAGATGACCAAAACAAAAAAAAAATTAATTAAATGACTATTTATATAGTTTGCCCCTTAAATAAACATCTTCGCATTCAACTTTAAATTCGATCGTACCATTATCAAGCATAGAGGGTACAAATGTTCTAATGCATTAGCTAGATGCCGGAGCACTTATTTTGACCCAATTTTTATATTTTTCGTCTTGATCTAATTTCAAAATCAATTTTAATTTAAATTACTCAATTCTAATAGATTAAAGGAGCGGTTTCGTGTTCGTCGACCAATGTTTCTCCAGCACCAAAATCGGCCGAATCTATCTTAAGGAAACTATAAACTATCAGTCGGTTATTTTTGCATACCTTCGAGTATAAAATTTCGATCCAATTTTTATTTCAATTTTCTATTTTTCAAATGTTGTATATATCTATATTGTTCTGGTTCGATCTTGTGATTTAAATAAATATTTTACATTACTATTTTTTCACTAACGTGTGTGCAACAGATTATACATGTTAAGTTAGACAAAAATTTAAAATTTGTAATTATTCGTTTTACATAGAAAACTTTCAACCGATAAATACTTACTAGTATATACAATATTTTAAATTGATATATAAGATATAAGTTCAATTCAAAATTTTACATGTACGAAAAATAATTAATCAGAAAGTTATGTAATCTTTTATGTTATATTATTTTTTATAAGATTAAATGAAATACATATTATAAAATTTTACGGAAGTAAAAAAATTATTTGATTAAAATATAAAAAAATGGTTAAAAGGTCAAGTGTTATAGAAGTTTAAAATTTATAATAAAAAAATATAAAATTAGTTATAAAGTTTTTAAAAATTACTTTGGTAAATTTTCAGATCAAGTTAGGCCATTCAAAACCCCCTCTCTCCCACTGAAAAATCGATTTTCAAATAAAAAAATTCAACATTATTGAATCGGATAAATTTCATAATTGATTACTTAAATTTCATAAATTTTCATTCTGAGCACCAAAAATTTGAAGTTTACATTTTAAGCACTACCATTAAAAATGGTTTTCATTTTGGTTATCAGCTGTTAGTTTAATGTTTTCATTTTGTATTAATTTTAGTCACCCAACTTTATTAAGTTTTCATTTTGGACACACATTTTCTTTTTCCTTTTCTTTAAAGCTATTTTTTTTAACTATAGATATAAAATTCAAAATTTCCCTGTGACTCAATTTTTTGTAAAAATTCAGATTTTTTAGTAAAAACTAAGGGATTTCACTCGAAAAACCTAGGATTTTCTCTATTTACTTAAAGAAAAAAATTAATTCTAAAAGAGGGAGAAAAGAATATTAAAAAGATAATATGATTTTTAGTTGTATAAGTCCAAGAAAAAAAACTAAAGTTAATTCTTTTATGGAACTAAAGTTAATTTTAAAAAGGGGAAAATAAAAATGATAAAATGATTTTTGTCTATAAAACCCATGTTTTTCTTTTTTATTGATAAAATTAAAATTAATTCTAAATAATAAAATAATAAAAGAAATTGAAAAGATAAAATAAATGATTAAAATGTAAATTTATTAAAATTGTGTAACTAAAATGAGTATATAATAATATTTAATAATCGAGATGAAAATAAAAATTGTTTTTAATAAAATTACATAAAATATAAAATTTTAACTTATAAGAGTTAAAATGATGTACAGTGTAGTTTATCCTTCTAAAACTAATTACTAATTTTGGAAATTGATATTGAAAATAAATTAAAATATAGGAATTAATTTCCCATCCAAGTAATGTTCAGAGAATTTGGCGGAAAAAAACAAAACAAAAATATATTTATCATATTATCAAAGCCTACAGCTACAAGTTACTATGGATTGGATACCAACTACCCCCAACTTTACCATTGTTTCAGGCTTAGCACAAATTTCCTAATCTCTTCCTTGCACCTATCAGAGAAGAAAACTCCTAAACGCCAATGGCCGCAGCAGCAGGAGAACCGAAGAAGATCATCATAGACACTGATCCTGGCATCGGTAATCATGACCTATTACTCGATTCGAATTTGATCTTTTGCAATTTAAATTATCTTATCTGTTTATCTTTTAGATCTCTAAATAGTCTCTCTGAATCTGTTTCTACTGTTGTTATACTGTATCCTTTCTCTCTCTTTTTTTTTTTTTTGAAAATTTCATAGAAAAGCTAGTATAGATCAAATAGGACTTCGCCTGAATAGAGAGTATCAAATGAATTCTAGGCTTCTAGACGTAATCGCAGTTCACATCAACGTTAACATTCTAGCAAATCTAAGCAAGAGAGTATGTGTTCAAATATTGGAAATTTTTTACATAAATCCATTTGATGCTCAGGTTTTTCCCAAGAATCAAGATAAATCGACTATATCTTTCGTTTTTGTTACTTTAAATGTTGCTCGAATGACTTGATGTCTATCTTTGTTCTTTGTGATTCAATCGGATGATGCAGATGATGCCATGGCGATATTTCTGGCTCTGAGGTCTCCTGAAGTGGAGGTCATCGGACTCACCACTATTTATGGCAATGTCTACACTACTTTGGCCACGAGGAATGCCTTACATTTGGTAACAGATCGTTCTTTCTACTCTGATTTATTTTTCTTTCATGATTAGTTGGCATTGGTTTGAACTTTGATGTGGATTGCTTTGCTTGGCTGCTTGTCTCCTAGCTAGAGGTTGCAGACAGGACTGATATCCCTGTGGCGGAAGGATCACATGTTACCATCACTGTATGTACAGTTATCCTCAATGTCCCTACTCTCTCCAAATTTTTGTCTTTGTCTTATTCACCTTCCATACCTCGCAATCCCTTAAAATTCTTAGTTGATTAATATTTTAGTCGTTAATCCATCAGCCTTGACCTTCTTTCTTTTAGTGTTGAACCTGGAAGCTAAGAGAACATGATATGAAATATTTATACTGTCTTTCCTTCTATTGGCTTGTTTTTTGGAAATACATATTCCATAGGCATGCAAAGGTCTTTCTGTATTTAAGAATATACCATTCCGGTTTAAGACTGTCAACTACTATCTTAAACTGTCTATATAAACTATACAGGTCGAAGTTTTAACAGGGCCAATATTATAATTGCAAGTGCTACCAATTTATGTATTCCACGTTTTTATCTAACTTTTACAAATACTAAATTATCATCTCTTGGTTTCAAATTTTCTTAAACAAATATTGATAAAGAAAATCAAGTTTTAAAATGTTGTTGTTCAAAGGCGTAAGAACAATTAGATTCATGGCTGGTATTGAAAGTGATTATGTTGTTTCTTTAGCTGTATACGCATAGGACATTAGGCTTTCTGAACTTGAATTTTAGTTTCTGCAGAAATGGATGTGGTATATTTTATGGTATTTTGATTATGAAAGACAGCTTGAATGATGGTGAATCACGAGTGTCATTCAACTTTTGGATTTTGGACACACATATGTGTGTATATATATTAACAATGTTCAGTGACTTCTATGATAGTGTCATTCTAATTAAACTGACGATTAGTTTTGCACCCAGAAAGGTACAAAACTTCGTATTGCTGATTTTGTCCATGGTGCTGATGGGCTTGGCAATCAAAATTTCCCTCCCCCGGAAGGAAAGCCTATTGACATGTCAGCTACTGATTTCCTTGTTGAGCAAGCAAACCTCTATCCTGGGAAGGTCACTGTGGTGGCATTGGGGCCCCTAACAAATATTGCACTGGTCCGATTCTTGATCATTTTCTACTATTGTGGCATGCTTTTCTTTTTAAATGACATCCCTAATATTTCGTTTTAGATTCTATATTGAGCAGGCTATTCAACAAGATCCATCATTTGTTAAAAACATTGGGCAAATTGTTCTTCTTGGTGGTGCTTTTGCAGTAAATGGAAATGTGAACCCAGCAGCCGAGGCCAATGTAAGTTTCTCAAAATTTTGGTATCTATTATGCTGTCTCCAACACTTAAATTTATCAGATTAGATTTTTTTTTTTCACAATTTATTTTAACCTTTCTAACTTGCATAAAAAAATAGCAACTGTTGGAAGAATATATGCTCTTCTTAACCTTTTCAAGTTCTTTCTACCCTCTTTCAAAAAAAAAAAAAGGTTCTTTCTACCTTACTTCTTAAGATGTTAGGTGTTCATATGATTTCAACAGTTGAAGATGGTGTTCATAAAAGGAAAAACTCTGAAAATAAACCTTTTATTTGAATTTTTGACGCTTCAATGTTTTTGCATGCTAGTGTCATGGCTGCATACACTCTGTCTTACATCTTGTTCCAAATGCTGAATCGAATGACAGATCTTTGGTGATCCAGATGCTGCAGATATTGTGTTCACAAGTGGAGCAGATGTTTTGGCTGTGGGGATAAATGTAACTCATCAAGTAATTTTGACAGGTGCTCATTTTGGCTATTTCTCTATCTTTGTCAATATGTTGTTAGCGAGGATTATTCTATTATCTATGGGTCTATATGAACACCTTATAATTTTAATTTCTGGAACTTCTTTCCTCATTTTTTTTTCTTTCTTTTGAGTTTCCACCTGTTTTTTTTTTTTTTTTTAATCAAACTTGTCATATTTTAGATTCTGACCGAGAAACATTGGCTAGTTCAAATGGAAAATTTGCTCAGTACTTGTTGAAGATACTAGGGGTGTACTTCAATTATCATCATGATGCATACAGCACAAAAGGTTCGTCTGCTGGAAATGGTTAAGGGATTTCTGCTGAACCGTGCTAATTTATTCACTACCATTCTGCAGGTGTGTACCTTCATGATCCAACAGTCATGCTTGCAGCCATTAATCCTTCACTTATCACCTACGTGGAGGGTGCTGTCAGAGTTCAAACAAATGGCATCACACGGGGACTAACACTATTATACAACAAGCAGAAGAGGTTAGATATTTTTTGTGTGTGTATTGGAACTGAAGGAGACTAAATGAGCTTTATTAGAATATTTAATTGCAGCAGCTAGTAGTCGAAAAAAACTGTTTAGCCATAATTTGTAAATAAAGAAAACCGACTCCTTTGAGTAACTTTAACAAAGGCCCTATTTGAGCCACACTTGACTGCAGAGACAGAGTAATAAGCTTTACAGTATCATGACATGTCAGTTTCAGGATTCTCTTATTAAGCCATGACTTATAATGTTTGAAAATGGAATAAGCTGCTGGATGAAGTGATACAAAGTAAAGGAAATCAA
The DNA here is from genome assembly GCA_005393395.2 of Gossypium australe. Lineage (NCBI taxonomy): Eukaryota > Viridiplantae > Streptophyta > Magnoliopsida > Malvales > Malvaceae > Gossypium > Gossypium australe. Next base: position 114,469,441 of record CM016617.1, on the reverse strand, counting down.
TTGTATATGAAAGCTTTTTCTATGCAGTGATGTTGTGCTTGTCTTGGGTAGGAGATAAAGTAGATATAATGTGTAGACACCCTTCAAATTATGCAATTATGTATGATTATTCGTTATTGAGTGGGATGCACTTGAGCAGGTTTGCTGAAATTACGGAGTGGTCCAATCAACCATCGGTGAAGGTGGCGGTCACAGTTGATGCACCTGCTGTTCTCAAATTGGTTCTGGAGAGGTTGATGGAATGATGATGAGGATGGTTGTATTGTGTAATCAGTGTGAATGTTTTTTTAAGACCGTATAAGCTTTGTCAGTGTACTAATTTGTTCTGTTACGGTAGCTGTTATTGTTTCAATAAAAGGTAATAATTTTATGCTATTTTTAGTTACTATTGTAATAGCGCGTGCAAAAAGTTTATTTAACACATGTTTTAGAATTTTTAATATAAAATAAAGAATAATTTGTACAAATTTAAACATGCGATTAGAAAGATAAGTAAAAATTTTTATAAAAAATAAGACTTCTTCAAAATAAGCGAAAAAATTTCTTTTATTTTTACCTCAAACAAGTTTGTTAATAGCTAAAAATTACAAATTATGATTAATTTATAATTAATCAATAATTAAAGCATGTGAAAAATAATAATATTCCAACTAAACATATCATCATCATCATCGAGTGAGAGATGGAGTTGCCCATTAGATACTTGAAAACAATGCAAGTCCTTAGTAAATGGAATTTTTTGGTCTTTTGAGTAAATCAGTTTCTCTAAAATTGAAGCAATTTAGTCTTTATCAATTTTGAAAGTGAGTATTTAAGTATAATTAATCATGACGTTCAATCTTTTTGTCAATTTATATATTTTTTAGTATAATGACAAATTTAGCCCTCGAGATTTACATTTTATGTTAATTTGAGTTCGATTCTAAAAAATTAACAAAGTTAGCTTTCATCATGTACACATTTTGTTAATTTAGGCTCCCTTCTTATGAGATTAAAAACAACGATGGTAGCGAAATTAAAAATCAATAGTGCGATATGCGTTTAACACAATTCTAACGGTGAGATGAGAATTAAAAATGACCATTAAAGACATTAAATTATGTATACAAAGTAAATACTTTAAAAATATATTTCATATTAAATTTTATTAATTAAATTAGAACTTATTATTTATTATTTTTCTTTTTATTTATAATTAATTCATATAAGTTTTGTAATAAATTTTCTATATTTATTCACCTCTCATGTATATAAGGGGTGTGGTGCGGTGAGAGTAATCTCCCTGTGATTTCATTAAATGTTTCTCAAACAATGTTTTTTATCGATGGAAAAAAATAATTATAACATGTTCAATCTCATCATGATTCATTTATAATCGAAAGGGAGCTATAGTCCTTATTATAAAACATTATCTAAAAACTAAAAAAAAAATAAAACTTCAAAATATTATGAATTTTTTTTAAAAAAAGTTCAAGTGGATTGAGTCTTAGTTCAATTGGTATTAATATTAGCATTATTGTCAATGCAGAAAAACAGGAGTTCGAGTGTGTTCAAACTCTTTTATATATTTATATAAAAAAATAGATATAATAAGAATATAAAATGAAATTAATGTTAAAAAAATATCTCAAAATTAGGAAGTATGTTTTACAAAAAAAAAAAATCTTAATGTTGGTTGGGCCACATATGATGAGAGGGTGAGGCTTTGATACTTTTTCAATCCTGAACGGGATCCTTCAATTCAGCATGTGGGGATAAACTTGAACCACTCGTTGCTTCTGTGGACATCCTGCTGATGTATTGACTTTTTCTTTTAATATATTTTTTAATTTTATATATTTTTTTATTTTCAAATATTTTTTTGATAGAATGTGTACATGTTTGAGAGTTAAATTTTTTTATTTTTAAAATTAATACTAAATTGATAAAATATGTAAATATTGAATACTAAATTTATGATTATACTAATTAAAAGTAAGATAAATTGATAAAAAAGAGTGAACATGATAATTTATATAGTCACTTTCAAATTTGACAGAAATTAAATTATTTCATTTTTTGAATTGAGTTTATCATTTATTTCTCGGAATTGAAAGTTGAAAAGCATAGCATAGTAATTTATAATAAATCTATTTTTTAGTATTGTACAAATACTTTAATAATAAATAGGTTTTTTTAATACTTTAAAAAATAATTAGGATTTTTATTATAATATTTAAATTATTAAAATAATAGCTATGTTTTAATTATTTTTATTATATTATAAGTTTTAAATATTTAAAATCACCTAGAATGGATGTGAGACTAAAAATTAAAAATTAATATATATATATTTTCGAAACATTTTTTTGTTTAGAAAACGGGGTCGACTTTAGAAATAAAAATAGAGTCGTCACCAATCTTCTTAAGGTGTGATTGGGTCACCTTGAGATTGATCGTTAAAACATTTTGATTTATTAAAACGATGACTTAGACCTACAAAATTCGAGAAAACTGGTTCGAGAATCGGTTACGCACGAGGAAGGATTAGCACCCTCGTAACGCCCAAGATTGGTGCCGAATTGATTGATTAACGTCTTAATGTCGAAAATTTGAAAAGATTTTAAAGTACAATCCTCTTCGTTAAAAACTTAAATGAATTAAACTAGATGCCGAGACCCGCTTATTCCGAAGGAATAAAATATTATACCCAGTTACGACATTTCGAATCCTCAAAACTAAGCTTGTCTTTTGCCATTTGAAATTCATGTATTAGAGTTTAAGAAGGATATTCGGTTATTTGGGTCAAATGAAAAATCGGAACCCAGTAAGTTAGCGCACGATTTATCGAAATTCCAAATACAGAATATTGCCTTTATTTTTTAGAAATCCTTATCTCGAGATAGCATAATGTCATATCCAATGAGTTAGGACGCAACATTTTGAATTTCCGATAATAAGTTTTTATTTAGCCCATGTGCTTTGATTTTAAAAGGAAAATAATAGGTTCTTTAGATTCGATGAGAAAAATCGAAACCCAGTAAGTTAGGATACGATTTCTTTCGAACCTTGGAACACGTAGTGTTTGCTTATTTTGAAAATCGGGTAAAATGTAATACTATCGTAGTAAAATAGAACACAAATTATCGTATACATGCATAATAGAGTAAAACGAGGGAGACAATATAAATTACAATAATAAAAGCAAAAATAAACGAAAATTAAAACAAATAATTTATGTAAAATAATAGGTAAAAATGATAAAAGCAAAAAAAGCAAAAAAAGCTAATAATAAATCGATAAACAAATTAATACTATGTACAATAGTTTAAAGATAATGAAATAATAATAATAGTCACAAAAAAATACAATAATAATAAATTATAATGAAAATATGTTAACAAATAAATAATAATAGTAAAAATAAATAAATAAGGGTAATGATAATAATCACAATAATAATAATGAAAATAATAATAAAAGTAATAGTAAAAATAAAAATAATAGAAATAATAAAAATAGCAATAATAATGTTGATAATAAAAAAAATAATAACAATAATAATAGTAAATATAATTATAGTAATAATAATATATATGTAAAAAAATAATAGTGGTAATAATAAAAATAATACTAATGAATATAATAACAATAAATTTAATTATAAATAAAATAAAAAACGATAGTAGTAGTAATATCAAAATAATAATTACAATATTAAAATTAATAGTAATAAATAAAAAAATAATAGTAGTAAAGATAGAAATAATAACACTAATAACATTAAAAGTAAGAATAATAATAAATACAATAATAATATTAAAAATAATAAAAATAATGAAATAATGACAATAATAGCAAAAATAATAAAAGAAAATAAGAAAAATGACCAAATTAAACTTAAAAATAAAATTTCGGGGTAAATTGGGAATAAAAAGAGAGAGGGAGGATCAGATCGCAGTGCGCGAATGAAATGGAGGGACCGGAAAGGTAAATATCCCTTCCCTCCAAAACGCGTCACTTTGTACGGGACTAAATTGGAACAAAAGAAAAATTATAGGGCAAAATTGAAAATAAAAAAACTGTATTAAAATATATAAAAATGTGGAAGGACCTATAGCGCAGTTATCCCATCAAAGAGAACGCGCGGATCCTGCCTTCGGGTTGGGTCAAGGCGCAGGTCTGAGGTCTTAAAACAACGCGGTTTTGAGGCCACTTAAACAAGCCTAAAACGACGTCGTTTCAAAGGCTTATAAAAGGGAAAAATTTTGCTGAAAACTTCATTTCTGCTGGGTTTTGAAAAAAAAAAAAAACAAAAAGAGAAGAATTTTTGCTCTGTTAGGGTTCTTTTAGCCCACTTGTGCCGTCACCGGACCACCACCGTCTGTCGCCGTCGGCTCCGCCGTGCACGGCGGCCGGAGTCCAAAAAGGTGAGTTTTTTTTATATTATGTTATATATATATATATATATATATATAATATAATATAAAAGAAAAACAAAATTTGTATATGTATGTATGCTGTTTCGAACAGAAAGAAAAAAAATGAAAACAAAAAAAACCTTTGCTGATTTTTTCGATCGTGTATTCGTATTGATTCCGTGTGCGTATTGTGTGTATTTCTGTAAAAAATGTAGTGTGTTCTTGTATATCCGTGAAAAAAAGTAAGTCCTTTTACACTGTTTGCATGCTGCTTTTATAGCCTTTTTACAACCGATTTTCCTTTTTTATAGGAATGTGATGGAGAAGGGGACTTCCCATGAGCGTGGTGAGCGGTGGAGGTGCGCACAATGCAGAGGAGCGGGTGCATGGCGTGCGCGTGGGGGAGGCTGCTGGACGACGCTAGTAGTTGGCTGTTAGGGTTTCCAAGATGTTTGGGTTGTGGGCTTGCTAGGTTTGGGCCTTAATGGGTTTGTATTTTAGTTTAGGTTTGAGTCTGTTTGTATTGGACTATAAAACTTTTGGTTTATTTTGGGCCCGAGCAAAATTTGGGCCTTACATATATATAAACATGAATTTGAAGATACTTTTGAATTGATAATACTTTTTTATTTTTTTGACATTACAATTATTTGAACCCATTGTTACATTAATAAATATACATTTGAATGATAATTTATTAATATATTACTAATTATCTTATAATATTAAAAAATATGGAGTCATTAATATAAATGAATAAATTAAAAATAATAAAAACCCTCAAATAAATTATACATAAATATTACATATATTATTAATTACTGTATGATAATAATGAAAGTACTTTAATTCTGCATGCAGTTTTCTACTTTCACATTTATTTCTCAAATAAATATGATAAATGATTATTAATATAAAAAAATAATTATAATTTTTTTTATTAACTTCTTCTCTATAAAATAAAAATAATTTTAATCATCTTATTAGTTATTTTTCATTATTAGTGTTATAGTTTTATAGTAATTAAAAACAACATTTAATACTAATAGTAGATGCATTAGCAATACATTTTTATTCGTGATTTAGTATTATTTGATAAGGTTTGTTCAGCACAAAAAAAAAAAAAAAACTTTCATTATTATTTGATATATTCGATTTCTATTATTTTATTGTTTTTTTATATTTTATAAAACTTTTATTATTTGATGACATTGAATGAAGGAACAAAAGCCAAAATGTAAATAATCGCAATTGAAATTAAACAAATTAACAAATAAAAGTTAATATGTTTTTTACTAGCCTTCTAATCTTACTCATAATTTATAGTATTGTGTATCATAGCATAATAAATATTTATAATTTATAATTTATTTACATTGATTGAGAATATTTAAATATTTTTTAAATATTATTGCTGATTATTTTAAGACGTTAAATTTATTTAAATTTATCTTCCATTAGTAAATATTTTATTTTATATTATATCTATATTGTTATTTAAATTCTTGACTGAGTTGGTGACCCAATTAAAGATGTCTGAGTTAGGGAAATTACGGAGATGCCTTTTCGTAATTAAAATAAATTATATTATTTGAGGGTACTTTAATCTTTTTATTTAAAAACCAATAAAAATATACATAAAATAGATTTTGAACTTGAATCAATTATATTAATAACACCTTAAACTTACTACTCAAGTAAAGTTTTGTTTTAATGTTTTGTACATTTTAATTTTATTATACACACTTTATTATTTTCATCATTTATATATCTATACTTACTATTAGGTTAGGAAATGTCACGCCCCAAAATATAGGGGGTTAATTGAAGTAATTAACTAAGAAATGAAGTAGGCTTGATGATTAAGTAGTTAGTGCACACTTTAGAGATCTTAGGTTCAAGTCATTCCTATCTCATTTCTTTTTCTTTTATTTTGTAATGTCCCAAAATATGGGTTGCACGTTTGGAGACTAACCCAAGTGTTAGTGGGCCTTAAGAGTGGTTTGAATGTATTTTAGGGGTTTTTAAAACTCTCGGATTAAAAGGGGGTATTTTGGAAATTTTAGGAATTTTTGGGTTAAAAAGTGGAAAATGGGTATTGAGGCCTTAAAAGAAATTATGTGAGGCTTAAGGCACAAAGAAGTAATTGGCTTAGTGGCATAAAGGCGTGGGGGAGTGTTTGGAGGGAGGAGGTTCGAGCAGTAGGAATCGCTTTTGGAAGTTTTATTTTTGGCGTTTAATGGGAGCAAGGCAAAGAGGCTTTAAAATAAATTGCTGTGAGTTTATGACATCAATCAGCTAGTGATAAAGTGGCTTGGACGCTTGCAGCAAGAGAGATTTACGAGGACTCGCGTTCGAGTCCTGGAGGTCGCACTTGAAACATTCTATTTTGCTTTTAGCACTAAAGCATAAGGCGTCAGCGAAGTAAGGTTTAAAAGAAATTTCGAGGCAATTATAGCATGAAATGTGCAAAGGGCCGAGTGGCTGGGGCATGGAGAGCTTTTCTCCAGGTCTCGGGTTCGAGACCTGGGGGTTGTACCTGGGGTTTTGTTTTGTTTTTGCCAGCGTGGGAAAGGGTTGCATGGGGCATGCATGCGTGAACAAAGTTTCATGGGGTGTTTGATATTTTTTTTATTTATTATTTCTTTTTATTATTAGTTGAGTATGATGAGTTGTTTTTATTTGGAAGCATGGTCATTAACCTTTTATTTATTAAATGATGGGAGTGTTTTTATTATATTAGTTTTATTATTATATTATGTAGGAAGCATGGGTAGTGATATATTATTATTATTATTATTATTATTATTATTATTATTATTATTTGTTTTATAATGGTGTATGGGTAAGATTCTTACCATTATTTTATTAAAGCATGGGGTAGTAATGGGGGATGAATTAAACAATGTTTTATCATTATAGAAATTTTCAAATGGTGATGGTTTTTGCTTGGGAGCTTTGGCCGATTGAGGCAAGCTTTGGGACCTCCATTTTCGGCCTTGAGGGTAACAAAGGGAGATGCCAAATTCCATCCAATTGCTTTTCTCTTCCTCTCTCATTTTGTTCTGGCCGAATTCTTCCTAGTCTACAAGTGCCAAATTTCTTCAAATCTCTTTTCTCCTTTTAGTTCTTCTTGGCCGAATCCCCCTTAAAGATAGGTGCTGTTTAGGTTCTTTCCTCCTCTTTAAGGGTAGCCGAACCCCCCTCACAATACCAAGTGGTGCTGACTTGTGGTGTTTAAAGGCCAAAGTAATTATCAAGGTAAGAGGTGATACTCTATTTTTAGGATCAAAGATTATGGCCGAATGGCCTATGACTCTTATTAACATAGTTAAACCGATTGTAGGGGAGCCATAGTCGATTGAAGGAAGCTTTCGGAAATTGTTTCCTAAGGTGAGTGGTGGTAAAGATCTATTTTAGCAAATTATTTAGTTGGAAGCCGAAGGTTATTGATGTGGCTATTAACGAATTTCCGATGGTAGAAAAGTGAAGCAGTTTTGCATACCGTGAGGTGGTTAGTGTTCGAAGGACGTGTAGGTAAGGTTTCGGGTTCGTGGGTAACCCTTTGGTATTATTTTGGGTTGGCCGAATGGTCTATGGCACTAACCCATGATGACTGAATATAGGAGCAATACGAGGACAAGTTCGGGACTTTTGTAATATCGCGTAGATACGGGATTTCTAGTTAAATCTTCGATTAAATAGGTGTGTAATCTCGTACACACTTTATTAGTAATAATTGTTATTATGATGATATTATAACCTCTCATGTAGTAACTTTGCCTTGTGGGCATAAGCTTGGTTCTCGGGTAAGTCCCCTATTACTCGATCTATGATATATGTGTATATGCCATCATATGCTATTAAATACTATGCTACATGTGGATGCATGATGTATGAGATCATGATACTGTTATGTGAGCATGATGATGGTGGGATTGATGAGAGGAGGGAGATGATCTCTATGGACTGTCACCAGTGGTTTGGTACCACACGATGGGTTGGCCCCATCATTTGATATTTGTGACTTCGGTCACCAGTGGTTTGGCACCACATATTGATATTTGTGACTAAGTCCCAGTGGTTTGGCACCACCAGTGGTTTGGCACCACATATTGATATTGTGACTTCGGTCACCAGTGGTTTGGCACCACATGTGATATTGTGACCTATGGTCATCAGTGGTTTGGTACCACACGATGGGTTGGCCCCATCATTTGATATTTGTGACTTCAGTCACCAGTGGTTTGGCACCACCAGTGGTTTGGTACCACACGGGGTAGAAAAAGGAGTATGGATGGTTAGTTTGGGTTGCATAATTGCATGCATTACTGATATCTTATGTATGAGTTGTATTTTCGGGTTGGGGATTTATACACTGAGTCTTGGTGACTCACCCTTTCCCATTTTATTTTGTAGGTGAGTAGATCGCGGAGATGGAGCCGGGGAGGACTCGAGGCGGCCATGCTTATTCCGTGGACTTAAAATTTTACTTTGCCCCGTTTTAGTTTTAGTATTTACTAAAATTCGATTGGGTTGTAATATGGCCGCTTATTATTTTGGATGTTTAGGTAGTTGTTTTTACTTTATTATATGACTGACGAACTTGCGAACTGTTAAGCAAATCGTAAAAGCAATGTTTTCAAAATAAGTACTCGTACGCGTTTTCAAAGACGTTACCATTAGATAGCCAATTTTACCCAGTTATCAATAACCCCGACATTTCTAAAAATCTAAATGATCAAATGGTTTCAAAGGAAAAGGAAAAGTTTTCAATTCAATCGTATTTATCAAACCAACCTATCTTAGTTTTAGCAAACATCGTTTTTTTTTTACAAATTCAATAATATTTTCAGATTTCAAATGTTAACCCGAATCTTTCAAAACGTTTTTTTTTTTTTACTCCATGACATACCAGATCTGGTCAAGGCTTGTGGGCTGCGTTTGGGGTGTTACATATTTTCAGTAACATAGGATAAAAACCACACTGAAATAAATATTATTAGGAGCAAAAACTAAATAAGAAATAGGCCTTAGGCCTAATGGTTAACACACTTGTTTCCCCCTTGCATACCCAAGTTTGAGTTGCCCAAATCCTCCTCCATTTCCTTTTACTTTCAGTAGCAAGGGTAAATTACCATGCAGTCCCCTAGAGTTCCCAAACCCTAGGTATTTAGTCCAAAATTTCCTAACTAGACATGAATTTTATTTCCTCTTCAACTCCAATTAGAATTTTTCTCTTCTTCCTATTTGTTCTCATCTTTTCTTTTCTTTCCCCTCTTTTACATCAAATTTTACATTTTTCTCCTGCTGAGTATTTTGCTTTCCTGGATTAAAACATCCTCCTTTTGATCGTTCTTTCCATTGATTTTAGAACTATCGTCAATAAAATCTCAATCTTTGCCAAGAAACTATAAGTATATCTCGTTTCAAAGATTAGATCTCGAATTTTTGTAATACTTCTATACGAAACTAATAATTCGTTCAATCGAATTAATCTTTTATGATTCTTGTCTTAACTTCCATTGATCTTGATAAATCCTGATATAAAGCATTAAATCTTGTATAAATTTTGTTTTAAAGACTTGTTTTAAGTGCATTGGATCAAATTTGATCGTAAGGAACGTCGATCGGGCTCCTGGTAAAAGGTGTGTGTTCTTTACCAAGTGAATCAGGGCAAACTGTGCCTAGGATTAGGGCCACATCGGCATGTGGACCACACGACCATGTACACTAGAAACCTTAGGCTAGTTCGTGAACCACACGGTCATGTCTTCCCTATAGGTTATTTTTTGCAATTTCCACATGCCACAGTCTGTTACATGACCGTGTAACCCTTCCATATGACCTATAGTACCTCATACGGCCTGGCCACACGGTCATGTAACTCCTGTTTTACAATTTTTCCCAGAATTTAATGATTTGATTAGTTTAGTCTCAAAATAGTCCCTGAATTGTTTTTAGAGTTTTACTTATTTCAGTTAAACCCTTGATAATATGAGTATTCAAATGCAGGATCTGGATGACTGATTATTATTATTATAGATGCATGATATGTGAATAAATCTGTATTATTAAGTGTATGTGTAGCATGTTGTATGATATCATTAAACCGCACACATGATGAGCATGTCTTTTGCTATTGTATTGATTTTTTATAAACATATTAATTGTTACCACATTAATTCATTATAAGCATATTATTTGCTACCGTATTGATCTGTTATAAGCATATTTACTGTTATTGTATTGATATGTTATAAGCATATTAATTGTTACCGTATTGATCTGTTATAAGCATGCCACATTGCATTGCATGGGGTGAGACAATATGTACGGAGGAAGCATTGACAATTTATCTACAAATTTGTTGTGCAAACCATAGCTATCGACAGTCTATTTGTAAACTTACTAAGCACCTGCAACCATTGGCAGTATTTTTCCTTTAACTGCAAATATATTGTGCATCCACAACCTATTGACAGCTTTTACTTGCAAACATGTTGTGCATCCACAACCAGCAACAGGTTTTATCTGCGATATTTTGTTGTGTATCCACAACCTAGTGGTAGTTCTCATCTGCAAATTTTGTTGTGTGTTCACAGCCATTGGCAGTTTATCTGCAAATCATTGGTGGTTAAACCACAACCCGGTGTGAAGGTTGTTGGAGTTCAGAGAAACTTCCATTGTGGTGTGTAGTAGAGTTGGGTAGGATCTTTCTTTGATATATCGAAATTACATTGTCATTCACAAACACGTGCATACATAAATCGTGAACTCTAAGATATTACATTGATTGTTGATTCCTAAAATCGATACTCTGAATTGATAATTGTTTGTGATCATTCTATGTGTTGTTATTTAGAATGTTTTATCGACCGGTGGCACTAATTTTCTTGTGATTGAACTCATACTGAGCTTCATAGCTCACTCCCTTTTTATTTCCATCTCTACAGATACCCCACTAGGTTAGGAGGTAGGCACGACATTTGAAGGGTCTCGGCTCAAATTTGCTTTTTATTTATAAAGTATGTCAGATTTATTTTTAGATATTTTGTTATTTAGAGGCTGAGTTGTTTTATTTTTGAATTGTGGTATGGGACTTAGGATTTGCGTTTTTATAGCATGCATGACATTTAATTTGATTTTAGTATATTGAATATGGATATTAATAAATTGTGCACGAACTTCGATTTTTATTAAAATATAAATAGATATCAATTTTCCGCTGCTAGATTATAATTAAATTGTGAGTAACGAATAGAAATTAGTTGAGTTTTCAAAGGTAATCACTGTTAAATTTAATCGGGTTTTTGTTAATTCATGAGGTTTTTTTTTAGAGTAGGCTAAATTTTCTTCTAAAATAAACAAATGTTTTAAAATGACTTTCTTATAAGCTTCGATAGCTTACTGGGCCATTTCGGTGGCTAATATAGTCTTCCGAATTCGAGCCTAAAGTCTAGACCGAGTTGGGGAGGTTACAGGAAAATTATGGACATGTCCTTTCATAATTAAAATAAGTTATATTATCCAATAAAAACCAATAAAAAAATCAATAAAAACATGCATATAATAGGATTTAAACCTGAACTAATTGCATTAGTAAAACCTTTTGTAACAACTCATACCCAATCTGATCGTCGGGTTTGAGCTAAGGATGTCAAATTAGTTGTCGAAGCAACTACAATAATTTACAATTAAAATTATACTATTAGATAATTAAATTAAACCAAAACATGTATCTAATACGACATACAATCATTTCCGGTTCTTACACAAACTTATGAAAGTCATAAAGCTAATAGAAGTAGAAATATGACCTAATTGTAAAGAATTCAAAATACAAGGTTGACATCATAATGTCATCCTTTTCACGTTATGATGTAGCCAAACATTTTATCACGTCACGATGTCAAACCACTTAACGTCGTGACGTCGCTTATTGTGTTGGCCTCGTCGAAACGACTAGGTTTCTCGTCTCATTATAACATTATAGGTCATTTCTCGTTGCGACGTCGTTCGTACGACGTTGCGATGTCACATACTGTTTCTGCAATTCCTATTGAAAATCAATCTGCAATTTCTTTCCAAACATTCTCTATACACATTCATCTCATAAGCAGACAATTTACATATCCTTCAAATATCAATTCAAGCATATTAATACATTATCCATCAACATGCCTATGCCTTAAAACCTATAAACTATATATCTAACACATTTCATTCAAAATATATATACATACATGCTATCCACAAATACCATTTTCAAAGGCATCTTTTATACTTTACAAAACCATACAATAAATTCACATACTAACTTTGCATTCATATGATTAAATCTAATGCCAAACATTAAAATTCAACATCATTGAATATAGCAAAACACCAAAATGACTTTGCTAGGTACATGCCATTTATTAACAAAAGAGGTTCACAAACATTGTTGAGTCTGGGATTTTGACTGAATGCTGAAGTCGATGCTCGGGATCTCGATTTGTACCTAACCTGCGCACGAAAAGCAAAATCGTATGCTAAGCGATAAACTTCAGTGGTATTTTTATAATCCAAAACAAATTAACACATGACATAGTCAATTGTATACCAAAATTTCAATGCTTAATGAATTATAAATTCATACTTGTAACAAATAATCATGCAACCTTTCATTAACAAGTGAAATGATTCATCCCAAACCTTATTGAATTGACTTTTCGACTCGTTATTCATTTTGTGTAATCTTTTACATACCTCGACATTTAATGTCATATATAAGTGCCTGTAAATCAACTTAGTAGCATATAATCAATTCCAATCATCATTCAACCAATTCGCAATATATATGTATAATATTATTCCCTTATTAACCTAACTCAAACTCGAATTCAAACGGATACATAGATCCAACCAACGCACCAATTTGGCACCTATTGTCTCATAAAAAAATCTGAAGTAAACAAATTATGCCCAACGCTCATTAGTATAACTGATTATATACAATATTGCGGACTCTTTAATGCGGATTGCTAGATGCAGACTTTTATATGCGAGTTCATACTTGCGAACTCATAGAATAAGATTCATGGATATGGCAGACTCATACATGTAGATTCATTGAAGATGATTTATAGATATGGCGAACTCATACATGCGAATTCATAGAAGAAACTTCATGGATAAAGCAGATTCAAACATACGGATTCATAGAAGAAACTTTATGAACATAGCAAATTCATAAAAGAACTTCATGATCATAGCGAATTCATACATGCAGACTTTGTCGTGGACTTCGTATGGCGAAATCTCACATATAAATTTAACGTAAAAGTTAAAGAACAAGTCCGAAGAAATTTCATAGCTTACATATGCCATAACCATAGACTTGCTTAAACACATGAGGCTTAAAGCCTTAGACTTCGCAGAGTCTCTTACTTACATAGAACCCTTACAGGGTTTTCATAAACTTGTGCGTATATATCTCCGTATAGTCCAACCGAACCTCCGCAAAGTCGAATACCATGCATATACATTCTCTATACAATCTGCCTGAACCTCCGTAAATCCAAATATCACATGGCACAGAGTGCACAACGTGACATTTCCTCATCTTTTATCCGCTAAAACATCTCTTCATACTCCGCATATCATTCATATTTATGACAGATATATAACAAGCATTCAACTGATCATTCTATTAATAACACAACATAGATCATGCCAAACATATCATCTAGCAGATCAATTCAATGATAACTTCTTCAGTAATTATTTTACCAGTGAAAGTTGTAAGAACCCAATTTAGCCCATGCCCATGAAAACCAAAATGAAAAAACAAAAAAAAAGAAAAATAATAAAAATAATAAATGTCTTTTAAACAGTCCAGTTACAAAACTAATAGCCCAATTACAGATTCTAAAATACTGACCCAAATACCACCAGACCCAAAACTAGCCCATTACCCTAACAGACCCAAACCAATAAACCCGAGCCCAATTACCTACCCAGACCCAATCTAAACCTTAGCCCAAATGGGCCAGTTGGCTTGCGGACGCAGGAAACCCTAGGTTTCCACTGCGCCGCAGCACCCCAGCCCCTAGGCGCCGCAATCGACTCATCATACCCAGCAGCCTTCCTTCGCGCCGAGGCCCCAAATCGCGCCGCAAGTGGTGCCTAGTCATCACCACGCTTCGCGTCATTGATCTGCACACAAGGAAAGGACAAACAACAAAAGAAAAGAAAGAAAATAGCAAAAACAGAAAAAAATCTTTGTATTTATTTCTAGTATATTTTTAGGGTTATAAATAACCCTAATAAACCTGTAACGAACACATAGAAGAGATGAAAAGAATACAAAAAAATACGAAAGCGAAAGTAAATAATTAGAATACAGAAGGTGATTCTCGACAATAGTTTCAGTTTTTTTAGTGTTCTATTCGAATAAACAATAAAAGAGGGTACAAATATACCTTTTCGCACGAAAAAAGAATTTTTCTGGCTTCAGGCCGCCGTATGCGGTGGCGCGTGGGATGCACGCGCGGTGGCCTGTCACCGGAACCCACACCAGAGCTGGTCGGAGACCAAGGAAAGGGGAGAGCTTTCTAAAGCTCAATTTCTGTTTTTTTTTTTGAGGGGTTGTTAAAATGAATTTTTTTGATTAATTTTTGCTTTATATAGGCCTAAGAAACAACGCCGTTTTGGAGTGGTCAGATAATGACCAAAACGACGTCGTTTTAAGGAGGATCCGCGCGTTGACCCGAAAACTCGGGTAGGATCCGCGTGTTTTTGTTAAAAGGTCTAATTGCCATTTTAGTCCTCCCGCATTTTTATTATTTTTAATTTCGTTTAATTTAATTTTTTATTTTAATTTGGCCCTAAATGTTTGTTTACATTTTAATTTAGTCCCTTGGGCTATTAAAGGGCTGGTAACAGAACGACGCCGTTTTGGAAATGAGGCATAATTGTCCAATTGGTCCTTGCATTTTAGGCGCGCATTTCAATATCTTCCTTCCTGTATTTTAAATTTATTTTTTATTTTAATTTAATCTTTATCTATTTTTTATTCTTTTTATTTTCATTTTGCTCTTATTTTTTAATTACTTTTAATATCATGTATATATTAAATTATTATTTATTATTTATTATTTATTATGTTATTTCTCACTATTCATTTTTTTACATTAGTTATTATATCACATTTTATTTTTGTATATTATATTATATTTATGTAGCATTTAAATTATTTATCATTGATTTTTATAAAATTTCTATATATTATATAACATATATTATTTATGTAGTTTATATCACATAAGTACTTTCTTTTTATTAATAGATAAATTTTATTTAGAATTTGTATATTCTTTATAACTATTTTTTATCAATATTATTGTTTATATGTAGTATGTATTATTTTATAACTTATATATTAGTTATATATTATGCATTTTTAAGATTTTTGTATTTATTATATTGTATTACATATTACTTCTAAAATATTATTTAGTATAAATTTATTTTTTATAATATATATGTATTGTTTATGTTATATATTTAGTTTTTATAATTACTGTATCATATATACTTCTATTTCAAAATTTTAATCGTTCTTATCATATATTATTATTTATATTTTTACGTACCAAATTATTAAATTATAAGTGTTCTTATATTTCTCATATACTCTAAGTTTTATATATATTATCTAAATATTGTTTATACATATTAACCATTTTGGAGATTTTTTTTTCGATGTTTAAGTATATATATATGTCATTTTTTTATATGCGATCATGTTTGTAGTACTTCACATTTATTTCTTAATTCTTATAGATTTATTTTTGAATTCTTATTGCATATTTTATAACTTGTATTTGTTCATTTATGTTCTTTATTTGTTTAATACTGTTTTAGTATAGTCCTTTTATTGTATAACTTTTATTGTTTTATAAAAACACTTTTTATATAACAAAAATAACGATACATGATACTTAGGGACTTTGAGAGAAATTATGCCCTAACTTACTGAGTTTTAATTTTTTCTCGTAGAACTTAAAATATCAAGTATCCTTTTTTTTTAAAAAAAAGCCTATAAATTTTTAAATAAAAACTTATTCTCGAGAATTCAAAATTGTCGTGTCCTAACTCACTGGATATGACGTTTTGTTATCTCGGGATAAGGATTTCAGAAAATAAGGCAATGTTTCGTGTTTGGAAATTCTAGAAATTGTGCCCTAACGTGCTGGGTTTCGATTTTTCGTACGTCCAAATAACTAAATATCCTTTTAATTTCGTGTTTTGGAAATTAAGGGACGATTTTAGTTTCAAGGGTTAAAATGTCACACCCTAACGTACTGGATGTGATATTTTATCCTTTTGGGACAAAAGAGTCTTAATATTCCAAAACAGGTTATATAAACATTCTTTAAAAGAAATTGTATTTTAAAATCTTTTCAAATTTTCGACATTAGGACAATAATTAATCAATTAGGTACCAATTTTTGGGCGTTACGAGGGTGCTAATCCTTCCTCGTACGTAACTGACTCCCGAACCCGTTTCCAATCACACCTAAATAAAAAGGGATTGGTGGCAACTCCCATTTTCGTTTTTAAGTCAATCCCCTTTTTTTAATCAACATTAAAAATGGTTTCGACATCTTGGCGACTCCGATGGGGACCAATAAGAGAGTCAAGCCGTAAAATTGATTATTTCCTGTCCTTTTGTCAAAGTTTGAAAATCTGATTTAAAAATTATGATACTTTTTATTGCATGTTGTTTTAATATTGAAAAGCATGTCTGCATTGCATTGCATGACTGTTGTGGTCACACCCTTTTAAGTGGGAGTGAGAAACTATGCCTTCGTTAGGTTTTCACCTTCGCATGGGCTAGTGAACTGCTTTCGGGATACATCTGTACCTATGTCTTCGTGAGGTTTTCACCTCCGCATAGCCATAGGGAAATGTATTCCCCTGAACTGAACTCGATCCATATGAGCCTATAATGGGTGAAGATTAAGGAATCTGCTGGTTCAGGTACCCTCCCTTTAGAACATAAGCCACATATAGTGATCCTTAAGGGCTTATCCTAGGTGGAACTACGTCAAACCTTAGTAGTTACCCAGATAGGTGTTCACTAATTTTACTTGTTTTATATTCTGCGGTACTAGCTTTGTTGTGTTTTATTCTTTTGTGCATGTCATTTCATATTTTAAGAGGTATCGATTCACGGTCAGTTTCTAAGTCAGAAAGCTGGTTATGGAGAACGAATTCCTTGATAAAGTGGAAGACAATGCAGTCGTCCACATGTGGTCAAAGCAAACACAATTAGAGAAATGGGAAGACTTCGAAACAATGGCAACAGGATCCGAGAGGAAAAGGCCAAAGCTGACCATTAGGAGATGAAGTTCCTAAAGATGCTGATGCGGAACGAGGCCTTAGAGAGAAGTTTAGCAGAAAGACAAAAGGAGAAGAGTGGATCAATGTAACACCCCAAACCCGGCCTATGCGTTAAGACCAGACTTGGCATGCCACACAGTTCGAACTTACGTCCAGTCATCAATGCTTTTAATGAAAATAATTTTTTCAAAACGATTTTTTTTAAGACGGAGTTTATCAAAAATCGAGATTTATTTCAAAACCATGATTTTAAAACATGAGAGTTTACAATTTCAAAACGATTTTTTTTAAGACGGAGTTTATCAAAAATCGAGATTTATTTCAAAATCATGATTTTAAAACATGAGAGTTTACAATTTGATTTTCAGGGAAACAATTTGGATAAAAACTTAAATAATTGGTTGAAATAAATTTATAAAAGAGTTTTCACGGGATTTTTACGAGTAAGTGATATTTAAGAAAAGCCCTTTTTATACGTAAGTTTAAGAAAACATTTATAAGAATTAAACAGCCCCATTTAAGTAACTAAAACATATTAAAATCCATCCACGAATAAAAATCCATAAAAATAATACCAGAGGCCTTATTACATCGCAATTGAAATAGTACTTAGATAAAAAAAAATACTTAAAAGAAGTTCAAAGTTTTTTTTTTTAACTCATCATTCGTAGTATGGCCTCCACACAAAGTCATCCCCGGCCCAAGCCTCCATCAATTGTCATTACCTGAGAAGGGTAAGAAAACGGGGTGAGTTACTTAGAACTCAGTGTGTAACCCACTTACCGTGTCCACTGGGCCATAACCATATAAACATATATTTGGGCTTGAGCCCATTTACAAATGTACATTATATAAATCAAATATAAAAATGCATGTGATATGCAATTCCCAACCAAGCCTAATTTCCATCCGCTACACACCACCTGTACCAACCATCACACCTGTGGGGATCAAGTCAACCCACCCCGCCAACACACCAATCGCAGGCATAAAGCCATTTAAAAAAAATTATGGTTAAACCACCGAACTAGATTGTGGCAGAGCCACTCGAACTAGATTTTGGCAACAGGCCTTTCTTCTCTTCATCAATTTTCCTAACCCATGCAATCATGTATATATATATATAAAACATAACAATACATTCACATAATGAATTTTAACAAAAGGCCCATATATCGATCTAGCAGTTTTTGGCCCATATATCGATCTAGCAGTTTTTTTTTTAAATTTTCCCATATAGCAAATTATCAAATTGGCCCATATAGCAATTTACCAAGTTGACCCATATAGCAGATTATCAAGTTGGCCCATATAGCAATTTATCAAATTGACCCATTAAGGGTATTTTCGTAATTCGGTCCATAGGGACATTTCGTAATTCAGCCCATTAGGGGCATTTTCGTAATTTGGCCCGCAAGGGCATTTTCATAATTCGGTAATCGTACCCACTAAGGGTAATTCGATAATTTACCCTCTAAGGGTATGATGGCAATTTTCGCAACCTAGGCTTAATTACTAATTTGGGGCATAAAAATCAAAACTGTCCATCTGCGTCGTACTGACTAAACTGACTATAACTCGAGTTGGGAAACTCAAATTTAGATCCGTAAATTTTACCTGAAACTAGACTCATATAACTTCTTAATGTAGTTTTTTCAAAATTTTGGCTTAGCCAATTAGTACAGTTTATTCTTCAAAGTATCCCTTGTTTCACTGTTTGACAGTTCTGCCCTCTCTTCACAAAATATCAGATATCTTATTGTATAGAACTCAAATACTGGTTTCGTTTGATCCAAATAAAAATAGACTCACTAAGGATTCTAATAATATCAACCATGTCCCGTAATTATTTTTCTACAATTTATAGTGATTTTTCCAAGTCAGAATAGGGGATCTAGAAATCACTCTGAACCAGTCTCACAAAAATCTAAATATCTCAAAATATACTAATCCTTTGCTTGCTCCGTTTCTTTTATATGAAAACAGACTAAATTATATTTCAATCCATATCTCATTCACTTTCTAATTCAATTTCTACTATTTTTGGTGATTTTTCAAAATCACATCACTGCTGTTAACCAAAACTGTTTTGTTACAAAATATGGTTACCACTTCGAACATACGTACGCCCGAGTGGCCATAGATGCTGGTTTGCGACTTTTCAGTCTTTCGACCGATTCACAGAACATTTCATGCAAACATTTAGAGAGATATGAGATTACACACCCCATTTCAAACATGTATTCGGAAAGTAAGGGATTACACACCTGATTTCGGTAAGGACTAAACCTTCTTGATAGTCGGCACCTACGACACCCACTATTTCCGAAGGATTAACAAATAGAGAATATCGAGTGACTTTGTCCCTAAAAATAATCGATTAGTTGAAACTTCGATCCGATTTGCAATATAGCCGAATAGAGCTATAACGAAAAAAATCCAAGAAGAACATTCTTACGTTAACGATGATGAATCCGATTTCCACCGATTGACTTATGGTTACGGTTGATACACGGCCACCCACTAAGTTTCTATGATAGAGAAAAGATTCGAATGAGATATGGTATGATGATGGTCTCGATCCAAAAAGACCATCCCACACCAACATGTAGATTCGGCACAAAGGAAAAAGGGAAAAAAAATAACGATTCCAAAATATTGTACTAGCCACTTACCGATTGATCAAAGTGTGAGAAGAAGGAATAAATTGATTGAAAAGGAGATAAGTGTGGTGGAGGATTCGGCTATGAAGGAGAAGTTAAAGGGAATGGTGCTTAGTAACATTCGGCCATGATGAAAATAAAAGGGAGAAAAATGTTTGAGAGATTTTTGTAAGAAGAAAGGGATGAAGAAAGGTATATGAAAATAAGGTGTTTAGGTTTCGGTTCTTTTCAAGAATGGAAGATGAACAAAGAAATGAGTTTGAGGCTTATGTGCATTCGGCTAAGAAGAGGAAAATGGAGAGAAAGGTTTGGAGAAAAACACAAAAATGACAAAATGCCAAAGTGACCAACTAGCTACCAAAAGCCATCCAAATTTTGGTCACCCCCTAGCCCCTAAAACGTCCAAGTACATGGCCAAGAGAGTCAATTTAAGCATTATACTTTCCATAAAACATTCCTCAATTTAAGCCACTTGTTCCCCTACCTACCTTATCCTATTGATTCCTTTTCCTATGTCAATTCTTGTCTTAATCCATTAGCCACCTTGCCATAAAACCAAAAGTCCAACCTTCCAAAAATAAAGCTTGACCGACACATGCTAGATGAGTGAAAAGAAAAAAAAAATTTAGTCACAAAAATGCATACCAAGAGATTCGAACCTCTTCCCTCAAGCAAACATACATGGCGTCATATCTCCTTTACCACTTGCTCATCTTATGCTAACTTTTACTGTTTAGTTACCTTAAGCATTTAAGGTTACTTGTTCCATTTCAATAAAGTACTACTTACCAAAAATTATTCCAAGTCCAAATAAATCCCGAGCCTTCTCGAGACCATTTTAAACACACAAATGGAATCATTTCACTAGCTAAGCACCAAAATAATGCAACATATAAATACTCAATTTTTAGGGTATTACAATTCTACCCCTTAAAGAAATTTCGTCCTCGAAATTTACCTGGTTAAAAGAGGTGAGGATATTGTTGCCGAATTACGTCCTCAGGCTCCCACGTAGCTTCCTCCGCTCCGTGATTACGCCACAGAACCTTAACCAATGGCACAGTCTTCTTTCTTAGCACCTTAACATCACGGTCTAAGATTTTCACTGGTTCCTCCTCGAAAGACAAGTCTGGCTTTAATTCCACTTCTTCCACCGGTACAATATGCGACAGATCCGATCTATAACGCCTCAGCATAGAAACATGGAAGACACTATGAATCTGACTCAACTCCGGAGGTAATTCAAGCTGACAGGCCATTGGTCCTACATGCTTCAACACACGGTACGGTCCAATGAACCTAGGGCTCAACTTGCCCTTCCTTCCAAATCTGAAAATCTTCTTCCAGGGTGAGACTTTCAGAAAGACCTGATCTCCCACCTCAAATTCAATATCCTTACGCTTCAGATCCGTATACGACTTTTGTCGATCCGAAGCTTCCTTTAACCGTGCTCGAATCACCTTTACCTTTTCTTCCGTCTCAGATATCAACTCAGGACCCAACAACTGTCGTTCCCCCAATTCAGTCCAATAAGTAGGAGTACGACACCTACGACCGTATAACTCTTCCTAGGGTGCCATTTGGATACTGGATTAGTAACTGTTATTATACGCGAACTCTGCCAACGGTAGGAAATCCTCCCAACTACCTCTGAAGTCGATTACACAACCACACAACATGTCTTCCAAAATCTGAATTACTCTTTCTGACTGACCATCTGACTGTGGATGAAAAGCCGTACTAAAGTTTAACTTTGTTCCAAAAGCCTCATGTAAAGCTTTCCAAAACCGTGATGTAAACCTGGGATCCCTATCTGATATGATAGACATTGGTACCCCATGCAACCTCACGATTTCAGATACATACAGCTTAGCCAATTTCTGCAGCGAGTAATCCGTACGAACTGGTAGAAAATGAGCAGTCTTCGTTAATCGATCAACTACCACCCAAACAGAATCTTTCTTAGTAGGTGTTAAGGGTAACCTACTAACAAAATCCATCGTTATCCGTCCCCATTTCCATAGAGGAATCTTTACCGGTTGCAATAATCCCGATGGTAACTGATGTTCCGCCTCCACTTGTTGACAAGTCAAGCATTTCCCCACAAATTCAGTAACCTCCTGTTTCAACCCTGGCCACCAATACTGCTCACGAAGATCCCGATACATCTTACTTCCTCCGGGGTGCATAGCATAAGGACTACTATGCGCCTCCCGTAGAATCATTTGTCTCAAATCCGAATCCATGGGTATACAAACTCTTCCACGAAAACATAGCACGCCATCCTTGTTCAATCCAAAATCCCCTATTATACCACTTTCAACTTGTTGTATTAAAGGACCCAACTTTTCATCTGATAACTGCTTTTCCTTGATTTGCTCCAACCACAGAGGCTTCACCTGAAGTTCCGCTAGCAGACTGCCATCCTCAAACAAACTGAGATGAGAAAACATTGCTCTCAACTCCGATACTACCTTACGACTCAACGCGTCTGCCACCACGTTAGCCTTTCCAGGATGGTACTCGATTGAGAAGTCATAATCTTTTAACAACTCTACCCATCTTCGTTGTCTCAAGTTCAACTCCTTTTGAGTAAGGAGGTACTTAAGACTCTTATGGTCCGTATAAATGATCGACTTCTCACTGTAGAGATAGTGCCTCCAAATCTTTAAAGTAAACACCATCGCAGCCAACTCCAAGTCATGAGTAGGATAGTTGACTTTATGCGGCCTCAACTGACGAGAAGCATACGCCACCACTTTCCCACTTTGCATCAACACACATCCTAAACCCGTATGTGACGCATCACAGTAAACGGTAAACTCTTTTCCAGCCTCAGGTTGAATCAGTGCTGGCGCTTCCGTCAAAATCTTCTTCAGTTTCTCGAAACTTTCTTGTTGTTTATCGGTCCACACATACGGTACTTCTTTTCGCAACAACTTAGTTAGGGGTGCAACAATCAATGAAAACCCCTCAACAAAACGCCAGTAATAACCAGCCAACCCTAGGAAACTCCGAATTTCAGCCACTGACTTTGGTGGTTTCCATTTCAACACAGCCTCTACCTTCCGAGGATCAACTCTTATTCCTTCGACTGACACCACATGCCCCAAGAAAATCACTTCCTTCAACCAAAATTCGCATTTACTGAATTTGTAATAAAGTTGCTTATCCAGCAAAATTTGCAACACAATGCGCAAATGTGAGTCATGCTCTTCTTCATTCCTCGAATATACCAAGATATCATCTATAAACACCACTACGAACCGGTCTAGATAGGGTTGAAAGACTCGGTTCATCATGTCCATAAATGCAGCTGGTGCATTGGTCAAACCAAACGGCATAACCAAAAACTCATAATGTCCATAACGAGTTCGGAATACCGTCTTATGAATATCCGCCTCTTTAACCTTGAGTTGATGATAACCCGATCTCAAATCAATCTTGGAGAAAACTGAAGCTTCTTTCAATTGATCAAACAGGTCATCGATTCTCGGCAATGGATACCTATTCTTGATCATCAATTTATTTAACTGCCTATAATCAATGCACATACGCATCGACCCATCCTTCTTCTTGACGAACAAAACCGGTGCTCCCCACAGAGACACACTCGGTGGGATAAATCCCCGATCTAACAATTCTTGAATTTCAGCTTTAAGCTCCGCTAACTCCTTCAGTGCCATTCTATAAGGAGCAATGGACACCGGAGCCGTTCCGGGCAAAAGCTCAATACCAAACTCTACTTCTCGATCTGGAGGTAGACCCGGAAGTTCTTCGGGAAAGACATCTGAAAATTCCTTCACCGTTCTCACACCTTCCACCGATAATTCCTTGGCATCCGAAGCACTAATGAAGGCTAGGAATGCTCCATACCCTTTCCGCACCATCTTTTCTGCCTTCAAAGTAGATACCACATTTGCCAAAAAGTTCCTTCGCTCACCAATCGTAACTACCTCCTCATCATCCACAGTCCTTATCAACATCCACTTTTCAGCACAATCCAATTGCTCCCGGTGCTTCACCAACCAATCCATTCCCAAAATAAGATCGAACTCGCCAAAAGGCAATTCCATTAAATCTGCCAGAAATATTTCTCTTTGGATTTCTAAGGGCACGTCTCTAAACAGTTTATTCATAATTACTGACTGTCCTAAAAGACTAAGTATCGTCATCTCTCTATCGGTAATCTCAGATCTAATATTTAGGTTTCCAGATATGGCACTAGCAACATACGAGTGGGTAGACCCGATATCTATCAAAGCAGTAACAGGTACATCAAAGATGAAGAACGTACCAGTTATCACATCAGGTGCATCGCCATCTTCCCGACGCCTAACCGCATAGACCAACCCCGGCTGTCTTGCCTCCGCGTTACCTCTAAAGCCATTTCCTCGACCCGGTGTACCTTGACCACGTCCAACACCATTACCACCACGACTTGGCCCACGGCCTCTCGGTGGCTGCTGAATGCCTCTAGCTGGCTGAGCATCAGGGTTACGAGCTTCTGGAGTCGTATCAGTCCGTCGAGGGCAATTCTTATACCTATGGTCTTTGGAACCACATTTATAGCAGGCACCAGTTTTCCTCCAGCATTCCCCGGGGTGTCGCTTCCTACAGTCAGCACAGTCTCGACTCTGATTGGTAGTCACAGGTGCTCTAGCTTGAGCTGACTCATCATTTCAGAGCCTCTTCTGGAACCTTTTAGCAGAGCCCGTGTACCTAGTATCCCTCTTGCCTCTAACTCTTTCCCGGTTCTGGCGTTCTGAGTTCTTAGCCTCTTCGGCTATCTTGGCTTTCTCCACAAGCGAGGCAAAAGTCCGTACTTGTTGTGGGGCTATCAGTACCCCCAACTCATCATTCAGCCCATCTTCAAAGCGTACACAGCGCTCATGATCGGTAGATACTATAGTGCAAGCATAACGGCTCAAACGAAGAAATTCCGCCTCGTAGGCTGCCACCATCTTATTTCCTTGAACCAAATTCAGGAATTCCTTCCTCCGGGCATCTACATAACTTGTCTCGACGTACTTCCCTTGGAAAGCAGCTTTGAAGAAATCCCAAGTAATCAATGCAGCCTCGGTGCCTTCTCGAACCGTAAGCCACCATTGATACGCCTCGTCCCTTAGCAAGGACACAGCCCCTCTCAGTTTTTGCTCGACAGTGCACTCCATATCATCCATAATTCGCTCTACAGCCTCGAGCCAATATTCCGTAACATTCGGAGCTATACCCGAGACACCTCTAAAAACCTCGGCACCACTTGATTTAAGTCGTTCCGAGATTGATCCACGGATTGCTGGACCAGTTCTAACCCCAGTGACCCTTTCTAAGAATCGCAACATTGCTTGAGTCAAAGCATTATCCTCTCTCGTATGATCATGAGATCCAGTCTCACTCCCAGGTGACACAGGTGCATCCATTTCCGGCATAAGACCCGACGCTTCAGACGCCACCCTAGCACCTCGGCCTCTACCATGGCCACGTCTACCACGGCCACGTCTACCACGTCCACGTCCACGTCCTCTAGTGCTCATATTGGGTATTTCGATTTAATCTGATTTCAAGTTTTATGAATCAGTATACTATTTCAGCATTTATTAACGATATTTTATGAGATATAAGAGGTAAAGTTATTTTCGCAATCACTTCCTATAGTCTCAATCTATACCGTTTTCAACATCTAAAACTAGAAGTTCTAGAGTGTTCCTATGGTCATATCACAATAATAAATATTTAATATACAAATACTTACTTGACTTGATGCCGGATGCTCGTGGTGCCATACTACTTTTAACACATAAAATCTAGAAATATAAACTGTTTTTACACCAAATTTGTTGTTGAACCCAAACCACAGCCGAGTTTTGAAACTGGCTCTGATACCACAAAATGTAACACCCCAAACCCGGCCTATCGTTAAGACCAGACTTGGCATGCCACACAGTTCGAACTTACGTCCAGTCATCAATGCTTTTAATGAAAACAATTTTTTCAAAACGATTTTTTTTAAGACAGAGTTTATCAAAAATCGAGATTTATTTGAAAACCATGATTTTAAAACATGAGAGTTTACAATTTGATTTTCAGGGAAATAATTTGGATAAAAACTTAAATAATTGGTTGAAATAAATTTATAAAAGAGTTTTCACGGGATTTTTACGAGTAAGTGATATTTAAGAAAAACCCTTTTTATACGTAAGTTTAAGAAAACATTTATAAGAATTAAACAACCCCATTTAAGTAACTAAAACATATAAAAATCCATCCACGAATAAAAATCCATAAAAATAATACCAGAGGCCTTATTACATCGCAATTGAAATAGTACTTAGATAAAAAAATACTTAAAAGAAGTTCAAAGTTTTTTTTTGAACTCATCATTCGTAGTATGGCCTCCACACGAAGTCATCCCCCGCCCAAGCCTCCATCAATTGTCATTACCTGAGAAGGGTAAGAAAACGGGGTGAGTTACTTAGAACTCAGTGTGTAACCCACTTACCGTGTCCACTAGGCCATAACCATATAAACATATATTTGGGCTTGAGCCCATTTACAAATGTACATTATATATATCAAATATAAAAATGCATGTGATATGCAATTCCCAACCAAGCCTAATTTCCATCCGCTACACACCACCTGTACCAACCATCACACCTGTGGGGATCAAGTCAACCCACCCCGCCAACACACCAATCGCAGGCATAAAACCATTTAAAAAAAATTGTGGTTAAACCACCGAACTAGATTGTGGCAGAGCCACTCGAACTAGATTTTGACAACAGGCCTTTCTTCTCTTCATCAATTTTCCCAACCCATACAATCATGTATATATATATATAAAACATAACAATACATTCACATAATGAATTTTAACAAAAGGCCCATATATCGATCTAGCAGTTTTTGGCCCATATATTGATCTAGCAGTTTTTTTTTAAAATTTGCCCATATAGCAAATTATCAAATTGGCCCATATAGCAATTTACCAAGTTGGCCCATATAGCAAATTATCAAGTTGGCCCATATAGCAATTTATCAAATTGACCCATTAAGGGTATTTTCGTAATTCAGTCCATAGGGACATTTCGTAATTCAGCCCATTAAGGGGCATTTTCGTAATTTGGCCCGTAAGGGCATTTTCATAATTCGGTAATCGTACCCACTAAGGGTAATTCGGTAATTTACCCTCTAAGGGTATGATGGCAATTTTCGCAACCTAGGCTTAATTACTAATTTGGGGTATAAAAATCAAAATTGTCCATCTGCGTCGTACTGACTAAACTGACTATAACTCGAGTTGGGAAACTCGAAATTTAGATCCGTAAATTTTCCCTGAAACTAGACTCATATAACTTCTTACTCTAGTTTTTCCAGAATTTTTGGCTTAGCCAATTAGTACAGTTTATTCTTCAAAGTATCCCTTGTTTCACTGTTTGACAGTTCTGCCCTCTCTTCACAAAATCTCAGATATCTTATCGTATGGAACTCAAATATTGGTTTCATTTGATCCAAATAAAAATAGACTCACTAAGGATTCTAATAATATCAACCATGTCCCGTAATTATTTTTCTACAATTTATAGTGATTTTTCTAAGTCAGAACAGGGGATCTAGAAATCACTCTGAACCAGTCCCACAAAACTCTAAAAATCTCAAAATATACTAATCCTTTGCTTGCTCCGTTTCTTTTATAAGAAAACAGACTCAATTGATTGATGATGGTCTCGATCCAAAAAGACCATCCCACACCAACATGTAGATTCGGCACAAAGGAAAAAGGGAAAAAAATAACGATTCCAAAATATTGTACTAGCCACTTACCGATTGACCAAAGTGTGAGAAGAAGGAATAAATTGATTGAAAAGGAGATAAGTGTGGTGGAGGATTCGGCTATGAAGGAGAAGTTAAAGGGAATGGTGCTTAGTAACATTCGGCCATGATGAAAATAAAAGGGAGAAAAATGTTTGAGAGATTTTTGTAAGAAGAAATGGATGAAGAAAGGTATATGAAAATAAGGTGTTTAGGTTTCGGTTCTTTTCAAGAATGGAAGATGAACAAAGAAATGAGTTTGAGGCTTATGTGCATTCGGCTAAGAAGAGGAAAATGGAGAGAAAGGTTTTGGAGAAAAACACAAAAATGACAAAATGCCAAAGTGACCAACTAGCTACCAAAAGCCATCCAAATTTTGGTCACCCCCTAGCCCCTAAAACGTCCAAGTACATGGCCAAGAGAGTCAATTTAAGCATTATACTTTCCATAAAACATTCCTCAATTTAAGCCACTTGTTCCCCTACCTACCTTATCTTATTGATTCCTTTTCCTATGTCAATTCTTGTCTTAATCCATTAGCCACCTTGTCATAAAACTAAAAGTCCAACCTTCCAAAAATAAAGCTTGACCGACACATGCTAGATGAGTGAAAAGAAAAAAAAAATTTAGTCACAAAAATGCATACCAAGGGATTCGAACCTCTTCCCTCAAGCAAACATACATGGCGTCATATCTCCTTTACCACTTGCTCATCTTATGCTAACTTTTACTGTTTAATTACCTTAAGCATTTAAGGTTACTTGTTCCATTTCAATAAAGTATTACTTACCAAAAATTATTCCAAGTCCAAATAAATCCCGAGCCTTCTCGAGACCATTTTAAACACACAAATGGAATCATTTCACTAGCTAAGCACCAAAATAATGCAACATATAAATACTCAATTTTTAGGGTATTACAATCAAAAGCTAAGGTGACCGAAATGGGATGGTATCTTCACCAAAGCCGTAATTTTGCAAACGAGTTGAAGTCAAGTCTGAACAAGATTAGGGAAATGAAGGGCAATAGTGAAAACTTAGAATCAGCATTGCAAAATTGTGAACTCCAGATCAAGCTTCTTGAAGCAAGAGAAGGGCATTGGAAGGAAGAGCTCCATCATTCTCATGATCAAGTCAGAAATCGGGATTACCTCATGGGTAAAGCGATAGTTCAGATTCGAGAGGTAGCTGATCACCTACAGACTTTGGCAGTACAGACTGGTACATTGAACATGAAGTATGAGGTACAGTCAGACTATGGTCGAGAGCTAACCTTGTTGTTTAAGAGGATCAAAACTTTGGGCCTTAGGGTGAGAGCATATTTGTAGTCCATTTTATGCAAAGGATTTTGTTTTGTAATAAAGTTTTCTAAAATGAAGTTGAATCGAAATCGATGCCTCCTTACATTCATGCATTTGCATTGCATTACATCATTTGCATTAGACTTTTACAAAAGGACCCTAATTAGGTAAAATATTTCAATTAACCTGGAAAACATGGAACAAAAGTTGGAGAGAATAGAGCAGATGCAAAAATCAGATGCAGGGGCAGTTGACAAAGGTTCAACAAGAAATGCGGGAACAAATGCTAGAATTCCAAAGGAATATGATAGGCGAGCTAACTCAGTTACTAGCCAGAGGACTTGAAAAAAGGAATGGCCCAGTGGCCAACAGTGTGGATGATGATGAAGACATCGTTTATTCCTCGATAGGTGTCCCGACTCAACCAGACACACATTCGCATAGGGTACTCGTCATTATTGGACCCCAATGTCAGACTGATAATGCGGCCCTATTGAACTTCCCGATGGGTTCAGGTGTTAATTTGGATGATGTTCGAACCAAACTGGTTGTACTGGTAGAAACAAGGAAAAGGGGAGAGTGGACTTTAAAGGCCCCAAAGAAGAAGGAAAAGGAAGCGAATGGTACGAGTAGGTATAACAAAGGTCATTCGAAACCGATTACAATAAGTCAGCCAAGGAAGGTAATTACCAGCCATGGAGTCTCCCCAAGGCAAGAACCCAATTCAAGACCGAACATAGAGAAACCTCAGTTCGCACCCATTCCAGTCACGTATAGGGAGTTGTACCAAGTTCTGTTTGACGCACATGTCATATCCCCTTTTTATGTAGAGCCAATACAGCCCCCATACCCCAAATGGTACGATGAAAATGGCCAATGCGAATACCATTGGGGAATCACAGGACATTCGATCGAGAACTGTGTCGCTTTTAAAAGGATAATTGAAAGATTCGTCAGATTGGGTATCGTAAAATTTGATGATCCCTCTGTTGCAGAAATTCTGTTACCCAACTTTCTGTCACGGGTGTAAACATTGCGATAGATGGGGGTATGAGATCTAAGAATAAATCGAGTTCAGGGCTTTAGTACAATACCTGATATTGGGAAATCCAAATATTAATGACGTATCTGAAGAAAGAACTGGATTTTTCCAAATATCTGCCCTTGCATACTTGGGAGTGTTTTGAATAATGAGACTGTGGAAAAGATCCCTATATTTTTAGAGCTGATCTAGAGTAATATTCAAACACGCTTGTTGCCTTATGGAAACACGGAAATTTATATACTTTTTCATACCCTTTTTGACCCAAATTCATGTGGTTTCGAGTAAATTCTTGTCGGAAAATAATTAAATATTATAAAATAATTAATTTGTGCTAAAAATATGAACATGCTGAATTGTAATTAATTCTATAGTTAATTTTGTTTAATTTTGACTATTTTCGACAGAGTCGCAAAAAGGAAAAAAATTGGCTCGGCAGACACTGCTCGAAGAATAAAACCGAGAAGCGATTTGAAGTGTCAAGGCGACTTTATTTCCAGCCCAAGACGGTCCAATTATAAAGATTTAATCATAATATAATTAATTTTAATTTTTTCTCAATTTAATTTGGGCTAAATAAATTATTTTTAATTAATTATGAAAAAAGGGTCCAGTAAAACCGCACTGGTTGAACCGAACCAATTGAACCGGACCAGCCACCAATTGGGCAGCCCAAACCGTCCACAATGAAGGCCCAAATCAGCTTATTTGCTGATTAATTGAGTTGCAAAGAAGCCCTTGAAGACTTCTCAAAATCCCATTCAAACCCCTCCAAAATTCATGGGTTTAAAGATTTGTCCAAGCTAATTTTAGCAAAGTTGAATCCATCAACTTTGCCACATAGGATGGCCGGCCAAGAGGGAATCTTTTGCTGCTGATTTTTTTTTCTATTTTTAGCAGCCCCTAACACCTATAAATACAACCCCTAGCTGCTCATTCAAATCATCCCTCAATTCTCCAACATTCTCTCATTCTCTCTTCTTTTCTCTCAACTTTTCTCCATTCATTTTCATTCCATTTTCCCCTTGTTCTTGTGCCGATTTCCCCTATTGGAAAAGAGCTGTTTTCCAGCCATTTGAAGCAGCACTTGAAGTGTTCATAAGCCCCCTTGATAGCCGAGGACAACGAAGAACGAAGGAGGAACCAAGCAGACAAGTCACGGAGAGCCACTGGATTTGTTTCTCGTTTCCTATCTCTTTAAATTATTTGTTGTTGTTTTGACAAACATGTTTATGGATATTCATGCTTTTGAAGTGTTTAATTTAATCAATTTAGCTTGAATTTAATTCGTGTTGGTTTGATTTCATTTCGCCCTCTTAGATTATTAAAATTATGTTTATGTTGTTAAAGGCCTCGGTGGAATGTTTGATTAAGTAAAATTATGCTAAGTTATCTGGCATTATAATTGTTTAGATAGCTAATGAATTAATTATTTAAACGCATTGAAATTGTAATTAATGGACACAATACTTAATCTGTGCATGTTTAATTCTTCTAAGGTAGCTGAAGATTAAATTAGCATTGTATTTGACAATATGTATGCCTTGCATAACTTGCAGGATTTTTGTGATTAAATTGTTTCACGGTAAAAATACCTTGTTACTTCACATGATCTTTTATATGCTTGTTAGGTTGAATTAACCGTTTGCATCGACATAGGAATATGCGAGAGATTGTTTAATTTAATGAGTATGTATGTGCAATAACATGTTTACTTTTTGCAGTCTGTTTAATCGGTCGAATTGGTATAGAAATATGTACAAGAGATAGATGGATTTTTGATTTGTAAATATGTTCAATAGTTAGAAAATTACCGAGTTGCCATGTTTTAACAAGTATAAACACAAGTTTAATAATTCTAAGGTAAGAAATGTGATTAAACCAACACAATTATGTCATCTTGATTAAAATCAGTTTTTGAAATCGCACACTTGAACTTTGTTTTATTTTAATTTACTTTGTTTTTCTTTTAGTTTCCAAATAGTTTTCAAAAATTAAATATTTTTCCCTAACCAAAGTGTTTGAAATTATTTCATAAATAATTCTTTTACAGTCCCTGTGGGTACGATAACTCGACATTTACTTGTCACTTTTATTACTTGTTACGATTGTGTACACTTACACATTTCCACCGTTCCACCTTAAGCCTAGAGGTAGTAAGAATCTTTTTGTGAAATAGGCTTGTGTCCAGAATTTTTATTTTAATAAAATGCATCTTTTTGAGCAAATATTCTTTTATTCTTTCCATTTCATACTGTACAAACAATTGTTCTCAGTTTTTCTTTTGTTTGTTCTTTGGATTATCTTTCAAATATTCTTTTATTCATTCATTATCATACAAATAATCGTTCTTTGAACTATTTATTCTTTGGAAGCTTCCTCCGAACCCACAATAGGTCTCCAAATATCAACGATGTGAGCAACACTGCTACTGACTCAGAGTCTCCTTTCGAGTAAGACATGTGTCTAGAGGGATTTCAGGACTTCGAAAATGACAGAGATTGTAACCTATTTTCTGATTTGTTAAGAACGGTAGAACAAGAGGAAAAATAGATCCTACCTTACATAGGGTCAATGGAAATTACAAGCCTAGAAAAGGGGTGAAGATCGGACCCCAACTCACTATAGAAATAATGCGAGACATTATTGAGTTATTTTCAAGAATTCAAAGATGTTTTTGCGCGATCATATCAGGACATGCCTGGGCTACTAAGATGCGGGCTAAACACGAGGATTGAGCACTGTTGATCTACATAGAAAGGGATGATATCAGTTATGCCGTATTTAAGGAGACAAGATTCATGTGCCTTCTCTAGTTCTTCACAAATTTTCCATATGTGGGAGCATGGATGTGGTGGGGTCAATCTCGTCAAAAGCTTTTAGCCAATATCGATTTATCGTCGTGGTGGTCGTTTACTTCACTAAGAGGGTGGAAGTAGCTTCGTATGCCAATGTTACAAGGTCAATGTCATTAAATTCAAAAAAAAAAGAAAGAAAAAAGATCAGACGCCGACAAAGAATGCCAAAAAGGACAAAGTCAAAAGATCAGATGCCATATTATAGAGCAGCAAAGGCAGCCAAAAAAAAGGATTGTAGAAAAGATAATCGAGACTTGTAAAGATTGGCATAAAGAAGTTACTATTTATCTTCTATGGTTATCGAACGTTGGCCAGGATTTTTGCCGGGACAGTATCTTATCCATTATTTTATGGAATGGAAGCACTTTTGCCAATTGATCCTAATCAAAGAAAAGGTTAAATGTTATCCATCACGGTCAGATAATGGAAGATTACGACAAAGAGGTTTATCCTAGAGAATTCCACGAGGGGAACCTGATCCTTCTTTTACAAAAGAATTTCAGAGAAAAGTAGATGCCAAGCTGGGAAGGACCTTATGTTGTAAAGAAGGCCTGTTCTAGAGAAGCATTGATATTGACCGAGATGGATGCCAAAGACTTGCCCAATCCGAAGAATTCAGGTTCAGTCAAGAAGGATTTTACCTAAAAAGAGAAGGGCCAAGGTGAAAACCCGCAAAGGGCACCTTGAGCTTAAATTCATTCGAAAAAAAAGAGAGAAAGAACAAAGGAGAGGCCATGGCAAAAACCCGCAAAGGGCGCTTTGAGACCAAAGGGCTTTTGAGCCGAAAACCCGAAAAGGGCGACTCAAATTTTGATCAAAGATAGGGCATTTGGTAGTCTTGTTATGCCTGAATTAACAGTGCGGAAGTATGCTACGTCTTGGGGTATTGACAAAGTACTCTGGATCCTTTAAACACGTATCGAGCTCAAAATGGTCATCAAGGAGTTTGTACAAAGACGCTCAAGCTGTGATATCTGGGGCACCTAGCTTCTATCTTACCCATTTTAAATTTGCTAACTTTGCTTACTTTATTCTTTTTAAGATACGCCAATCAATCTTCTTTTATTGCCTTGGTTATCTTTAATTAGCTTATTTGTTTTGAGCTATGCTCTTGATTAATTCCTTTCTCGTCCATTGTTGTGATCTTTTTCAAGCATTTTATATTGAAATAATGATTATTGCACTAATAATACTTTTATAAAAGGAGTTTCGCATATTACTCTGGAAGCTTCTAAATAACATGAAAATCTGAAGCAGGACTATTGTTTGGAACTCACCAAGCCTAAGGTCTAGAAACATTGAAAGATGATTATCTCTTCGGATTTTTATTGGATAAGACATTTCGTCGGTGATACCATTTCGACAAATGACGAGCAATGTCAACCCAAGTGTAAAAGGGGATCATGATACTCTGCATTCATACATCTGGTCATTACACCTAGGGAATGGTGTAACAGATCAAATTGATTGAGGATAATACAAATTCCATACCTCTGAATGGTAACAGAAATCAAATGTTATTTCCTTGAAGTTGTAGTGGGAAGTACAAACTTTATGTCCCAGAAGGTACAGTGAAGGGGACTCTGAAATTACAGTGGGGCAAGCTTGCTGAGCAGAATATGATTGTTTCTTTGGGTTTTCTGTCAAAGATACCAACTGAACGAGAAAGCATGGTAACGCATCAGTGATAGAACCTTGATGAACTATGAGCAATGACGACCCAAACATTAAATAGGGATCATTCTCACATTTCCAATTAGGAGCTTTTGATTCATTCCGATCATTGAATCCTAATCGTTGTAAAAAAAAAAAAGAAAGAAGAGGAAATCACTCTCATGACATTTTGCATTCATGAAAATGTCGTCCATAATACATTTAGTTAGGAGCATTAGATTCATTTCGATCATTACATTCTAATCATTACACATTTAAAAATAGGATGACATTTTGCATTCATGCAAATGTCGTCCATAATACATTTAGTTAGGAGCATTAGATTCATTCCAATTATAGCATCCTAATCATTTGGCATAAACATAAGCATAATACATGCGAGTCTACAGGACATGTCCCTAGAGGATGGTGTAGTAACATCGGTGAATTCACCAGTCCTATCTCTCTGACCAGCAGTGGGATAGGTCTAAGATTGTAGATCTTGTTACCCTGGGTAGTAGTGGAACAAGATCGAACGGCGAATTTTATCTCCATGAAGCAGCGGAGTAGATTTAAGCCATCAGTCTTATCTCCCTCGAGATGGTAGTGGAGCAGGTTGAAGATTGAAGTCTTCCTGAAGATAGTAAGGAAGCAAATTGGAAAGTTCAGGTTTTGTTCCATCGAGATTGTAGTGGAGCAGGCTGAAGATTGAAGTCTTCCTGAAAATAGTAAGGAAGCAAATTAGAAAGTTCAGATTTTGTTCCATCAAGATAGTAGTGGAGCAGGCTGAAGATTGAAGTCTTCCGGAGGATAGTAAGGAAGAAAATTGGAAAGTTCAGATTTTGTTCCATCGAGATGGTAGTGGAGCAGGCTGAAGATTGAAGTCTTCTTGAAAATAGTAAGGGAGCAAATTGGAAAGTTCAGATTATTTCCATCGAGATGGTAGTGGAGCAGGCTGAAGATTGAAGTCTTCCTGAAGATAGTAAGGAAGCAAATTGGAAAGTTCAGATTTTGTTCCGCCGAGATGGTAGTGGAGCAGGCTGAAGATTGAAGTCTTCCTGAAGATAGTAAGGAAGCAAATTGGAAAGTTCAGATTTTGTTCCGTCGAGATGGTAGTGGAGCAGGCTGAAGATTGAAGTCTTCCTGAAGATAATAAGGAAGCAAATTAGAAAGTTCAGATTTTGTTCCATTGAGATGGTAATGGAGTAGGCTGAAGATTGAAGTCTTCCTGAAGATAGTAAGGAAGCAAATTGGAAAGTTTAGATTTTGTTCCATCGAGATGGTAGTGGAGCAGGCTGAAGATTGAAGTCTTCCTGAAGATAGTAAGGAAGTAAATTGGAAAGTTCAAATTTTATTCTATCGAGATGGTAGTGGAGCAGGCTGAAGATTGAAGTCTTCCTAAAGATAGTAAGGAAACAAATTAGAAAGTTCAGATTTCGTTCCATCGAGATGGTAGTGGAGTAGGCTGAAGATTGAAGTCTTCCTGAAGATAGTAAGGAAGCAAATTAGAAAGTTCAGATTTTGTTCCATCGAGATGGTAGTGTAGTAGACTGAAGATTGAAGTTTTCCTGAAGATAGTAAG
This sequence comes from Gossypium australe, assembly GCA_005393395.2. Lineage (NCBI taxonomy): Eukaryota > Viridiplantae > Streptophyta > Magnoliopsida > Malvales > Malvaceae > Gossypium > Gossypium australe. The sequence continues at coordinate 114,432,736 of CM016617.1, read as the reverse complement.
GGAGCAATTTAGAAAGTTCAGATTTTTGTTCCCCCGAAATGGTGGTGGAGCAGGCTGAAGATTGAAGTCTTCCAAGATAGTAAGGAAGTATACTGAAAAGTTCAGATTTTGTCCTCTCGAGATAGTAGTGGGGCAGACTGAAGATTGTAGATCTGGCATTCATGAGATTGCAGTGAAGCAGATCGAAGACACTAGTCTGGCATCCCTGAGTTTGCAAGGAGCAGATTAAAATAATAGATCTGGCATTCCTAAAGTTGCAGAAAGCAGATCGAAGACATCAATCTGGTATCCTTGAGTTTGTAGGGAACATATTAAAATAGCAGATTTGGCATTCTTGACGTTGCAGGAAGCAAATCGAAGACATTAGTCTGGCATCCCTGAGTTTGCAGGGAGCAGATTAAAATAGCAGATATGGCGTTCCTAAAGTTGCAAGAAGTAGATAGAAGACATCAGTCTGGCATCCCTGAGTTTGCAGGGAGTAGATTAAAATAGCAGATCTGGCATACCTGAAGGTGCAGGAAGCAGATCGAAGACATTAGTCTTGTCTCCCTGAGTTTGCAGTGAAGCAGATTGAAGACAGTGGATCTGGCATTCCTAAAATTGCAGGAAGCAGATCGAAGACATCAAATCTTGTCTCCATGAGTTTGCAGAGGAGCAGATCGGAAGATAGCAGATCGAAGCCATTAGACTTATAGTTCAATACTTCTAAAAGTTGCGGTTCCAGTACCCCTGAAGATGCAGTTGGGATTGGAAGCCATTTGAAGAAGACGAGGACCACGAAGTCAAGGCTCGGCCAAGACCGGGCAAAATTGGTCCTTTTATAGTCTTTGCTCTATTCTCGTTACACGACAAAGAGCAAAGAGGGGCAGCTGTAAGAACCCAATTTAGCCCGGGCCCATGAAAACCAAAATGAAAAAACAAAAAAAAATAAAAATAAAAAAATAATAAATGTCCTTTAAACAGTCCAGTTACAAAATTAATAGCCCAATTACAGATTCTAAAATACTGACCCAAATACCACCAGACCCAAAACTAGCCCATTACCCGAACAAACCCAAACCAATAAACCCGAGCCCAATTCCCTACCCAGACCCAATCTAAACCTTAGCCCAAACGGCCCAGTTGGCTTGCGGACGCAGGAAACCCTAGGTTTCCATTGCGCCGCAGCACCCCAGCCCCTAGGCGCCGCAATCAAATCCTCATACCCAGCAGCCTTCCTTCGCACCGAGGCCCCAAATCGCGCCTCAAGTGGTGCCTAGTCATCATCGCGCTTCGCGTCATTGATCTGCAAACAGGGAAAGGACAAACAACAAAATGAGAGAAAGAAAATAGCAAAAATAGAAAGAAATCTTTGTATTTGTTTCTAGTATAGTTTTTTATGGAATGGAAGCATTTTTGCCAATTGATCCTAATCAAAGAAAAGGTTAAATGTTATCCATCACGGTCAGATAATGGAAGCTTACGACAAAGAGGTTTATCCTAGAGAATTCCACGAGGGGAACCTGATCCTTCTTTTACAAAAGAATTTCAGAGAAAAGTAGATGCCAAGCTGGGAAGGACCTTATGTTGTAAAGAAGGCCTGTTCTGGAGGAGCATTGATATTGACCGAGATGGATGCCAAAGACTTGCCCAATCCGAAGAATTCAGGTTCAGTCAAGAAGGATTTTACCTGAAAAGAGAAGGGCCAAGGTGAAAACCCGCAAAGGGCACCTTGAGCTTAAATTCATTCGAAAAAAAAGAGAGAAAGAACAAAGGAGAGGCCATGGCAAAAACCCGCAAAGGGTACTTTGAGACCAAAGGGGTTTTGAGCCGAAAACCCGAAAAGGGCGACTCAAATTTTGATCAAAGATAGGGCATTTGGTAGTCTTGTTATGCCTGAATTAACAGTGCGGAAGTATGCTACGTCTTGGGGCATTGACAAAGTACTCTGGATCCTTTAAACACGTATCGAGCTCAAAATGGTCATCAAGGAGTTTGTATAAAGACGCTCAAGCTGTGATATCTAGGGCACCTAGCTTCTATCTTACCCATTTTAAATTTGCTAACTTTGCTTACTTTATTCTTTTTAAGATACGCCAATCAATCTTCTTTTATTACCTTGGTTATCTTTAATTAGCTTATTTGTTTTGAGCTATGCTCTTGATTAATTCCTTTCTCGTCCATTGTTGTGATCTTTTTCAAGCATTTTATATTGAAATAATGATTATTGCACTAATAATACTTTTATAAAAGGAGTTTCGCATATTACTCTGGAAGCTTCTAAATAACATGAAAATCTGAAGCAGGACTATTGTTTAGAACTCACCAAGCCTAAGGTCTGGAAACATTAAAAGATGATTATCTCTTCGGATTTTTATTGGATAAGACATTTCGTCGGTGATACCATTTCGACAAATGACGAGCAATGTCAACCCAAGTGTAAAAGGGGATCATGATACTCTGCATTCATACATCTGGTCATTACACCTAGGGAATGGTGTAACAGATCAAATTGATTGAGGATGATACAAATTCCATACCTCTGAATGGTAACAGAAATCAAATGTTATTTCCTTGAAGTTGTAGTGGGAAGTACAAACTTTATGTCCCAGAAGGTACAGTGAAGGGGACTCTGAAATTACAGTGGGGCAAGCTTGCTGAGCAGAATATGATTGTTTCTTTGGGTTTTCTGTCAAAGATACCAACTGAACGAGAAAGCATGGTAACGCATCAGTGATAGAACCTTGATGAACTATGAGCAATGACGACCCAAACATTAAATAGGGATCATTCTCACATTTCCAATTAGGAGCTTTTGATTCATTCCGATCATTGAATCCTAATCGTTGTAAAAAAAAAAAAAGAAAGAAGAGGAAATCACTCTCATGACATTTTGCATTCATGAAAATGTCGTCCATAATACATTTAGTTAGGAGCATTAGATTCATTTCGATCATTACATTCTAATCATTACACATTTAAAAATAGGATGACATTTTGCATTCATGCAAATGTCGTCCATAATACATTTAGTTAGGAGCATTAGATTCATTCCAATTATAGCATCCTAATCATTTGGCATAAACATAAGCATAATACATGCGAGTCTACAGGACATGTCCCTAGAGGATGGTATAGTAACATCGGTGAATTCACCAGTCCTATCTCCCTGACCAGCAGTGGGATAGGTCTAAGATTGTAGATCTTGTTACCCTGGGTAGTAGTGGAACAAGATCGAACGGCGAATTTTATCTCCATGAAGCAGCGGAGTAGATTTAAGCCATCAGTCTTATCTCCCTCGAGATGGTAGTGGAGCAGGCTGAAGATTGAAGTCTTCCTGAAGATAGTAAGGAAGCAAATTGGAAAGTTCAGGTTTTGTTCCATCGAGATTGTAGTGGAGCAGGCTGAAGATTGAAGTCTTCCTGAAAATAGTAAGGAAGCAAATTAGAAAGTTCAGATTTTGTTCCATCAAGATAGTAGTGGAGCAGGCTGAAGATTGAAGTCTTCCTGAAGATAGTAAGGAAGAAAATTGGAAAGTTCAGATTTTGTTCCATCGAGATGGTAGTGGAGCAGGCTGAAGATTGAAGTCTTCTTGAAAATAGTAAGGGAGCAAATTGGAAAGTTCAGATTATTTCTATCGAGATGGTAGTGGAGCAGGCTGAAGATTGAAGTCTTCCTGAAGATAGTAAGGAAGCAAATTGGAAAGTTCAGATTTTGTTCCGCCGAGATGGTAGTGGAGCAGGCTGAAGATTGAAGTCTTCCTGAAGATAGTAAGGAAGCAAATTGGAAAGTTCAGATTTTGTTCCGTCGAGATGGTAGTGGAGCAGGCTGAAGATTGAAGTCTTCCTGAAGATAATAAGGAAGCAAATTAGAAAGTTCAGATTTTGTTCCATTGAGATGGTAATGGAGTAGGCTGAAGATTGAAGTCTTCCTGAAGATAGTAAGGAAGCAAATTGGAAAGTTTAGATTTTGTTCCATCGAGATGGTAGTGGAGCAGGCTGAAGATTGAAGTCTTCTTGAAGATAGTAAGGAAGTAAATTGGAAAGTTCAAATTTTGTTCTATCGAGATGGTAATGGAGCAGGCTGAAGATTGAAGTCTTCCTGAAGATAGTAAGAAAGCAAATTAGAAAGTTCAGATTTCGTTCCATCGAGATGGTAGTGGAGTAGGCTGAAGATTGAAGTCTTCCTGAAGATAGTAAGGAAGCAAATTAGAAAGTTCAGATTTTGTTCCATCGAGATGGTAGTGTAGCAGACTGAAGATTGAAGTTTTCCTGAAGATAGTAAGGGAGCAATTTAGAAAGTTCAGATTTTTGTTCCCCCGAAATGGTGGTGGAGCAGGCTGAAGATTGAAGTCTTCCAAGATAGTAAGGAAGCATACTGAAAAGTTCAGATTTTGTCCTCTCGAGATAGTAGTGGGGCAGACTGAAGATTGTAGATCTGGCATTCATGAGATTGCAGTGAAGCAGATCGAAGACACTAGTCTGGCATCCCTGAGTTTGCAGGGAGCAGATTAAAATAATAGATCTGGCATTCCTGAAGTTGCAGGAAGCAGATCGAAGACATCAATCTGGTATCCCTGAGTTTGTAGGGAACAGATTAAAATAGCAGATTTGGCATTCTTGACGTTGCAGGAAGCAAACCGAAGACATTAGTTTGGCATCCCTGAGTTTGCAGGGAGCAGATTAAAATAGCAGATATGGCGTTCCTAAAGTTGCAAGAAGTAGATAGAAGACATCAGTCTGGCATCCCTGAGTTTGCAGGGAGTAGATTAAAATAGCAGACCTGGCATACCTGAAGGTGCAGGAAGCAGATCGAAGACATTAGTCTTGTCTCCCTGAGTTTGCAGTGAAGCAGATTGAAGACAGTGGATCTGGCATTCCTAAAATTGCAGAAAGCAGATCGAAGACATCAAATCTTGTCTCCATGAGTTTGCAGAGGAGCAGATCAGAAGATAGCAGATCGAAGCCATTAGACTTATAGTTCAATACTTCTAAAAGTTGCGGTTCCAGTACCCCTGAAGATGCAGTTGGGATTGGAAGCCATTTGAAGAAGACGAGGACCAAGAAGTCGAGGCTCGGCCAAGACCGGGCAAAATTGGTCCTTTTATAGTCTTTGCTCTATTCTCGTTACACGACAATGAGCAAAGAGGGGCAGCTGTAAGAACCCAATTTAGCCCGGGCCCATGAAAACCAAAATGAAAAAACAAAAAAAATAAAAATAAAAAAAAAATAAATGTCCTTTAAACAGTCCAGTTACAAAATTAATAGCCCAATTACAGATTCTAAAATACTGACCCAAATACCACCAGACCCAAAACTAGCCCATTACCCGAACAAAACTAAACCAAAAAACCCGAGCCCAATTCCCTACCCAGACCCAATCTAAACCTTAGCCCAAACGGCCCAGTTGGCTTGCGGACGCAGGAAACCCTAGGTTTCCATTGCGCCGCAGCACCCCAGCCCCTAGGCGCCGCAATCGAATCCTCATACCCAGCAGCCTTCCTTCGCACCGAGGCCCCAAATCGTGCCTCAAGTGGCGCCTAGTCATCATCGCGCTTCGCGTCATTGATCTGCAAACAGGGAAAGGACAAACAACAAAATGAAAGAAAGAAAATAGCAAAAATAGAAAGAAATCTTTGTATTTATTTCTAGTATACTTTTAGGGTTATAAATAACCCTAATAAACCTGTAACAAACACACAGAAGAGACGAAAAGAATACAAAAAAAATACGAAAGCAAAAGTAAATATTCGGAATACAGAAGGTGATTCTCGACAATAGTTTTAGTTTTTTTAGTGTTCTATTCGAATAAACAATAAAAAGAGGGTACAAATATACCTTTTCGTACGAAAAAAGGATTTTTCTGGCTTCAGGCCACCGTGTGCAGTGGCGCGTGGGATGCACGCGCGGTGGCCTGTCACCGGAACCCACACCGGAGGCTGGTCGGAGACCAAGGAAAGGGGAGAGCTTTCTAAAGCTCAATTTCTGTTTTTTTAGGGGTTGTTAAAATGAATTAATTTTTGCTTTATATAGGCCTAAGAAACGACGCCGTTTTGGAATGGTCAAATAATGACCAAAACGACATCGTTTTAAGGAGGATCCGCGCGTTGACCTGAAAACTCGGGTAGGATCCGCGCGTTTTTGTTAAAAGGTTTAATTTCCATTTTAGTCCTCCCGCATTTTTATTATTTTTAATTCAGTTTAATTTAATTTTTTTATTTTAATTTGGCCCTAAATGTTTGTTTACATTTTAATTTAGTCCCTTGGGCTATTAAAGGGCTAGTAACAGAACGACGCTGTTTTGGAAATGAGGCATAATTGTCCAATTGGTCCTTGCATTTTAGGCACGCATTTCAATATCATCCTTTCTGTATTTTAAATTTATTTTTTTATTTTAATTTAATCTTTATCTATTTTTTTATTCTTTTTCTTTTCATTTTGCTCTTATTTTTATTTACTTTTAATATCATGTATATATTAAATTATTATTTATTACTTATTATTTATATTATGTTATTTCTCACTATTATTCATTTTTTTACATTAGTTATTATATCACATTTTATTTTTGTATACTATATTATATTTATGTAGCATTTAAATTGTTTTATCATTGATATTTATAAAATTTCTATATATTATATAGCATATATTATTTATGTAGTTTATATCACATAAGTACTTTTTTTTATTAATAGATAAATTTTATTTAAAATTTGTATATTCTTTATAACTATTTTTTATCAAATATTATTGTTTATATGTATGTATGTATTATTTTATAACTTATATATTAGTTATATATTATGCATTTTTAAGATTTTTGTATTTATTATATTGTATTACATATTACTTCTAAAATATTATTTAGTATAAATTTATTTTTATTATATAATATATATGTATTGTTTATGTTATATATTTAGTTTTTATAATTACTGTATCATATATACTTCTATTTCAAAATTTTAATTGTTCTTTATCATATATTATTATTTATATTTTTACGTACCAAATTATAAAATTATAAGTGTTCTTATATTTCTCATATACTCTAAGTTTTATATATATTATCTAAATATTGTTTATACATATTAACCATTTTGGAGATTGGTTTTTTTTTCGATGTTATTAAGTATATATATATGTCTTTTTTTTTTATATGCGATCATGTTTGTAGTACTTCACATTTATTTCTTAATTCTTATAGTTTTATTTTTGAATTCTTATTGCATATTTTATAACTTGTATTTGTTCATTTATGTTCTTTATTGGTTTAATACTGTAACTTTTATTGTTTTATAAAAAACATTTTTATATAACAAAAATAACGATACGTGATACTTAGGGACTTCGAGAGAAATTATACCCTAACTTATTGGGTTTTAATTTTTTCTTGTAGAACTTAAAATATCAAGTATCCTCTTTTTTTAAAAAAAACTATAAATTTTTAAATAAAAACTTATTCTTGAGAATTCAAAATTGTCGTGTCCTAACTCACTGGATATGACGTTTTGTTATCTTGGGATAAGGATTTCAGAAAATAAGGCAATGTTTCGTGTTTAGAAATTCGAGAAATTGTGCTCTAACATGCTGGGTTTCAATTTTTCGTACGTCCAAATAACTAAATATCCTTTTAATTTCGTGTTTTGGAAATTAAGGGACGATTTTAGTTTCGAGGGTTAAAATGTCACACCCTAACGTACTGGATGTGATATTTTATCCTTTTGGGACAAAAGAGTCTTAATATTCCAAAACAGGTTATATAAACATTCTTTAAAAGAAATTGTATTTTAAAATCTTTTCAAATTTTCGACATTAGGACAATAATTAATCAATTAGGTACCAATTTTTGGGCATTACGAGGGTGCTAATCCTTCCTCGTACGTAACCGACTCCCGAACCCGTTTTCTTGTATTTCGTGGACCAAAATCAACATTTTGAAATAAAACGTTTTATAAGGTGATCCAATCACACCTAAATAAAAAGCGATTGGTGGCAACTCCCATTTTCGTTTTTAAGTTGATCCCCGTTGTTTTAATCAACATTAAAAATGGTTTCAACAAAAGTTTAACAAAACAACGAACTAAAACGTACAATCAAACATGCATCTATAAATCATCACTTTGCTTACTTCATCCATACAACAAACAACCCATAATAATTCAACTCACAATCAACAGTACATGAAGTCAAACACAACACAGTAACACAATACTTACATATATATATATATAACAACCACAAAGAGTTCGAGTTTAGAAACTCACCAACAAAATACCTGGTGTTGATACAACTTACACCTGCTTAGCCTTCCTTTATCACTTGGGCTGCCTCTTTTTTGGTTAGCTAAGCATATCAACCTTATAAATATCAAAACGAAGACGTACATAGGTAAGAAAACCTTAATTCATATTCATGCAGAGGAGTTATAAATGTTAGCTACGACTTAAATCATCACAATTCAAAATAAATTATACTGAATCCTCATAAATAAATTATGCTGAATCTTCATACTTTCATTCATTTTTCTTAAATTAAAAGGTATGTAAGAGTTAGAAAGATTACCAGATTTCTAAGTTCTCAATTATTTATGCTAATACTCAAAATACGTCCCTTCATGCAAATCTTTTCTTAATTTCCTTTCTTATAGAATGAACTAGAGAAGAATATGAAAGAAAGAAAATGAATCCCAGAATGAAAAAATCTTCCCATTATATAATCTTTCGACCACTACTTCCCTTAATCCCAAGTATGCTAGTACTATTAATACTCTTAATCATAATGTTTCCCCTAAAAGAAAACCCCTAGATCTAATGTAACGTGACTAAACTTAATTTCTAGTTATTTACCAATAAGACTGCAAGATTCTTATAATTACACTAGGATCCACTTAAATAGAAACTTTTCTAATTAAATACTCATAATCTCCATTATACCAAACCTTTAACATTTCTGGGTGTAACATTCATGTTATACTACTTGATGGTAAATACTCATTTCTCATTATTTGCGAATTGTTGACCTACGAACAACACTTTTGATTTGGAATTTGCCGCCAACCTGTTAGAAGGTATTATAACAGGGTATTCAGAGAACTCAGATGCATGCGCAGCAATAGAATTTACGCTTAACATGTGGGCCCCAAGGTCATTGTGTATTACAATGCCACGATTCGAGTTCTCAAACGAAGGGGCGTATACATTATCATCATCACCTTCATCGTTGATATCATTCGAGACCTCATTGAGATCAAGGTTACTAAAATATTCACCTTGATGATCAAAACTACCAACAATATCGGGCCTTTATTCACCATCTACATCGATACCAATCACCAATGGATGTATCTGTGAAGGGGAACCTGGATTAGAATTTTTATACATAGTCGGAGCATTGTGTGGATTCCCAACCCATGTCGATGTCACTCCATAATCGCACAGTTCTACCTACCCAATATTCAGATCAAAGTTAAACTCATGTATAGACGATCGCCTATCAACAGACGCTCTTGGTACCTCCGTATATGAGTCTTGAACTCCATATTGTTGATTTAACGGAGTGACATTTTGAACCGACTCAACATCTGCTAACTCAACGAACAACTCAATTGGTTCAACATTCTTGGGTGAGTAATAAAGTGCAATCATAGTCTCTACATCATCATCATCTACAAGTTCCATCTCCCTATATTTGCACGAATTTGACAAAACTAGAAATTTGTAGAATAACCTAGACATCCATCCTTCCCCCACAACATAACAATTTTCGCACTAATCTTTTGTTTCATATCATCGACTTTGACATTGTTGTTAAACCTCATTCCTATTTGATGGCAATATGCAAATATACAACCAACTGTTGTTTGTAAAAATACCTTATCGAAATGAACATATACGAAGAATTGGTTATTCATCTTCGATACTAAATCTGTAAAATAATTTTTTTTAAAAATATTAGTTCCTATTAAAACAATTCATACTATTTTATAGCAACAAAAATACTTTTTTATCAAACAATATAATTAACATATCATATTACTCATTAGCAATCTAAAATAAAATAAAATAAAATAACATAAAAACAATTACGTACTAACCTTATAAACTCGAACTTGATTTTTGAAGTTTAAAATGAAAAAAAATATATTAATCTTCAATTTTTATTTTTAAGAGCTCTTTTTTTTCTTTCCCAATTTATTAAACCAATTGTTTTCTCTCCCGTGTTGCTAAATAATTTTTTTTTCTGTTATATCCCTTTTTGCTAAACATATTTTTCTCTTCTTTTTTTCCCTCTTAAATAGATGGAAACAATATTTTGTCCAGGGGATAGAGGTTTTTATAAGGAAGCAGTGTCGCGAGACTCGAATTTTCAAATCAATGTCGCCTGACATGTCGGCGACGCCATATGATTTCAACTACTTTTTCTTTTTCTTTAGTTTTTTTTCTAATAACCAATTTTTTTAATATTCAAGCGATGTCACGTGACACGATAACGACACCAATGAAAAAAATTTGGTGAGAACTAAGAGTAAAATGGTAAATTAGTGAAATTAAAAATAAAACAAGTGACCAAATTGAAATCTAGAGAATTCTTCATCAAATTTCAATCCAAAAAACACCATAGGAGAACCTTGAAGCTAGTTTTTCATATTTTTACTTCAAATCAAGAACCCGAAGAGAAGCGCAAAAAAGAGAAATTAACAGATTAGTCCCTGAATTTCTACAACCTCTACAAACTACCCCAGGTAAGTTCATATGGTTGAATTTTCATGATTATTCGTTAAATTTAGGAATGATATAATGTATTATTTCATATGTTTGTTATTGGATCATGATTATTATAAAAATATGAAAATTGGATCGAAAGTTCAAATTAAATGAAACGCATGATTGGGTACGATCGTTTCGTGACACAAAATGAATTGACGGATAAGACCATGGTTGGACCATGACAATGTTTAAATGTAAGACCATAGCTAGCCTATGGCATTTTAGTGAAAAGACCATAACTGTAATATCCCGAATTATGGCTTGTGCATTTATGCTTAATTATATGAAATAGCATGCTTGAGTATGTGGTGAATGAGTATTATGAATTGTGTGAACTTTAGAAAATAGGAGAGTGCCTTAGAAATTTTTAGATTTTAAATCTAAAAGGGGAAGCTAAGGAGGGTGGCCTTAAGAGAAAATGTGGGGGAGATATATCACACAAATGGGCTTGGTAAAGTGGTTGTAAGGCGCCACTTAGGGCCTTAGTGTGTGACGCCATATGCTAGGGGGGAAAGGGCTTGTGTTCGAGCCACAAGGGGAGCAATAAGGGGAATTTTTATTTTTGCTGCAAGGAGCAAAGGCGCCACTTAACAGCAGTTTAAGAAAATATGTAGGGGATTTATGACAAAGGTAGCAGCTTGGTAAAGTGGCTGCAAGGCGCCACTTAAAGCTCACACAAGTGACGCCACAAGCAGGTGCTAATGGGCCAGGGTTCGAGCTACAAGGGAAGCAAAATAAAAAGTTTTATTTTGCAGCAGAGAAGAGTAGTAATGGACGGCATTAGAAGACTTAGGAATGAGTTTAAGATGTGCTTAAATTCCTAGGAAATTTCGGCTAAAGCATAAGATAAATAAGGATTTATTTTTAAATTATTTTTTTAGATGAAGAAGAGATAAATGTGGATTATTTTTATTATTTTAAATGAAGTGATAAGGAGAAAATCAAGGAATAGCTAGTGTTTGAATGCTAGCCGAATTTAGGAGGGGAAGTAAGTAAGGCATTCGGCCATACTAAGGGGGATTTGTGCCGAAAAATTCATTCTTTTCTCATCTTTTCTTTTGTGCCGAAATTCTCAAAGAAATCAGCTCGTGTCTTTTTTTTATTTTCTTCCTTTTTTCTATTCATCTCCATAGGCCGAATCTCATCAAACCTTTTTTTCTTCTTCTTCTTCTTCTTTCTCCAATTCAATCAAAAGACGAATCTCCCTAGTATTCTCCAAAGCCGAATCCCTCTGAGGTGTTAGGCAAGGTGCTGTCGAATTCTATAGAGAGGGTAAAGACCAAATGTCGTTTGATTTCCATTCTTTTCTTTTAGATTTGTCGAAATCTAGAACTAATCCCATCAATATTCTTGTTTGCCGAAAATTGGAAGGATCTTTCGGGATTTTCAGTATGGTCAACCATAAGGAGGATTATTCGGGATTTCAACATCCAAGGTAGGTTATGTGATATTCGGCCATAGGCCATTCTTATGTGACTTAAAGATTAGAATTAAATCTAACCTATGCCTATAGGTATTTTGACACCTTCATAACCAAGTAGCACTTTTCGGGATTCGCAAGGTAAGTGAATCTGATATTCGGCCAAGATTATAAACAATGATTTAGATCTATACTTTACTTATTCGAAAGTCGAAACTAACCCAGTCAATTGATCTAGTGTTAGCCGATTGCAAGGAAGAAACTCACAAAGTTTCGGAATTTGTTTAGGGATCAAAACGGCAGCAAGGTAAGGATTCGGGACTTGATTATTTGGCTGAATAGCCTTTAGCTAAAATACTATATGTTGGCCGAATGTAGGGGCTAGGGATCTAGGACGCTAGATCGGGATTTTCAGGATTGCAGTAAACTTGCTAAGTGAATCAGGTGTGTACCCCACACTATCTCTTAATAGATGTATGGCAATATTTAGTATATATGTTATAATAATGTGAATGTGGCTAAGGTAGCATGCAATGGTATAAAGTACTCAGGTACGTCAATTTACTACTACTGTAGTTATCTCATTATGAATATATGATATGGCACATATGAGAACCGTGATAAGAATGGGAAATAAGGCATGATATTGCATGATATGTATGACATGGGCATATGGGTGATTATGAAAGGGGAAGTGAATGTGGTGGTTTTATACCACGATATCTGAATGTGGTGTCACATGACACGAAATATTTTATCTGGTGGCTATGCCATAATATTTATAAGGGCGATGAGCACGTCGACTGCAGCGACTGCCTTCGATGGTGTGTAGCGGATGGAGGGTTGACTCAGTAGTCCCCACGGTGTGCAGGTTGGTACGGGTGATGTGTAGCAGATGGTAACTAGGCTTGGGTTCGGGAATGCATCATTAATTGTAAAATTATGATATGTATGTGTATGATTCGATATGCCTGATTCTGTTGGGATTTAGTGTTGGTTACACATTGAGTCTGTTTGACTCACCCCGTTGTGGGAACATTTTTCAGGTGACGATCAGTGATGGACCGGGTCGGCAGAAGCTTAGTGGTGGCCATGCTTAGCGAGGAATTTATTTTATTTGGACATTTTATTTTATTTAAGCACTAAAATTTATTTTGGATTTGTTTTGATGCAATAAGGCCATAGTATGAACTATCTTATGCATGCACTTTAATTCCTTTATTACGATATGATTAATGTTAAACTAAAGTTAAAACCATTCTATAAAAACTAAATCTTTCAATGTTTTGACACTTAAACTCAGTTGATTCTTAACGTAAAAGTAAAAACTTTAAAACAAAAATCGGCATGTCTTTTTAATGTAAAAGCAAAATTGTAATCAATCCCTGATTTCAAAATTAACTATGTTTTCAATATTAAACCCAAATCAACTTTTCTCCAAAAATTACTCAAACTTTTCCAAAGAACAAACGAATTTGAACTGTTTTTACTCGAGGAACATACCAGATCTGGTCGAGGCTCGTGGGCCGGGTTTGGGGTGTTTCAGCTTGGTATCAGAGCCCAGTTTTTAAACTCTCGGCCTTGGGTTTAAGGCCCAAAACATTTTCAAAATTAAGCCCAAAAGAATTTTGTGAAAACTTTTGAGAAATAAGCATGTTTTCTGGCATGGCACCTAAGTCTCCGACCCGAAGTTCACCAGGTAAGTACCCCTATCTCTTGTGTGATTTATGATATGTAGAAGGGTAGAAATGGAACGTAGATTAGCATGATAAGTATTTGAACCCTAGGACTAGTTACCCCAACAATTACATAAGACTTAAATGCCTAATTAAACAAACCTGTGACTAAGTCGCCGAGTTAGGGTGTGGCAACCATTGTGCGCATGTCTAGGATTGGTATTCGGTGGGAGCTTGGTATTTAAGCAGTCCTAGTGACTCACCTCCTCTCCACTCGAATCCTACCTGGTGCGTAGTGACGGTTCACCCTAACCAAGAGGACTTATTCACGGGCTAAACCCAATAACTAAAACCCGAAAGGGACTAGCCATGCTTTATAAAAATCCTAGTATTAAAATCACTCAATTACCTTTTGATTGGTAAAAACTATTTTTATAAATTTTTCTGAAATATTTCCGGTTTATGAAAATTTACAAAAATACCCCTAGTGGTAAAATTACTAAAATGCCCTTGGTTTTTAAAATTTCCATATTACCTCCGATTTCAATAAAATTTTCTTACTTTGCAAAAGTATCCCAAAAACCTATTTTGCAAAAATTCAAGATACCCTGATTTGGAAATTTACCAAATTACCCCTGGTTTACGAAATTACCAAAATAACCCCGATTTCCAAAATTTCTACAATACCTTGATTTGGAAAATCTTTCTTTCAAAAATACCCTGGAGTTTTGAAATTTCAAAATGCCCTGATTTATTAAGATTTTCAAATTGACCCCGATTTAATTACCAAAATACCCCTGTAGGACAAATGACGAAAATATCCCTGGGATAGGAATAGACAAAAAAATGTTCGAAGAGTGAATGTGTATGGGAGGTACTATGAAATGGATGTGTTTTCTGTGAATTAGGATAGGAAACTTGAAACTTTGATTGATCGAAAGAACTTCTTCGCGGATAATCAGTCGAACAAATACTAATGCATAAAATTTCTTAATCAGATTAAAGCGCAACGTTAGATATGAGTTCTAGAGGACGTGGTCGTCGTGGACGTGGTCGAGGTAGAATGACTGTGTCGGAACCCGTTAGATCAGGTCAAGGGTTTGACAATGAGTTACCACCGCCACCACCACCAGCTGTTGGTGTTGAGCGGCAAGATCAGACGGGGGATGATGCTGTATCACAGGCTGTGCTGCGAGTTCTTGAGATGGTGGCTGGCGCAGGTGGGAATATGGGAGCTCGGAAATCTATACCCGAGTGACTCCGAGCCAATGGGGCTGAAGTGTTTCGTGGAGTATCTGGTGTGGCACCCAGTACTGCTGAGTATTGGTTAGAGGCGACGGAACGAATTATGGATGAGTTGGATCTGACCCCTGAGGAGAAACTGAAAGGAATGGTGGCGCTGCTACGCGATGAAGCGTATCAATGGTGGCTCACAGTTCGAGATGGTGCCACAGCTGAGGATCTTACTTGGGAATATGTTAAAGCGGCGTATCAGAAGAAGTATGTCGGCACGCGTTACACTGATGCGCAGAGGAAGGCATTTCTGGGGCTGGTCCAGGGGAACAAGTCCGTAGCAGAGTACGAAGCTGAATTTCTGAGGTTGATCCGGTATGCTCGAGGAGTAGTGGCTACGGAGCATGAGCGATGTGTCCGGTTTGAGGACAGACTAAGGGATGACCTGAGGTTGTTAATCGCTCCACATCAGGAGCGGGAGTTTCCTGCATTAGTAGAGAAAGCTAAGGTAGCCGAGGGAATCAAGGACTCAGTAAGGCAGAACTCTGATCGGAATAAACAGAAGAGAGGATTTGGGCCGTCAGGGTCATCTGGGAATGTGCAAAAGAGGCCTAGAGCTGATGGGCTGCGAGGTCAGCAAGTTGGTACTGGAGGGCAATATCGTACTTGTGATCAGTGTGGGAAGAAGCACTTAGGGGAGTGTTGGAAGAAGACAGGAGGATGCTTTAAGTGTGGGTCCAAGGACCATATGATTAAGGACTGTCCTATGAAACCAGATGGGAATCGACCAGTAGCTCAGAATGTTAATCAGGCTGGTAGAGGTGGACAGCAGCCTCAGCGAGGTCGTGGTCCGAATGGCCGAGGTAACGGTGCTGGAAGAAGACGTGGAACACTTGGCAGAGGTGTTGGTAATACAGAGGCAAGGCAGCCGGGCTTGGTATATGCAGTTCACCGTAGGGAAGATGGAGACGCTCCGGACGTCATAACCGGTATGTTCCTTATTTGTGGCAAGCCTTATTTTGCTTTGATTGATGTGGGCTCGACCCATTCGTATGTTTTATGTAGAGTAGTGGAAACTCTAGGCATAGCCTCTGAACTTTCTGACAGGGAGATGACTGTAGTAAGCCCACTAGGTCAAACTGTAGTGGTGAATAAGATGTTTCGGAAAGTACCTCTAGAGATTCAAGGAGTAGTATTCTCTGCCGACTTAATGGAACTACCTTTTGGAGAATTCGATCTCATACTTGGCATGGACTGGCTAGTGGAGCATCGAGCTATATTGGATTGTGCAGCTAAGCGAATGGAGTTAAGGACGCCAGAGGATGAGGCGGTAATTATGATAGGAGAAAGAAGAAACTACTTGTCTAACGTAGTTTCTGCTCTAAAGGCTGATAAGATGGTTCGGAAAGGATGCAAGGCGTTCTTGGCCTTTGTTAGTGCGTTGGATGCAAATGAGGAAGGTGTTAGTGGAGTTTGAACTGTAAGGGAGTTTGTGGATGTATTTCCGGAGGAGTTACCTGGAATACCCCCGGATAGGGAGGTGGAGTTCGGAATTGACTTGCTACCTGGTACGGCTCCTATGTCCATTGCTCCATACAGAATGGCACCTAAGGAGTTGGTTGAGCTCAAGGCTCAAATCCAAGAGTTGCTTGATCGTGGGTTTATCCGACCGAGTGTGTCTCCATGGGGAGCACCGGTCTTGTTCGTGAAGAAGAAGGACGGAACTATGCGTATGTGCATAGACTATCGTCAGTTGAATAAGCTGACTATCAAGAACAAGTACCCTTTGCCGAGGATTGACGACTTGTTCGATCAGTTTAAGGGGGTAGCAGTTTTCTCGAAGATAGATCTAAGGTCTGGATATCATCAGCTTAAGGTGAAGGAATGGGATATCCATAAGACAGCTTTTCGGACAAGGTATGGGCATTTTGAGTTCGTTGTAATGCCGTTTGGATTGACGAACGCCCCAGCTGCGTTCATGGATATGATGAACCGGGTTTTTCAACCATACTTGGATAGGTTCGTCATGGTGTTTATTGACGACATCTTCGTGTACTCCAAGTCTAAAGAGGAGCATGATGAGCATCTCCGGATAGTGTTGCAAGTGTTAAGAGAGAAGAAGCTCTATGCCAAATTCAGCAAGTGTGAATTTTGGCTTGAGGAAGTTGCGTTCTTAGGACATGTGGTGTCTGCAGAAGGAATAAGGGTGGATCCTAGGAAGATTGAGGCAGTGTTAGATTGGAAACCACCTAAGTCTGTGGCTGAGGTTCATAGTTTCTTGGGTTTGGCAGGCTACTACAGGAGGTTTGTGGAAGGGTTCTCATCGATAGTCGCGCCTTTGACGAAGTTGTTGAGAAAGGAAGTACCTTTCGTATGGACAGAAAAGCAATAGGAGAGCTTTGAGTAGCTTAAGAGGGTCTTAACTGAAGCTCCGGTCTTGATTCAGCCGGAGGCAGGAAAGGATTTTGTGGTGTATTGTGACGCTTCTCATACCGGATTAGGGTGTGTTCTGATGCAAGACGGGAAAGTAGTCGCTTATGCGTCTCGGCAACTAAGGCCACATGAGGTTAACTACCCGACATATGATTTGGAGCTAGCGGCAGTGGTCTTTGCTCTTAGGGTATGGAGGCATTATCTCTATGGAGAGAAGTCAGTGATCTACACAGACCACAAGAGCCTTAACTATCTGTTGACTCAGAAGGAGTTTAACCTAAGACAGCGAAGGTGGGTGGAATTACTGAAGGACTTGACTGTTCGATAGAGTATCATTCGGGCAAGGCGAATGTGGTAGCAGATGCCCTAAGTCGGAAAGCAGTGTCGGATCTGAGGGCGATTTTGCACATCTGAGTTTGTATGATGATGGAAGTCTGCTGGCAGAGCTGCAAGTTAAGCCGACATGGTTGAACGAAGTGAAAGAGGGACAGTTGGATGATGATGATTTAAGAGCTAGGTTACAGCAAGTACAGAATGGGGAGTTAGGAGATTATGGTATTAATGATGAGGGAGTATTGTGTTACAAGGGTAAGGTCTGTATGCCGAAGAATGAGGAGTTGAGGCGGAGGATTCTTCAGGAATCGCATAGTAGCCATTATGCTATGCATCCTGGAGGAAGTAAGTTGTACAGAGATCTGAGGGAACAGTTTTGGTGGCCTGGTCTTAAGAAGGAAGTTACCAAATTTGTAGGCAAGTGTTTGACGTGTCAGCAAGTTAAGGCTAAACACCAAATTCCGTCAGGGTTGCTTCAGCCAATAATGATTCCGCAGTGGAAGTGGGAGAGAATCACCATGGACTTCGTTAGTGGGTTTCCCCTTACGCCTACTAAGAAGGACTCGGTATGGGTGATAGTAGATCGGTTGACTAAGTCCGCGCATTTCATTCCAGTAAGAGTTGATTATTCTTTGCAAAAGTTGGTGAAGTTATATGTGGCGGAGATTGTAAGGTTACATAGAGTGCCGGTGTCAATCATTTCGGACAGGGACCTAAAGTTACGTCTCGGTTTTGGAAAGCGCTACATCAGGCTTTAGGCACCAGATTGGATTTCAGTACGGCTTTTCATCCACAGTCGAACGGGCAGTCTGAACGGGTAATCCAGCTGTTAGAGGATATGTTGAGAGGCTGTGTGATGGATTTTAGAGGAAGTTGGGAGGAATATTTGCCTTTAGCTGAGTTTGCCTATAACAACAGCTATCAAGCTAGCATTCGGATGGCACCGTATGAAGCGCTGTATGGACGGAAGTGTCGAACTCCTACGTGTTGGACGGAATTAGGGGAACATCGAGTTTTGGGTCCAGAGTTAGTGGCAGAATCGGAGGAAAAGGTTGAGATAATTCGAGCTCGGTTGAAGGAAGCATCTGATAGACAGAAGTCTTACGTGGATCTTAAGCGAAAGGAAATAGAATTTGATGTGGGAGATCAAGTGTTTCTTAAAGTTTCGCCTTGGAAGAAGGTGATGAGATTTGGTCGAAAAGGGAAGTTAAGTCCAAGGTTTATAGGACCTTATCGGGTATTGAAGCGAGTTGGACCAGTGGCATACCAGTTGGAGTTGCCACCAGAACTGAAGCAGATGCACGACGTATTCCATGTTTCCATGTTACGTCGTTATCGATCGGATCCATCTCATGTAGTTCCGGTTGAAGAGGTGAAGCTAAGGCCAGATTTGTCCTACGAGGAGGAGCCGATTCAGATTCTAGAATGAGATGTGAAAGTGTTACGGAGGAAGTCAGTTCCTCTAGTCAAAGTGTTATGGAGAAATCATGGATCGGAAGAAGCTTCGTGAGAGCCGGAAGAAGCAATGCGACAGCAATACCCTCAATTATTTCAGCCAGGTAATTTCGAGGACGAAATTATTTTAAGGGGGTAGAACTGTAATATCCCGAATTATGGCTTGTGCATTTATGCTTAATTATATGAAATAGCATGCTTGAGTATGTGGTGAATGAGTATTATGAATTGTGTGAACTTTAGAAAATAGGAGAGTGCCTTAGAAATTTTTAGATTTTAAATCTAAAAGGGGAAGCTAAGGAGGGTGGCCTTAAGAGAAAATGTAGGGGAGATATATTACACAAATGGGCTTGGTAAAGTGGTTGTAAGGCGCCACTTAAGGCCTTAGTGTGTGACGCCATATGCTAGGGGGAAAGGGCTTATGTTCGAGCCACAAGGGGAGCAATAAGGGGAATTTTTATTTTTGCTGCAAGGAGCAAAGGCGCCACTTAATAGCAGTTTAAGAAAATATGTAGGGGATTTATGACAAAGGTAGCAGCTTGGTAAAGTGGCTGCAAGGTGCCACTTAAAGCTCACACAAGTGACGCCACAAGCAGGTGCTAATGGGCCAGGGTTCGAGCTACAAGGGAAGCAAAATAAAAAGTTTTATTTTGCAGCAGAGAAGAGTAGTAATGGACGGCATTAGAAGACTTAGGAATGAGTTTAAGATGTGCTTAAATTCCTAGGAAATTTCGGCTAAAGCATAAGATAAATAAGGATTTATTTTTAAATTATTTTTTTAGATGAAGAAGAGATAAATGTGGATTATTTTTATTATTTTAAATGAAGTGATAAGGAGAAAATCAAGGAATAGCTAGTGTTTGAATGCTAGCCGAATTTAGGAGGGGAAGTAAGTAAGGCATTCGGCCATACTAAGGGGGATTTGTGCCGAAAAATTCATTCTTTTCTCATCTTTTCTTTTGTGTCGAAATTCTCAAAGAAATCAGCTCGTGTCTTTTTTTTATTTTCTTCCTTTTTGCTATTCATCTCCATAGGCTGAATCTCATCAAACCTTTTCTTCTTATTCTTCTTCTTCTTTCTCCAATTCAATCAAAAGACGAATCTCCCTAGTATTCTCCAAAGCCGAATCCCTCTGAGGTGTTAGGCAAGGTGCTGTCGAATTCTATAGAGAGGGTAAAGACCAAATGTCGTTTGATTTCCATTCTTTTCTTTTAGATTTGTCGAAATCTAGAACTAATCCCATCAATATTCTTGTTTGCCGAAAATTGGAAGGATCTTTCGGGATTTTCAGTGTGGTCAACCATAAGGAGGATTATTCGGGATTTCAATATCCAAAGTAGGTTATGTGATATTCGACCATAGGCCATTCTTATGTGACTTAAAGATTAGAATTAAATCTAACCTATGCCTATAGGTATTTTGACACCTTCATAACCAAGTAGCACTTTTCGGGATTCGCAAGGTAAGTGAATCTGATATTCGGCCAAGACTATAAACAATGATTTAGATCTATACTTTACTTATTCGAAAGCCGAAACTAACCCAGTCAATTGATCTAGTGTTAGCCGATTGCAAAGAAGAAACTCACAAAGTTTCAGGATTTGTTTAGGGATCAAAACGACAGCAAGGTAAGGATTCGGGACTTGATTATTTGGCTGAATGGCCTTTAGCTAAAATACTATATGTTGGCCGAATGTAGGGGCTAGGGATCTAGGACGCTAGATCGGGATTTTTAGGATTGTAGTAAACTTACTAAGTGAATCAAGTGTGTACCCCACACTATCTCTTAATAGATGTATGGCAATATTTAGTATATATGTTATAATAATGTGAATGTGGCTAAGGTACCATGCAATGGTACAAAGTACTCAGGTACGTCAATTTACTACTACTGTAGTTATCTCATTATGAATATATGATATGGCACATATGAGAACCGTGATAAGAATGGGAAATAAGGCATGATATTGCATGATATGTATGACATGGGCATATGGGTGATTATGAAAGGGGAAGTGAATGTGGTGGTTTTATACCACGATATCTGAATGTGGTGTCATATGACACGAAATATTTTATCTGGTGGCTATGCCATAATATTTATAAGGGTGATGAGCACGTCGACTGCAGCGACTGCCTTCGATGGTGTGTAGCGGATGGAGGGTTGACTCAGTAGTCCCCACGGTGTGCAGGTTGGTACGGGTGATGTGTAGCGGATGGTAACTAGGCTTGGGTTCGGGAATGCATCATTAATTGTAAAATTATGATATGTATGTGTATGATTCGATATGCCTGATTCTGTTGGGATTTAGTGTTGGTTACACATTGAGTCTGTTTGACTCACCCCGTTGTGGGAACATTTTTCAGGTGACGATCAGTGATGGACCGGGTCGGCAGAAGCTTAGTGGTGGCCATGCTCAGCGAGGAATTTATTTTATTTGGACATTTTATTTTATTTAAGCACTAAAATTTATTTTGGATTTGTTTTGATGTAATAAGGCCATAGTATGAACTATCTTATGCATGCACTTTAATTCCTTTATTACGATATGATTAATGTTAAACTAAAGTTAAAACCATTCTATAAAAACTAAATCTTTCAATGTTTTGACACTTAAACTCAGTTGATTCTTAACGTAAAAGTAAAAACTTTAAAACAAAAATCGGCATGTCTTTTTAATGTAAAAGCAAAATTGTAATCAATCCCTGATTTCAAAATTAACTATGTTTTCAATATTAAACCCAAATCAACTTTTCTCCAAAAATTACTCAAAATTTTCCAAAGAACAAACGAATTTGAACTGTTTTTACTCGAGGAACATACCAGATCTGGTCGAGGCTCGTGGGCCGGGTTTGGGGTGTTTCAATAACTGGGTTATGGCACCGTGAACGTAAGACTATGGTTGGACCATGGCAGTATATGTATATGTGTGTAAGACCATAGCTGGGCTATGGTATCCTGATGATATGACCATAACTGGGTTATGGCATTACAAGTGTAAGACCATAGCAGGGCCATGGCAATTTATGTGTAAGACCATAGTTGGACTATGGCATCAAGAAAACGATGTACTCAATTCCGTAAGACGTTCTCTAATTTTGATAATGATTGGTAAGTGTCATATGGATTAAAGTGATAGAATTTAAGTAGTTATTGATATTGAGCTTAATCAAGTGAATTCATCATTTGAAATTGTGATTGGTAGGAAGTGTTAGTGAAATGTTTGTTTTATGATTTGTTATAGTATGTTCAGTAATGTTTAACTTTAAAACGAATGAACTTACCAAGCTCCATTAAGCTTACTCGTGTTGTTTAATGTTTCTTGTAGATTAACGTGAGTTCATAGGATCAGATCAACACATCGGATTACACTATCCAGATTACTCCAGTAGATTTTGTTAAATACCTTATGGTTTATATGGCATGTATAGGGTTGGTTTACAAAAGAGTTAAACTTGAAACATGGTTGTGAATGATACATATGTATATATTTGTATGTATGTGTTTAGTAGTAGTTTTTAGTAATCAATGAATGGAGTTATTATGGTAAGTTTATGCAATTGAGTCTTGTGATTACATATTATGTTTAAAACATGAATTTTGGCTTGTATTGGTTGCTTGATTGGGATATATTGGTGTATATCAATGTTGTGTGTAGGATGATATTAAAAAGGGTGAGCAAAATGGCCTTAACATAACCTATTTTTGTCAACATGGCAGAGACACGGGCGTGTGTCTCAGCCGTGTGTGACACACGAACTGACACATGGGGTGTGATCTGGCCGTGTGTCCCCTGCACCTTGAAAATTCAAAACAGAATGCCCAGGTTTTTGCAAACGGCCTAGCACACGGGCGTGTGGCTTGGCCATGTGACCCATGCACTTTGCACACGGCCTAGCACAAGGGCATGTGGTTGGTCGTGTGGCACAAGTCAGAGAGTTACACGGGTAAGGACACAGGCTGGGACACGGCCGTGTGTCTCATATCGAATGCCCACACGGCCCAAGACACGGGCGTGTCTCCTAGCCATGTGAGCCACACGGTTGGCCACACGAGCGTGTGTCTCCTACTCCTAAGAAATACATACTGGTTCCACTTGATATAGTGGCAACATCAATAAAAATTTATTTTTTTTAAAAACGTCATGGTTGCCAGATAATTGGAGAAAAAGTGGGATGGTGTCACCAATGTGTCAGGTAGCACCACATGACACTATAACAAACACCTTATTTTCGTAATTAACTTGCCCCCCGCTCCATTATTTTATTTATTTTTTTTTTTAATAATATTTTTATTTTGAAATTATTAGAAATTTTACTTAAATGTTTATAATGATTAAAATATGTTAAAAACACACTACAAGTCTTTAATTAAAAATGTATAAAAATTTAAAACTATTAGCATGATATTTTCAAATTATTTTAAACTATTTATATTTATAATTTTTTTCAATAAAATATTCTTTTTCAAAAAGCTAATTTAAATTTTAAAAAGATATATATAATGTGTTTAAAACATTAGACAAATAATTATATTTGAAATAAAATGTAAGCATTTTATATATTATTTATATAAACATTTTGATTTAAAAAAAATTAAAAAACCAATATCTATTTAAAACATCATTATAAAAATAAAAAATGATTAAATATTATTTTGATTGATACATATAATCAGCCCATGCATCGAATGGGTATCCAATCTAGTTTGAATCTAAAACATTATTTTTTTTATCATAACCAAAGTATCCATCATCGGTAACAGTGATTAATCCCCTCACTGCATGTGCTCTCTGAAGAGATAAATGACTAGCCATGAAATGTGCTTTATTCTCAAAAGTAGGGATTGAATCCACAATCACACGGTTAATGGATGAAGTGACCAAACACCACACCATACCTCATAATTAAAACAATATTATCTTCAAATTGTTAACTTTACCGTTTCAATGAATAAATATATTTTTTGCTTAAATTGTTGTTCACCCACATAATTTAATGTGCTATGATGTAGTTAATATAATAACTTGACCACAAATTTTAGATATTTATATATTTTAATAATTTGCATAAAATCTTATAAAAGAAACCACTTAAAAACATGATACCGCTGCTCCTAGAGATGTTATTTTTCTAATTTTAGAAATTAGATTATAATATTTTTTCTTTCACCCACATATTAAATGACAAATAATCTGATAATATTAAAACAAGGGTTTCTATTTTTATTTAATTTTTTAAGAAAACAAGGCTTTCTAATTAAAAACATCACAAATGATTTGAACATGGGAAACTGCATTGCATGCGGCGTACCACATGAATGATCAGCGGATCACTACCTTGACTAATTTGAGGCTCATTATTAATTTTTCTTTCTTAACTCATCAGTATTATATATCTAATACCCTAGCTGTACGTTAATCAAAAAATGCATGAACTTTATAGAATATTAGCTTTTAATCTTTTCTTTGTTGATAAAATATTTATTGATCAACTAATTAGATAATGCATGCATGCATGCCTGCATGTTCTGGTTGAATAATTTATATTAATTAAGGCTGACCAAACATGCAATATAATTCCATTCATATTTCACAAACGATGACTTTTCCTCAGCCTGTTAATTAATGGGATAACATGATAAGTACGACTGAATCAATCATTTATAGTGTACAAAATGGATACATTCATAATTAAAATGCATTCAGACTTAACATCCAACATCATTCATAAAAATAAATCTAAACTAATAATTAATATTCTATAATCTAAAATCTAGATATTGAAATTAGTATCCTATGTATAAACATTAAAATTATACATGAGCTATGATTTAATGTGCAATTTTATACATGAACTTTTAATTTGATCCGATTCTTGTAATTTATTAACTCAATTATTGATATATCATCATTATATGTTTATATATTACATACATAAATAATATATTTATTCAATATAAAAATAAATGTGTATGATTAAATCAATGTTAAAATTTCGAGTATATATTTAAATCACAATTAGAATTTCAAGTATATAATTGCACCAAATTAAAATTTATGTGTATATATATATATATATATATATCCGTATGGTTGATTGAATCATGGCGAAATTGATGTTGAGAACAAAATGTGAGAGAGTATTTAGGTTGGGCACATTTGATTAATTAATTTAATTAACTTAAAAAGTGCCGAATTTGTCTCCGTTCTTTTTTCACGCTCCCCATGCACGTAGCCCTTCCACCAATTTTTAAGGGGGGAAAATATTGCTAATAATTATAATGTAATGTTTCTTCTCAACAACAACAAAAGATATGATACAATAATGCTCCATTTTCAAGTTTAATTCTCAAATTGCTCTATTTCTGCTATCAAATTTTTATACTCCTCAGTCTTTTGTAATCTTAAAACTTAGCTCAGTTTAAAGTCTAATTGATAACATTGTTAATATAAATTTATAATAAAATTGAATATGTGTTATTTATTAAATTTTAATTTTTAAATCAAACATTTGAATATTAATATACCACATATTCAAATTTAAAGAAAACCATTAACAAAGTCAATTAAATTTTAAATCTTAAATAAAGAAAGATAAATTCATGAAAATAAAATTAAATGAGCTCAATTTCCAAAGCCCAGAAAATGTAGGAATTGATTGAATAATTAAACCTTTTAATTTTGGTATGTTAGGGGAAAAAAGTTAGAAACAAAAGCAAAATCATATCATGTACATAGGAATGCAGGAACATGGGTTAGGGACAAGCAAAACAAAGACTCAATTCGAAACAATTGATTTTCTTTTTCAAATTTTGAGTTAATTAAATTGAGTTATTCGAGTTTTTCAGATAAATAATTCAAGATTCAAGTTTGAGTCGAGTTGAATTTCTCAATTCAAATAACTCGAATAACAGATTTGTGTAAATACCCTTTTGATCCTTGTCAATTTTGAAAATGAATAAATTGGTCTGTCTCAAAAAAAAAAAACAAAATAATTCAAAAAAGTTTTTAAAATTCATAATATTTATAAAATTCCAAAATTTATATGTTTTAAAAATTATAAAAATTAAAAATTCTTAAAAAATCTAAAATAATAATTTTGGGATTTAAATAAATAAATTAACAATTCAAGTTTATTATATTTTACTTTTGAAAAGTTTCTAAATATATATGGTTTCAAATTTATATGCCCTAGCATGTAATTAATTATATTGTAACAAGATTTTAATTTGACATGTTTAAGATTTTAATTTAACTCAAACAATTTAACTTAACTCGATTTAAAAAAAAATCAAATTGAGTTAGAATGATAAAATGAGACTCTTCAACTCAAAAATTTTTCTCTTGATTCGATCAAAAACTCACTCTTAATGTGACCTAACCAATCTACTATATTATACTTTTAATATGTGGACCATTGGCACTTACTGGAATCCTATTTTTAAAATTAATTAATGATATATATTACTTAGCTAATGTAATCTACTATATTAATTCTAGATATATTTATATCAATATAATATTAATGAGGGGATTAATATTACTCCAAATAAATTTATAATATATTGACATCCACACTTTAAGTAAGAAATTATATTTGTTTGAAGTCAAAATTTTATATTATAAGCTGAAAAAAGACCTATATTATTTTTTTCATGTCCTTAGCTTTGTACTAAGAATTTATCCGTCAATTGATAATGTTTCATATAAAAGTATGGGTTCGAATCTCATTAAAGTCAAATATTTTTATTTTTTACTGGTGAGGTATATGCATTTAGTTAAACTATTATTCTAGTTTATCTTTTTCTTTTTAAATTTTTCGAATTAAATTTAGTAACTCTAATACAGTAAGAGATTTTATAAGTAGTATAGATAAGTCTATATTCCTTAATAACTGAAATAACATATGTTTTTTATCCTCATTTTTCATCCAACCTAAATTTGAAATAAATAAATAATTTTAAGCTCCGTTTAGTTTTAATTTTTTTATTTTCAAGAAACATTTTTATTTTAAAATAAAAAATAAATTTTGTTAAATGAAAACAAAAATTTATTTTAAAAAAACAACAATATGAAAACACGCATAATACCTATTTTCTTATAATAAAAAATATAAAAAATATTATAATAGATGGACTTTAAAATTAAAATTTCTATGTTTCTAAAAATATAGAACGCTTTTCAACTTTTTTGTTTTCTATTTTCACTTATTTTTCCTTTTAAA
Source organism: Gossypium australe (assembly GCA_005393395.2). Lineage (NCBI taxonomy): Eukaryota > Viridiplantae > Streptophyta > Magnoliopsida > Malvales > Malvaceae > Gossypium > Gossypium australe. The sequence goes on along the minus strand of CM016617.1, from coordinate 114,405,210 downwards.
AAAATCAATTTTAATTATTTAACTAAAAATGTTTTTTAATAATTTTAAAATTTCAAAAACAATTTCTATTTTACCAAATTAAACATACCATTAATTTTTCAATATAAATATTTAAAGAAATTTTGATGAAATTAAGCGCACATAAGGTCTAAAAACGTTAGCTACTATGGCTTTGCTTCTCTCCTAATTCAATTAATTAAACTTCTTTATATATTAAGTAGTATGTTTGTATTTGTTAATACGTAATGTATATATTATAGATATATTAATTAACTATCTTTGAAACCTCTATTCTTCTGATTTTTCTTTTTTTGGTGATAAGAAAACAACTTAAAGAGTCCTAAAGGACACTAAAAGCTTTATCTTGTTGGAAAGCCGTGGCCACCACATCAAGCGGAATTTCAAATATTCGAAGAGAATTCTGCCAGGAGAGACCAATCTTCGCTAGTTGATCAGATGTTAAGTTGTGCTCCCTAGGAACATGTTTGATTTCCCACTGACTTCCAGAATTCATTAGTCTTTTAATTCTTCTAAGAAGAGTAGTGCCAGAATCCACCATTTCCTTTATGGACAAGGCCTTAACCACTTCAAGATTATCGGTCTGAATTTTGACCCTATTGTACCCTTTATTTAATAAGATAAGCACTCCATCAAGAATACCCCAGAGTTCTGCTTCCAAAGGTGAACATCTGCCCAGATAATACGTGAATCCTAATATCCAATTGCCATCTCGATCACGAACGACGCCGCCTGCTGAGGCGTTTCCAAATACTCTAGCCACTACTCCATCAGAGGATAAAAAAACCCAATTGTTTGAACAATGGTGGTGTATCCCCGGGGAATATGGAGAAAGCTTAGGACCAATGATTAAGGTCTTAAAATGTTGTGCCCAACTGAAAGAGAATTTGGTAAGATCAAAGGACGTCCAGTCAATATTTTGAAAGATTAAAAGATTCCAGTTCTTCCAAATTCTCCAAGCTATTATCCTGAAAAGACACGACCAAGTAATTCCTTTGTCCTGCAATTTAATATGACAACAAAGATTAGTTGATAACCATGTTTGTAAAGGGTAAAAAAAACCTGGATTGCTTCTCTGGAGGGACTACAAGCGTCCAAGCTTCCTTGGCGGTCGGACAGTCTCGAAGAACATGCATGATATCTTCAAAATCGTGTCCACATCTTGGACACACACTGCTTTGCCCAATTTCTCTCATGGTTCTTTCTGAATTAGTAAAGAGCCTCTGATTGGCCACAAGCCAAAGAAAAAGGTGGACTCTCTAAGGTCCTTTATATTTCCAAATTGGTTTCCAAATGTCATCTTTAGGTCTCCAAGAATTCTCTTTTAATGACCAATAAGCACTTCGAACGGAGAAAGATCCTGCCCCAAAACGAGCCCAAATGATTCTTTCCTCACCTTCAGCAAGATGAGGTGGAGGGATTCTTACTATATGCTTTAACATGTCATTTGTTAGCCAAATGCGAAGCATGTCCACATTCCAAGAACAATCCTGCAGAACCCAATCTTTCAAAGTACTGTCCAAATTGAGACTATCATGAGTAGGCACATGATTAAGTAGAGGCCCAACATCAAGAATCCAAGTGTCTTTCCAGCCTCTAATTGTAGTACCATCCCCAACAGACCACATGAGATTTTCATATAAAAACGGCCATACCTTAGAGAGGGACCTCCAAAGATGAGAACAATGACTTTTTTTAATAGAGGCAGGAAGCTGGCTTTTCCATCCATACTTTGAACGAAGGATTCTTACCCATAATGCGTCCTTCTGAGAGACTACATTAAAGCAAATTTTCATAAGAAAGGAGTTATTATGGTCTTGAAGATGTCTAAAGCCAAGTCCTCCACATGTCCTCGGCTGACAAATGGAGTCCCAACCAACCAAGGCGAATTTTGGATTATCAACTGAACCCCCCAAATGAACTGTCTTGCTATCCTTTCTATCTCATCACACACCCCTTCCGGACTGCATGAAATAGCTAGGAATAGCAAGAAGAATCGATTAAGCTAGTGTAACGCGCCCTGCAAAGGATAGTTTCTGAGCTTCCCAATTTTGAAGCTTACACCTCACTTTTTCGATTACAAAGTCCAGGGTACTCTTAGTAACACGATCGTATAAAAGAGGCACCCCCAGGTAACTTCCTAGATTGAGAACCTTCTGGAACCCAAAAAACTGGCTAATCTGATCTCCTATGCTGGAATCAACACTTTTAAAGAAAAACATGCTGCTCTTCCTTGCCTTGATCTTATTGCCAGAAAAATCACAAAAGCGTCTAAGGATTTCTTTTAATAAAAGAGCTTGATCCATCTCCGCTTTGCTAAAAATAACAAGATTATCAGCAAAGAATATGTGGGATAAAGCCGGACTAGATCTAGATAACCGAATAGGAAGCTACATGCCAGCTTACATCTCTGATCTGATAAGATGTCCTAACCATTCCATATATAGTACGAAGAGATAGGGCAATAAAGGACATCCCTGTCTAATCCCTCTTACAAGTTTAAAGGATTTGGACGGGACTCTATTCCAAAGAATCTGCATAGTGTGGGAGGAGATAACATTTATAATAACCTTCCTGATTTTCTCGGAAATTCCAGCTGCGACAAGGGACACTTCTATGAATTTTCAGTTGACCCTATCATATGCTTTTTCCAAATCTAACTTAATGGCCATCCACTTCCTTCCAGCCCTCCTGCTACGTATAGAATGGATTACCTCTTGTGCAATTATGACATTATCTGAAATATTCCTCCCCGCAATGAACCCTGCTTGTTCTAAAGAGATGAAATTCAAAAATACTACTTTGAATCTGTTAGCGATCACTTTAATCACCAACTTATACATAACCGAACAGAGGCTGATTGACCGAAATTGACTGAAATCTTCCGACCGGTCCTTCTTTGGAATAAGCACAATAAGAGTGTTATTGAGCTCCCCTTCAATTCTGTTGCCAGCAAAAAGTCCTTGAACCCACTCACAAACTGCATTTCCAACTAGATTTCACTGACTTTGGAAAAAGTGCGTATAGAACCCATCACTTCCCGGAGCTTTCAGCGAAGCCATATCAAAAAGGGCCTTCTTAATCTCATCATTCAGCACAGGCTTATTGAGAAAGTCAATATCTTGCTCCTTGAGGCAGGGAAAAATATTTGAGGGAATATCAGACATAGGCCTTGGATTTTCACCATATAACTTCTCAAAGAACTTGACGGCCTCATCATTGAGAATAGACTGATCTGAACACCATTCTCCATTATTGATGCGTAAGGCCAAGATTCGATTAAATTTCCTTCTTTGTAGCATGCGACTATGGAAGAACTTAGTATTCATGTCCCCAAATTAGAGCCAATCACACCTAGCCTTTTGCCTCCATAAGAGCTCATCATGATTAAGCACACTCTCCAATTCATTCCGAACCTCCATCTCCAAAGTAGCTAATCTTCTGGAAGACGACTGATCCATGGCCTTTTGAATGGTCCCAAGAGATTTCAAGAGTTTTCTTTTGCAAGTGCTAAAAAGCCATAGACGGACCTGTTCCAGACTTTAACGTGAGAAGTGAATTCAGATAACGAATCAGCCATGTTACCTGAATAGCTTCATTGGTTTGAGACTAAATCCTTAAAATTTGCGTGCTCCGTCCATCCTGCAAGGAAACGAAATGGTCTCCCTCTTGGGACACTGAGCTCAGGATTAGTCTTAAGAAGAATAGGCATGTGGTCCGATTTTATACGAGGAAGATGGTAAACAAGTGTGTGTGGAAAGGCCGAAACCCAAGCATCATTAGCTAGGGCTCGATCCAAATGCTCAGACGTATTTCCTCTTTACCAGGTGAAAGACGGTCCTATAAATCCCAGATCCTGCAAATTACAAACATCAACAAAATTACCAAAAAAATTACATCTCTTGCCTGTTGCACGTTCGCTTTTTTTGTCCTTAGGGGAGAGAATGACATTAAAATCTCCCAAAATCAACCATGGCAAGGGGTCCTGGAGCAACACATTCATTAAATCAACCCAAAGAGATTTCCTCTTGGTTCTGTCAGGATTTCCATAAACAACAAACATAAAAAAACCATTATTAAGGTTATTGCCCTGAAAATAAAGAAGCATGAATTGAGGGTGGTTATGAATAATACTAATGGAAATATAGTCCTTCCATCCAACCCATATGCCTCTTGAAAAACCAATAGACTCAATGCGGTGGGATCGATCAAAGCCCAGTTTATCAATAATAGAATTAGCTTTTTTACCACTAACCCTCGCTCCAAAAGACACACAATAGCCGGTTTATACTCAAGATTATACTCACGAAAAGCTCGAAAAAATTTGCTACTCGCACACCCTTGACAGTTCTAAGAAAAAATTGATAAATTAGAGTTCATAATACAATGTCCAAGAAATAATACCAAAAACCATAATTCAATGTACTAAACCAAAAATAACATTACGAAGCAATTTAAATGCTTTTACCGGTGCTTGAGCCTGATGCAACTAACTCCGCTTTTTTAAGCGTGGAGACAATCTGAACCAGTCTAGTCATAGAATCACTCAAGGGAATTTTTGAGGGGTTTTTAATTCTAAAATTGTTCCATTTCCAGTGCGTGATTTTATTAAATTTTTCTAATGGCCCAAATATCACCTTCCTTACCTCCCATTAATTTCCCTACAGTTCGATTCTTGTTGTCATCCTCAGCCGGGCCTTTTCCTTTGAATGAAATAGTCGTGTGTCTATTTTTGTTTGAGCCACCAAGAAAATCGACCACCTGCACTTCAACCATATTCGGCGTTGGAAAGCCTATCTTGGTTAGCATTAGAACTCCCTGATCAATATTAATTTCCTGATTTTCAAAAATAGGGTTAAAACGGGAAGTATTAATATTATTAACATGCAGTAAAGAAAAATCATCGTCTAAATTGGCTTTTAAATCAGAAGCAGAGGAGTTCGTAAGGGAGCTTCCTGCTTTGCTAATGGGAAGGCCTGTTTTGATATTTGTTTGGCCTAACACTTTACTGGCCTTGACCGCAACACTTCTTGATGGATCGTCCTTAGTTCTATTTTTTGATGGGCTCGCTGTTGCCCCAATGTTAATGCCATCATTCAATGGCCGACCTGCTGGGTCATTGATTAGGCCCGACTTTTGGAGTTTCAACGGTCCGATTCCTGCTATAATTGCTCCCAGCTGTATTCTTTTATTGTGCTTAGTACTATCCTGCTGTAAAGGTCTCTGTTCCCCTGCATTAACTCCAGATTTTAACATGACCTAAAAATATACTATATGCTCATCGCCCTCCTTGTTCAACGCGTTGCCCATATCTCCTTTATTCCCCAAATTGACTAAGGCATCAAATCTAGAGCCTGAGTTTCCTTTTCCCCTATTGTCTCTTTTTGGAAAGATAATTACTCAGTGAGTTGTTCCGTGATTTTTGTTCGACTATCATCCAAGGCCCGTATGTCTCGCTTTCTCCTCCTTGCCCCCTTCCATCGGAATATCCTTCGTCTGTTCTTTTTTCGGTATGGATTCTGTTTGCAACGACGAGTATATTTCTTTTGTATGACCGTACTTTCCACAGGTGAAGCAAATGGTTGGCAACGCTTCGTTCTCCACTCTCTGTTTCATGCCATTCACAAGAACTTGGGCGGTCAACGACTTATCCAGATTGATATACACGGCCATTCTAGCGAACCAGCCTCTAATTCGGCTATCGGTGTTGAGGTCTACCGAATGACTTTCCCAATAGTCCCCCTATTTCCTTAAGAATTTTCTTCTTGTATAGGAACCCCGGAAGGCATGGTAATCTTATCCAAGCCAAAACCATACTCGGGTAAGGTTGTGAGGGACTGAACTCTTTTGTCCAAGGCTGGACTGTCAAGTATTTGCCGTAAATCAACCACGGCCCCTGTGACAAAACTTTAGTGTAGTCTTCAACAAAATAGAACTTGGCCAGATAGTATCCATTCTCGATATCCATTAGGTGGAAAGGCTTGGAAGGGTTCGAAAGATTGCTGATTCAGTTAGAAAGAGCCCCATACCCAATATTCCTTCCAAGTAGTTTAAGGACTACCGTTAATTTTATTTCTTTGAATAGGATTTGCTGGATCCTTTCCGAAAAATCAATGGCAGGAATGCCATTAACAATAGATTTGTGGATGTCTCCCTCCAAAAACTCAAGTTCTTCATCATTACTAGTTCTGGAAAGGCCAAACTCTTCCTCATCAAATATTCCAGGTTTACCCCCCAGAAGTTTGTCCTTCCAGGATATTTTTGGACTTGATCGAGATTCAGTCAACATATCCGTGTCTTCACCACCTGTTCCTTCTTTAAAACGTACTTTCTTAGTGTTGCGATCTGTCTCTGACCGAGATCCGTCCCCAACATCGGCTTCCAGAAGAGAAATATTGACATCAGTTTCCAGAGAATTTCCTTGCATCTGAGATTCCTAATTAAATATTGTAAAAAAATTACTCTTCTGATTTAAAGTTGTCATATTTACTACACGGTTCATTTATTATCCCTTTTGACTTTTTTTAAAGCTGTTTTCTTTCTCTTTTCATTCATTGTTAATTATTTATATAAACTCGAATTTGAAATCTTATTTAAAAGATATCGAATTTTTTATCACTCAATCTAACATCTATAGATTAAAAAGTGATATTAAATGTGGAATTTAAATCTGAATAATTCTTTCTTGTCTCGAAACTTGATTTATTACATTTTTTTTTAATTTTCTTCAACCAATGTTATGAATAAATAAGTTGTTAATATATTTTTCAATTTAAATCTCAACATTTGCAACCAATTGCTGAACTAAATTCACTGATGGCAACTAAGTTTCTTAATGATCTATTTGACAAGTCTCATTCGTCTAGTTTCTTAGTGTGGGATTGCAAGGAGCCAATGACATGATTGGTGAAGGTTAGATTATTGACATTAGACATTTTCACAAAGGATAATAGGTGTGCGGGTTATCTCACTAATCTTGCTTGGGCACAGGAAGTTGGTTTGTTACTATTGTTGTCTCCTCCACCAAGTATTATTTGTCTTCTACAAGGAAACACTTGTGGCAATGGGGAACTCCAGTTGAGCTAGATAATTTTTCTTTCCTTCTCTTTTGTACTAAAAAAATGAAGAAAAAAAAGTGCATTAAATTAGTTTTGTTAGATTAAATTATGCTGGTTTGAAATTTAATCTTTTTTTTTTTTTTTGCTATAAGGAATTTAGTTATTTTACTTTTTCAAGTTTAAAAATGTAAGTTCTGTTTCATACTAAAGATATTAAAATTTTCCTATTAAATTCAAATTCATTACACATCATTTATTTTTGTTACATGGTTATCAAGAAAAATATTTTTTTATTGAACACTTTAAAATCCGTAAAAACATGAATATTAATTTTCTAAAAAATAAAATCAATAAATCTCAAAGATACAAAACTACAACAGTTAAATAGACTTGTAAATATTTAAAAAAATGAGGTAAATATATAGGAAATGATGAAATTGTGTGAATTCCTAAACATTTAAAGTCAAAGATGCATTCATATCATACTACGGAAAGGTGGGCATTAGAGATTAACTAATTCAGCATTCCTAAATTACTAATAATTATTTTTTACTGGATAATTATTTACATCTCATCAAACAATACAAAACCATCTATAATTAAACACTAATGGGTTGGTCGCCCACTACAGGTTAATTTTTTATATTTGGTTTATGATTTATTTTCTTTATTTTAAATTTTGAAGGGATTATGTTAAAATTGTTGAAATTGAGTTATTAGTTTAAAGAGAGCCAAAATATAATTATTTTTTATATAATTAAAGAGCTAAAAAGGATTAAATGAAATAATTAAGTTTCAAAGGGACTAAAAAGATATTATATTCTTTAGCTAGGTTCTTATCATATAAAGCTTTTTTTAATATAATATCTAAAAAAATAAAAACTATTTATAGTTTCTCTCCTACCCTTAAATAGAAGGATAAGGCGTTTCAACACACTCAAACCCATATCCTCTTGTACTGACAACAATATCAATACCAATCGAACTAAAACTCAGTCGATAATATTGTTTATTTTTAAAATATATGATAACGTGGTATATTCAATTTGATATTTTTGTACAATTGAATAATTTCTTTTAAACATTTAAAAAAGGCAAAACAGAAGAGAAAAGATGTGTAAATTGGTACGCTACATACAAAAAATCAAAGTGTACAACCATATCACCCTTTATTTATTTAAGGAAATTAATGAAAAATTTTATTTGTATAGAATTGTGGCTAAAATTTATATTTGATACCAAAGTTTTTAGAATTGGATTGGTCCGTCAATTTAATTAAATATATTATTAAAATATTTATAAAAATAAAAAATATTAAAAAATTTAATTCAATTTAATCCATTTTTAATTCGGTTCAACCAGTTTGTATTGATTTTTGAGTCAACTAATCTAATGTCTTTCTCTGGACGGATACCCTAGTTGGTTCAATCAAATCAATCATGTTAGACGCTAGTTTGACATGGTTCAAATCCTATCATTCCATCCCCAACCCTATAAAAAAGTTAAAATATGCTAGGTTCCTATACTCTTGATAAATTTAAATTTTAGGTCTTGTACTTTTGTTTTTAGGAATTTTATTTCCTTTATTTTTCAAATTTCAGAATTCAAGTTTAATTATTGACTGTGTTTTTTTTTTAAATTGATTGGTGCGATATTTTAAGATAAAAAAATACACTTAATAGCAATGTAACTAAAAATTAATTTTATAATAAACTTGAATTTAATAAAACAATTTAAACAATGTTAACAATTAGACCTAAAATTTAAAATCTCAAAAATGAAAGAATTAAATTCTAAATTAAAAAAAAACAATCTAAACTTGTAATATATATATTTAAAAACTAAGGGCACTTTTATATATATATATATATATATATATATTCTTTTTTTAAAAAAACTGTTAAAGTACATTCCGGCGCAGCTTGCCTACTATTAATTCTACTTATTAATTAAATTTAATCCAGCACAACATTTAATTACAAAGTAATATTATAAAGAGAAGCAGACATATATAAATACCCTCGGGTCTCGTACTCTCCTCTCAAACCGTTTCAACTCCCACCACCACTCCATCACCTTCCTTCCTTCCTCCGTCCACGATGGCCACTCTTCCACATCTTTTCCTACCACTGATTCTCTTCCTCTCCTTTAACTCATCCTTAGCTGCACTGCTCAATCTCAACGTCTTGAGTTTCGGTGCCAAAACCGACGGCACTACCGACTCTACCAATGCCTTCCTATCTGCATGGACCGGGGCTTGTGCCTCCACCAACCCTGCCACCATCTACGTACCGAAAGGGAGGTTTTTGCTGCGGAGTGTCAACTTTCGTGGCAAATGCAACAACAACGCTATCTCGTTTCGAATCGACGGCACCCTCCTGGCTCCCGTGGATTATCGGATCATTGGAAAGGCCGATAACTGGATTTCCTTTCAGTATGTTGATGGTGTTTCCATTTATGGTGGAAAACTTGATGCCAAGGGTACTGGCTTGTGGGCTTGTAAGAATTCCGGCAAGGCTTGCCCCAGTGGTGCCACGGTAAGTATTTTTGAATGGAGTACCGTTGCATTTACTTGCTTCAGACTTGTGAAAAGCGAAAAGGCCTTTTAACTAGTTTCAACAAAAAAGAGGCCAAATTCTGGTTTTGGTCCTTCTACTATGGTTAAATTTGAATTTTAGTCCATACGTTAATTTGACATTTCAGTTAACTCATTTGATAATCTTTTCTGAAGGGATAGTACAAGGAATTCACGTCAGAATTTTAACCATAATAGTATTTGCATTAGGACTATTTAATGCGATTATAAAAGTAAGATAAAAAGTATAGGGATTAAATTATAATTTCGAACCTATTAGAAGAACCAAAACCAAAATTTGACCATAAAAAATATATATAGGCGTTACTTTTGCAGACCTTCTTCGGATTGGTTAATTAATAAACGAGCGTTTAAGCTTTCCTAGTCACTCTTTCTTTAATATAAACAATATAGCTTCAAGTAGGGAACATTATTTTAATTATTTTCTCTTTGGTTACATGTGAATGCAGACATTAAGCTTTAGCAATTCCAAGAACGTGGTCGTCGACAGATTAACATCACTAAACAGCCAGATGTTCCACATCGTAATCAACGGCTGCCACAATGTGAAAATGCAAGGAGTGACCGTCATTGCTTCCGGTAACAGCCCCAACACCGACGGTATTCACGTACAACTATCGAGCGGCGTCACCATCCTCGACTCCAATATTCAAACTGGTGACGATTGCATCTCGATTGGCCCCGGTGCAACTAATCTCTGGATCGAGAAGATAACATGTGGCCCCGGTCACGGTATCAGGTAAAACCAATCACCACCACCACCACAATCACCATCATCAATTATGCATGTACATATATATATTGACATAATATTATGCAGCATTGGGAGTTTGGGGAAGGACCAAAATGAAGCAGGAGTGCAGAATGTGACGGTGAAAACAGCCAAATTCATGGGTACCCAAAATGGGGTGAGGATAAAGTCATGGGCAAGACCCAGCAGTGGTTTTGCACGGAATATTGTATTCCAACATATCGTTATGAAGAATGTTGAAAACCCCATTGTGATTGACCAAAACTACTGCCCTGGCAACAAAAATTGTCCTGATCAGGTACGTCAAACCTTAATTTGAAACGTTTGGTATTGTCTATATCCAATAGGGGCATAAGATGTGAATGGTTTTTTGGCGAATTTTGGACAGGTATCGGGAGTTAAGGTAAGTAATGTAAGATACCAGGACATACATGGAACATCGGCGACACAAGTTGCAGTGAAATTCGATTGCAGTGCTAAACATCCATGCAGTGGGATACGATTGGAAGAGGTGAAACTTACGTATAATAATGAGGTAGCTGAAGCTTCATGCAAACATGCAGCTGGGACTATTTCGGGTGTTGTTCAGCCCACAAGTTGTTTGTAGTTCTTTCTTCTACGGAGGCCCACCATGGCCCGGCCATATAATGGCATTATTATAATACTAGTATTAGTATATAGTAATATTAGAATTAAGTTGCCTTGCCTGAGCCTGTGGCGGTGTTGGCCCATTGGGCAGCCTGGCCTTGCAATCAGCTTAATTGGAGCTATGGATTAATTAATTGAATAATTAATTTGAAGCTTGGGGGAATTTTGATTGATTTGAGGTGAGACTTAGTACTACCCCAAACCCTAATCAAATTAGGGTTACCCTGAAATTTTCCCGATTTGAAACTAAACCTAACTGAATTTTAGCAGTTCAAATTAATCAATTTTTAAAAATTTTAAAAAATAATTTTTATTCTTAACTTACAAATTGGTATTTAAATTTATACATGTTTTTTTCCTATTGGTATTTAAACCTTTTTTTTTTGTCATTAAAAAACTTAACCCATAAATTAATATCTAAACTATACATTTTTTTTATTTATCTAAATATTTTTTTAATTACAAGTAGTACCTAACCTAATTTTTTTTTCTCTTAATTCAATTATTAAGCAATTTTTTTTTAAAAAGATAAACCAATAAAAAATTTACATGTAGAAAAAAAGATAAAAGGAGACATTTGTTATTATTATTATTATTATATATTGTTCAGTTTCTTTCTTTAGAACCAAATTAATGCTCAAATTGGTTATATAACCGATTCTCAATTCGATTGGTTCTTCTAATTCAATTAAATATTATTAAAAATTCATAAAAAATAAAATAAAATAAAAAATAGAGAAATTCTGTTCAATTGTTTTGTTTTTGTTTGATTCAATCAATTCATATCAATTTGTGAGTCTATCAATTTAACTTCTATCTCGGTCTAGTCTTAATCAACAAAATTAATAGCCAACATCTCGACTTCAAGAGACGAATTTCGAACATCATCGGTAATGCCATACGTTATAAAAAAAATAAAAAATAAAAATGGAAAATGAAAAAAAATAAGAGAAAGAATAATGTAAAAATAAAATAAAATAAAATAATTAAAAAATATTTTTTAAGTTTATATCACATGACAAATTATTATTCGCTTAAATATTTTTAACAAATATATCATTTTTTTTGTAAAATGGGCACCAAAATAATAGTTGAAGTATCACATGTAACCAATAAATATTTAAGTATCAAAATGAAAAAAAAATACATAATTTAAGTACCAATTTATGAATTAAGCCTTTCCTAAAAATAGATTTAATAATTTAACTAACAAAGTACACTTGGGAAAAAAAGTAAAAATAATTTAGGTACTAATACGGGAAAAAAGGTATAATTTAAGTACAAATTTGTGAGTTAAAGCCTAATTTTTAAGAGTTCTTAATAATTTATATAAATTATTTGTTTTTATATTATAAAAATAAAACTGAATAAATTAAAATTATAATCAAACCAAAACAAATAATTGGCGTTGATGAGAGAATTATTATTAATTTTGAAGCAAAAGAAAGAATACAAGTTAGAGAAATTGAATTGTGGGGTTTGGCAAACATAATAGAAGAGAAATATGTCTTAACATACCAAACCCAGAGCCTCAGCCGCACTTGTACGAATTTCTTCACTACAATTACAATTCCCTACCACCATTGCCATCAATAATTCCCTTTGTTCCACCTTCAAAATTTTCTCCAATCCTCTTGCAACCATCTCCATCTCAGGCTGTCCAAAATGGAAACAAATTTATAAACCTAATAAATGATTTCATTTGAACTGAAACTGAAGTGAAATCTACTTTAGTTTCATATACTAATTTGTATGGCTAAATATTAGACTAGACATTAGAGTTAGCAGCAATCTTCGAGAAAAGAAAATGCCCCACAAATGCCACTTCAGGGAAGTACACCATAAACAATTTTCATAACTTAAATGCAAACAAAACGAAAAACTAACAGTTATCAACTTTTGGAGAAAAAAAAAGGAAACATACCGATGACTTTCCAGGAGGAAAGATGCCGTGTATGAAACATATCTTTGACAGTTCCGATACTGCTTCTGTATGTTTACCTTGCATTTCAAAAGCCTGCAACCAAATGGCACTATGAAACACGATACTGCTTCTGCAAAGTTATATAAACACGATAGAGAGAGAGAAAGAGATAGGAACCCCATATCGAGCAGTAATCATGCTAATAAAAAAGTTCAAGATAACTAATACAGTGATACCACAACTTAAGTATCATATAAATCCCCTAAGGCCTAGTGCTGGGAGCTTAGATGATAGATTATGCAAAACAGTCTTCTGGAAAACAGAACAGGACTCTAAACGCAACAATCTATACTGCTACCTGTGCTAACCAAAATATTTCAACGAAGTCGCTGGTGCTTTTTCTTCCCTTCTCAGTTCATGAGATTAACCAGGTATATCTCATCTTAAGAAAATTCCAATGAAAGTAGGAGTGAAAATAATCTACATGTGCAAAAGCCAGCACGTTTAAGAACAAGGATATGAAAAATTACCCAAGCCTGCAGAAAACAAAAACGTGTTCTTGCAGCAACACCAGCAGATACCATTCTAGAAGCACGGATACTGTCAAGTCCAATATTTTCAGCTAGCCCAGCAAGGAATTCTTGAGCATCTTCACCATCAATCTGAACATTTGTAGAGTTGATTGATGCCCTGCATAATCTCTAAGCATGTTACTGGTTAACCGAAACAGTAGTAGGACAAAATAACTAAGTCAAGCAAAACATTAAGTTACAAGACAAAGCATCATGCATCGAAACAACATAAAAAAGTCCATACCTACAGCAAACGTTTAAAACCAACTCAACCGCTGCACGATATAATGAATCCCGGGTGTTTGTTGTGTCAATGGAGACACGCACACCGGATGCCCTGCATATTTGACGCAACTGCTCACACATACAGGCAAAAAGAAAGGACAGCAACATTGTTCAAGAATCAGCTAATCCAGCAAAGGAAGTGAAATTGCACTAGACCATTAAATCCATTAGAAAGCACTTTGCGAATTTTATCCAAGCTCGAAAGAACAACATTAATCTCCCATTCTAATTCATAAGAAAGAAATTGTCACCAGATACAGGGTAAAACAAAGTAAGCGCCTATAATGATCATAAACAAAATCACCATTTATATGTTTGCATGCATATAGGAATGCAGGAAGCAAGCAAATAAATAGGCTAAAAAGGTACTGACTTGAATTATATCCTCCTCGGCAAAGTCTTTTCCACCCAATCTATTGTCGATGATTGCTGGAAATAAAGTTGATAAGTTGCACTCAAAGATGCCAAGCATGAGTATTTAAGTGTATAACAAGAAGTGAACATTGAAACGAAAAAATGAGCAATGTTTACCTACAATCCATGGGGAACAAAGTTCAGTAACACTATTGGATTTCAACCAAGCATCATATAAAATTAGCTAATAGTATTAGTAACAAAGAATGAACCTTTGATTAATCTATTGGCCTTCGTCTGGTAATACTCGGAATCAAAGACGGAAGCAGTGTTACGCTGAGGAAGCTGTTGAGGCCACCATTTGGGCAACTCGTGACGAACATGGAGACGTGGATAATGGGTCTTATTGGCAAGATTTGGAGGCGTGGCGGATAAGGATAAGGGATTGTCTAAAGCACTGGAATTAGTACGGGGGTGATGGTGGTCTCTGGTTGTCCCAACAATGACCTCTTTGCCACCGAGACTCCGATCCCTCCGGACAATAACCTTCTGTTTAGGCGAAAACCGAGCCTTAAAGGCCAAACCGAGCTTGAAACAAACCCTGAAAGCAAAAGCAACGAGGAAGCCGCAAACGAGGAAACCAGCAAGGAACTGAAGGGTGGACTTGCGGCAGGAGAAACGAAAGGTGCGAGTCTGGGTATCGATATGAACCGAATGTAGGAGGTCTTGGAAAGCATCAGAGGACAAAGAGACGAAGCGGTCAAAGGAAGAGTGGGGTGAGATTGGGTCAAAGTGGAGGAGCAATTTGAGATTGGGGTTATCGGCAGAGGACTCGAAATCGATGGTCCGTTTAAGGCTAAGGTTATGGCTGTTGTGGCTGTGGTTCCAAGGGGAGCGGGAAGAGCGGGAACGGCGAGGGCGGCGCGGAGTGGAGAAGGAGAGCTGTGGGAAACGATATGGTTTAGGTCGAGTGCACCCAAATGAAAACGGAGAAGGAGATGGACATGGATATTGAAAGCGCAAGAGGAAGAGCATGTTGTGGCTCTTCATCTAATCTAAGAAAACAACTAAACAGTTTAATTTCATTTCATTTATGAGTGTGGGTTAATTAGGAAGAAGAAAGCTGCCCTTTTAAATAAAACACAAATTCAATTTCTGTCTCACTTGTCTTCCTACTTCCCCACTTCTGTCTGCCTTTGAATTGGACTTTCCCAGATTTTTAAGCCTTCAATTTTTCACTTTTCTCCCATCTCTAAATTCCCCCACAAAATTACGACCATCTTCTCTTACTTTTGGATAAATATCAACCTAAAATTTTTATTTTTATTTTTATTTTGTGAAAATAACAAAACAACAATTTAGAAACCTCTAAGTTACATTAGAAACTTTTTTATGAAGAAAAGCCGCTACCACTGTATCTAGTGGTACTTCAAAAGTCCGGAGAGAAGTCTGCCATGAAAGTCCGGAGAGAAGTCTGCCATGAAAGTCCGATCTTCGCCATTTGATCTGCAGCTAAATTATATTCCCTAGGAACATGTTTAATGACCCATTGACCTTCAGCGTTCAAAAGTCTCTTAATTCTTCTGACTAGTGTATTACCAAGGTCGAACCTATCTTCCACGGATAAGACCCTTATCACTTCAAGATTATTAGTCTGGATCTTGGTCTTCTTATATCCATTATTCTTTAGGATAAACACTCCATCAAGAATACCCCAAAGTTCTGCTTCCAATGGAAAGCAATTGCCCAGATAATGCGTGTATCCTAAAACCCAATTACCAACGTGATCACGAACTACACCACCTGCTGAGGCATCCCCGGAGATTCTAGCCACTGCTCCATCAGAGGAAAGATGTCCCCAATCATCAGAGCAATGCTGTTGAGTCCCAAAAAGTGCTGCGGCAACCTTGGATTTGTTGATGATGGACTCAAAGTTTTGTGCCCAACTGATTGAAGATTTGATAAGCTGAAGAGACGTCCAATCAATGTTTTGGAAAATGAAAAGATTCATGTTCTTCCAAATTCTCCACGCAATAATCCCAAAAAGACATGACCAAGTGATTCCTTTATCCTGCAATTTGATATGACAACAAAGATTAGTATTTAACCAAGTTTGTAAAGGATCAGAAAAGAACCTGGATTGCTTATCCGGAGGGGCTACAAGCTCTCAGGCTTCCTTGGCCGTCGAACAATCACGGAGTACATGCAAGATATCTTCAAAATTATGACCACATCTCGGACAAACACTACTTTGTGCAATTCCTCTTCTGGCTCTTTCTGAATTCGTTAAGAGCCTTTGGTTCACCACAAGCCAAAGAAAAGTTCTGACTCTCCGAGGACCTTGATATTTCCAGATGATCTTCCAGAAATCATCTTTAGTTCTCCACGAGGACTCTTTTAACGTCCAATAAGCACTTCGGATAGAAAAAGAACCGGATCCCGAACGAGCCCATATAATTCTGTCTTTACCACTATCCGGATGAGGTGGAGGGATACTGACAATGCGTTTCAACATGTCCTCATTTAACCAAATACGAAGCATGTCCAAATTCCATGATCCATCCTGCAGAACCCAATCCTTCAAGGTACTATCCAAGTTGAGCCGATCATGAGCGGGAACATAAGAAACCAGAGGCCCAACATCAGGTATCCAATTGTCTTTCCATCCACAAATTGTAAAACCGTTCCCAATCGACCACTTGAGATTCTCACGAAGAAGGGGCCATACTTTAGATAGAGATTTCCAGAGATGTGAAGACTGGTTTTTATGAATAGACTCAGGAAGCTGAGTCCTCCAGTTATATTTCGACCTAAGAACTTGGACCTATAATGCATCCTTCCTAGAAACGAGATTAAAACCAATCTTCATAAGGAAAAAATTATTTTGGTCTTGAAGGTGTCTAAAACCAAGTCCTCCATAACTTCTGGGCTGACAAATAGTCTCTCATCCAATCAAAGCTAATTTTGAGTTTCCAGCTGATCCTCCCCAAATGAACTGTCTGGCTATCTTTTCTATCTCCTCGCACACCCCTTTCGGAATAGCTAAGGACTGCATAAAGTAGCTAGGAATGGCCAAAAGAACCGATTGAGCAAATGTAACGCGCCCAGCGAAAGAGAGCTTCCGAGCATCCCAGTTTTGAAGCTTACTTCTAACTTTTTCAATCACAAAATTAAGCGTACTTTTGGTAACACGTTCATGGAGAAGAGGTACCCCCAAATAACTTCCTAGATTTAACACCTTCTGATAACCAAAAAGTTGGCTAATCTGATCGCATAAGCTGACATTCACACCTTTTGAGAAAAACATATTGCTCTTCCTTGCACTTATTTTATGGCCGGAAAGCTCACAAAACCGTCTAAGAATCTCCTTAAGCAAAAGAGCTTGACTCATATCCGCCTTGCTGAAAATAACCGGATCATCTGCAAAAAATAGATGGGATAGAGCCGGTCCCAATCTAGAAAGTCTAATAGGTTGCCACTTACCAGCTTTCATCTCTGACTTGATAAGACATCCTAACCATTCCATACAAAGGACGAACAGATAAGGTGATAACAGGCAGCCCTGTTGAATCCCTCTGACAGGCTTGAAAGATCTAGACGTGACTCCATTCCAAAGGATCTGCATAGAGGAGGAGGGGATAGCGTTCATAATGACCTTGTGAAGTTTCTCGAGAACCCCAGCAGCTACCAGGAACACTTCAATAAATTCCCAACTGACCCTGTCATAAGCTTTTTCTAAATCTAACTTAATAGCCATCCAGTCATTTCCACGTTTCTTACTTCGCATTGAGTGGATAACCTCCTGAGCAATAATAATATTGTCCGAGATGTTCCGCCCTGCAATAAACCCCACTTGCTCTGGGGAGATGTAGTTTGGAAACACTACTTTAAATCTGTTAGCGATAACCTTCATCACCAACTTGTATAAAACGGAGCATAGACTGATTGGTCGAAATTGACTGAAGTCTTCCGGGCTCTTCTTCTTAGGGATAAGGACAATAAGGGTGTTATTTAACTCCTCATCAATTCTGTTGCCATCAAAAATTCCTTAAACCCACTCACATACTGTTCCTCCAACAATGTCCCACTGACTTTGGAAAAAAAGTGCGTTAAATCCATCACTTCCCAGAGCTTTCAGAGGGGCCATATCAAAAAGGGCTTTCTTAATCTCTTCATTCAATACCGGTTTATTAAGAAAATCAATGTCTTGCTCCTTAAGACTGGTAAAGATGTCAGAAAGTACCACAGACATGGGACTTGGAATTTCACCATATAAATCTTCAAAAAACTTGACCGCTTCATCACTAAGAGTATCCTGCTCTGAACACCACTCCCCACTACTGATTCGTAAGGCCAAAATGCGATTGTATTTCCTTTTTTGCATCGTACGACTATGAAAATACTTGGTGTTTCTGTCCCCAAATTGAAGCCAGTCACATCTAGCTTTCTGTCTCCATAAAAGCTCCTCGTGATTGAGAACATTTTCCAACTCATCTCGAACTTCCATCTCTAAGTTAGCTAATCGACTAGAGTCCGATTGATCCATCGCTTTTTGAATATAGCCAAGTGATTTCAACAGCTGTCTTTTATGAGTTCCTATGAAGCCATAAGTGTACCTGTTCCAGTTTTTAACATGGGAGGTAAATTCAGATATTGAAACAGCCATGTTACCTGAGAAACTCCATTTGCTAGAGACCAAGTCCTTAAAGTTTGCATGTTTTGTCCATCCAGCAAGAAAACGAAACGGTCTCCCTCTTGGGACATTGAGTAAAGGCCTGGTTTGAAGAAAAATGGGTCTATGATCTGATTTAATACGAGGTAAATGGTACACCAAAGCATGTGGAAAAGCAGATATCCATGCATCATTAGCCAGAGCTCTATCTAATCTTTCTGAAGCGTTTTCTCTTTGCCAAGTATAAGAAGGACCTATGTATCCAAGATCCTACAAATTACAAATATCAACAAAATTTCAAACAAGTTACATCTCTTACCTACCGATCGCTCACTTTTCTTATCCTGGGGAGATAGGATGGCATTAAAATCTCCCAAAATCATCCATGGCAAGGAGGCCTGAGGCAGGACATTCATGAAGTCAACCCATAAATATTTTCTTTTAGTTCTATCAGGGCTACCATAAACAACAAAACCAAAGAAAACATCAGTAGGATTAGCGCCTTGAATACGAAGAAGCATAAATTAAGGATGATTGTGGATAATATTAATGGAAATATAATCCTTCCAACCAACCCAAATGCCTCCTGAAAAACCAACAGACTCAATGCGGTGGGAACGATCAAAACCCAACTTCTCAATAATAGTGTTAGCTTTGTGTCCACTGACTCTAGGCTCCAAAAGACATACAATATCAGGTTTATATTCAAGATTATATTCTCGAAAAGCACGAAGAAATTTACTGCTAGCACACCCTTGGCAGTTCCAGGAGAAAATTGAGAGATTAAAATTCATAAGAAAAATAAAAAAGAATTTAGTACAACACTACCAATAATTCAATACTAAAGAAACTAGCAAAACAAAATTAAGCACTTTTACCCGTGTCCAGTATAAGTGTATCTGAACCTGCATTTTGAACCGAGGAGATGGACTTGGTCAGCCTAGATATAGTATCACTTAAAGGAATTTTGGCTGAATTTTTATTTTTAAAAGTACCCCCTTTTCCATGATTAACCTTATTAATTTTTCTGGTTGCTCGAAAGCCACCTTCCTTGCTTACCGCTAATTTTCCAGCAGCACGATTTTTAGACATACTTTCAATTGATTCTTTCTCTTTGAAAGAAACAACCGTGTGTCTATTGACATTAGGACCTCCAGGAGCAACAGTCACTTGTACTACATCCATATTATCCGCTATTGGAACAGGTTTGAGAGGTGCTATAACTCCCTCAACATCACTTATCCCCTGGACATCAAAAATTAGGTTAAGACATGATGTATTTAAACTTTGTGATACATTATTATTACTGCGCATTAATGAAGAATCAATAAATAATTTATCATTAAAAGCAAAAGGAGTAAGATGCGAAGATGAACTCCATGTTCCAGTGGTTAAAGAGATTTTATTCGCGTAAAGGGGATCCCACCCGCTATTGGGCTGCGCCGAATCAACTTTGGAAGGGACTGCCACGGTCTTGAATTGGATAGGGCCACCTGTAGCTAAAGTTAAGTCCGCATGGGGTAACGAACAACCCATTAATTCAGAATTAATTGAGCTCCCTGCTTCGGTGGAAGGGAGGCCTTTATTTATGAGAGCTGGGCCCACCTCCTTATTGGTCTAGAGCTCATCCAGTCCTGTCGCAGATTCCATTAAGGAAGGACCTTCGGTGCCCGTTGAAATCCCATAAATGCTATGTGACTTCTCTGCACCCTTATTAAATGTGCAATTAACAGGAGAGACCAACAATCCAAAAGCCTTGTTATTTCTTTCCAGCTGTATCCCATTAATATTCCTAGCCATTTTCCGAGATAAATATTCCTGTTCTGCAACATTTATGCCACCACTCTTTGAATTCTGGAGAGATACTATCTGTCCATTTCCCCTTTGATTATGTTCATATTCAGTTTCGTCTTTCCTTTCTGAATGAGCCAAAGCTTGAAATTTGGAACCCGA